>JALMQS010000070.1:18416171-18719712 GCA_024734495.1 Forficula auricularia
CATTTCATAATTTATTTTTGTCTATTTTTTCTTAAATAATTGAATGTTTGAAAAATGTTTCGCTACTATCTGAACCAGGGATGTCCAACATTTTTCCTTACACGGACCGCATTTGAAGTAAAAACAAATGCCTAGGTCCACAGATAAAATAGCCTAATTCTATTTATATTTTTTATAAAAAAAGAGCTAATATTTTTTTTTAAGTCCCAGTCGTTTCGTTAATTTATTTTGACTTCCTTAGTGGTTACAAAATTGACGAAACGTCTTGCTCATTTAGAACAAACTCTGTTTTTAATTTTATCTAATTCCTTTTACTATTTAATTGAAAAGTTTTTGTTTGTCTAATTCCTTTTACTATTCCTGTTATAAATTTACTATGGATACGAATGATATTTATATCTAATAAAAAATGGAGTCAAAATATGACAAAATTGTGATGATTTTTTCGGAAAACTTGATAAATATTAAAGGAATCGTAGGGAGTTGGACAAGACTTTAAATTAAATTAAATACAAGTTTTGATTAAATATGCCATACGTTTCGTTGCTGTTTTGCAACTTCCTCAGTGGCTGAAATAGCGAAACAAAGCCATTAGACATCTTTTTATTGATCATTTTTACAAAGTACAATGGTATGTTAGGTTAGTTTTTCTCACCTCATTTATTAAACTTATTTGTCAGGATTTTTAACTAAGAGAAAAAACATTTCAAACAGTATTCTTTTTTCTATCACAATTCATTCAATTCATCAAATAACATAAAATATAAACCTTTTAAACAAAGTAATTGTTTTCTGTCAAAAAACTAAAAGAATCCAAACTGAACAAAGAAATTTTTTTTATTATTATATAGTCGATTATTTGAATTAAGACAATAATGTAAATAGATGATCAAATGTATATTTAAATAGTAAAGTAGGAAAAAAAGTTATTTAAAAAAAGTGAATTGTTTGTCGGATTCAGGAGTTGCCCAAGAGGGGTCGATAGTTGCTAGATTGAATATTATAAAAAATAAATAATAAATGCACTTCTTAATGATATCTTAGTACATAATAATCTTCTTAATGATATCTTAGTACATAATAATAAAAAAAATTTCTTTGTTCAATTTGATTCTTTTAGTTTTTTGACAGAAAACAATTACTTTGTTTAAAAGATTTATATTTTATGTTATTTGATGAATTGAATGAATTGTGATAGAAAAAAGAATACTGTTTGAAATGTTTTTTCTCTTAGTTAAAAATCCTGACAAATAAGTTTAATAAATGAGGTGAGAAAAACTAACCTAACATACCATTGTACTTTGTAAAAATGATCAATAAAAAGATGTCTAATGGCTTTGTTTCGCTATTTCAGCCACTGAGGAAGTTGCAAAACAGCAACGAAACGTATGGCATATTTAATCAAAACTTGTATTTAATTTAATTTAAAGTCTTGTCCAACTCCCTACGATTCCTTTAATTATTAATCATGGACACGAATAATGAAATACTTGATATATATTTTTCACATTCAAAATCTAAAATCTACACTTTCATTTTTCGAAAATTTTTGGGGTGATTGTCTAATTTCTTTTCATTTTAAAAACAAAAAAAAATTAGGTCAAATTGTATCAGATATGTTTTCCAATAAGTATATAATAATCCTAATGTTTTAAAGAAATTTATAATTTTAAGTCGAGCCGCTAATATTGCACTGCTGGGGCGCGGGTTGGTCATCCCTGATCTAAACAATGTTTTACATGGGCCATTTGAATGATTCATTTTTCGATGATATCCCATATAATACAATTTTATTTTTTTATTAATTATTCATGTGTGTGTTTCTTTTCTTTCAGCTGAAGATGGGAGGTTGGTTTGTGGGGGCGGATACATTCGACCCATCACTTCAAAGGGTCTTCAAGTCAGGACTACAGGGTAGGCATTATTACTCAACTAGATTATACCTATACCATATTTTTATTGAATTTAGTAATTTTCTAATCATTGAGTGTTTTCGTTACAATATTTAAATGAATTATTCTTGATGAGCTTAGAGTACCTATGGAAATAATCTTGATGACGAAACGTTTCACTGAATTTATTTTGGTTATTTGCTACAATTTCGAAGTCTTAATTCCATCTCTATCTGGATAAATAAATCTTACTGTAGCCTGTAATTAAGTACATTTGTCATAACTAAAAAAGTGTCCTGATGATAAGATTAATTTATCGAAACTGTAAGCAAATAAATAAAATATAAATACACTGATTGTATATTAAATGATTTCATCATAGATTACATCTTATTGATGACCAGCTTCTCTATACAGACAATAATAATAAGTTACATGTTGCCAATTTCCAGTCTTTCCCTTTAGGGCTTTCAAATTCTTACTTTATGATCAGGGGCGTAGCCACGGGGGGAAGGGGAGCAGCCACCCCCTTCAAGGGCAGGGCTCATGGGATGTGTAACGGCAACGATAAACCGTTTCTTATAGCAAACTAAACGTAATTAAATATATTTCATATGTTTAATCAAGAATTATGTTCTTTTTTAATTTCTTGAATTACCAATTTGTTTTAATAAAACAAAATTCCCACTAAATATTTTGCTTTGTAGATTGACCACCCCCCCCCCCCCCCCCATGAAAATTTTCTGGCTACGTCAATGTTTATGATGCTTCGTGACGTCACATGTATAAATCTAAAGTATTAAAACTCAACTCTAACGAAAAACTTTAAAATGTCCATGGACATAAGATGATTAAATTTTGTATCATTCATTTGATTTGTTATGTTTTGTAAAATTTCTAAAATGCTTGATTTATTATTGATTTTATGAAAAAAGATTTTAAATAGAAATATATCAATAATTTTGAAAGTGCTCTTTTAATTGAATAATTTCTAAATTTAAAATTGCAATATATGTGAGGTCACACCAGAGGAGGGGGCTCACACAAATGTGACCAGGACGGGGAGAGGGTTCCAAAAACCATCAAATTCGTGTGACGTATTTATGGCTGGGCCCAAACTGCAGAGTATCGAGTCTTGAAAAAGTTTCATTTTTTCGTCCAATTTGAATATCACATATATATTGATTTTAGTGATTATTGGATCGAGATTTCTTTTATTGCATATAATATTGTCGTGGCTAATGTTTCAACGGTGGTGAATAGAGTGGTCAAAATGTATCTGAACGGTCTCAATTTGGTCCATTGGACTCAATTGAGCATGCTTCCTTTGAGTTTTTTTATTTTCCACCCTCGTATGTACAAAGGGTTGCGTTTCTTTTCCGTTGACAATGGATAATTGGACGCTGCGTCAATTGTTCCTTGAAGAGGAGGCTGACGATTGCTATCTTCACACGTGACTGACCCAATAAACAAGAAATCCGTTTCAAGAGGACACCGTTCGGGTTACAAATATCTATCGAACAACTTATGACAAATATATTTATGGTCAGCCTTGAATGAAAAAAAGAAAAATACTTCAATCCATTCAGAAGGACATAAATACATTTCAATCACATATCGACTTTTGTTATTATGATTATTTCATATTTCTCCACTCGACAATGTAAGTTTCTTCGTTTAAAAGTTTTTAATTGTTATTCTATTGTTAGGAAACAATAATTGAGATGAATAACAATTGAAGTGGAAAAATGGAGGGAAGTTTAAATTAGAAATAAAGTTTATATATGTATATATAGATATAGATTCATTTGTATTGGCCCGTTTCTTTCCCGGAGGGGATGTAGCCGTATCTCAACTCAATGATAAGGGATATTTTGTTTAGCTTTGAAAGAAGAGATGGGCGGGGTGGTAGAAAGCAAAGTAGAGCCATTTGGTGGCCAATCTCTTCATTTCAAAGAGAGAAAAGCCGATCGTTAGAAAAATTGTCAAGCGAGAAAAAGGAAAACGGCGGCCGGGCCCACGCACCCCCGCACTTCATTCAACCCTTACAACGAACGAGAGTAGAGCGGATTCTATTGTCTGGATGCAAAGCGCCGAGAGTTGGCAGAATGGACAACCTAACGGCACCCTTAACAGGACAAACATCAAAAGCAAGGGCTGGATTAGTCATGGAATTGCTGATTGCGTCAAGGATTTCCATTCAAGCCAGTCAGCTATTTAAGATTAGCTATTTTTTAGAAATGTTACTAGGATAGTTGGCGCCCTGGGGGCAAACTGAAAATTGCCGTTCAAATAAACAACAATACAACAACATGTAACAAAAATGTATTAAAATAAACTGCAACGGATCGTTGCTAAACTTTATCCAAATTCATTTGAAATATTTATATTTAAATTCCTTTATTATTAATCAGATACAATTCTACATTGGATTTTTGACATTTCGGTTATTATTGGTAACCATTGCAGAAGAAGCTTATCTATTCTGACTTAAATGAACTATAATAAACCGATAAATGAATAAATTTTAATGAATTTTAAATAAAGAATTTAAAAAAGTACTATCTTACTCTAGAGTAAAGTACTTTAAAATATAATTTTACTAAAAACTTATTTAACCTTTTTTGTGGTTCCCAAGGTACTTAATTAGGATATTAAATTTCATCAAAATTGGTTAAGTCATTTTCAAGATATTTAGAAAAAACTAAAAAAGTACTTAAATAAAGTACTAATGTTTGTGGACCGATATGTACCAAAAACTAATCAGCGCTTCATTTTGTTAAAATAATGGTAGGTTTTTAATTTCAATTCAATCAGTGTAACGGTGTGGAAAAAATCGTGGACGAAAAAAACGATAACATAAATACATCCATCCCCACGCACTTCCAAAAAAATGGCACTTTTTGGCCTCTCGACGAGATCTCAGGTAATTTTTGGCAAAACCGTCACGTGCTAAAATTCAATCTAATTGAATACTTCAATTTGTGACCTTAATTGAGTCCATGGGTTCCGTAGTCTTTACTTGAGGACCCTCTGAAGTCGCGCTTGCCGCGCGACCGATTACAATACTTTCCCCATGCTTCGCATTGGATAAAGTAAAAATATCTTATATTAAATGATTGATTCTTGTGTGTATACATAATTATAATTATTTAGAATCGGTTTCTCGAAAAGGCGCCGTCCATAAATTACGTCACACAGTAAGGTGAGAGGGGGATCTCAGATTTGTGACAAAATGTGACAGGGGGGGGGTGATCTTAAAAATTGTTATGTCACAAAAGTCAAATTAAAACTTTTTAAAAAATTTTCAAATATAAGCCCTTTATTTTGAAAGTAGCTTAAGTCCAATTTTTAAAAATGTGTTAATGCCAGTTTTACTTAGGCATAGATGTCTTCTTTTAACAGACTTCAAAAAAAGAGGAGGTTCTCTATTCGAATGAATTTTTTTTGTGTCTATGTTACCTCATATCTCCGTCAATTGTGAACCGATTTTGCATTGAATTCAGTCTAGCTTCCGATTGGTCCCGTTTTTTTCATTGTTATTAGACCTTTTTTGTTAGGTTTGTTCAGGCCTAACTTCCTTGTTCATGAACCGATTTATTATTATAGTTATTATTATTTTATTTGTTGCATTTAAGTTTTTTGAAGTCGGTTTATTTTTTTTTTAATTATTCATATTTATAGTATCACAGAGTCAATATATTATTATAATACCCTCATGAATTTGTCAAAATAAATATATAAAAATATCTTCTTAATATATATAAAAAGTGAAGGTGATGTTTCATTCATTCATCTATCAAAGCACAGCTTAAACCGCTTGACCTAGAAAGATGAAATTTGGAGTGTATATTCTTTCAACGATTTATGTGTGAACTAAGAAGGGATATTTTGAAATTCGAATCCTAAAGGGGGGAAAGGGCCCCAAAATGTGCTTTTAGAGTTTTTCAAGATCTCTTAAACCAGAAAAGATATCGATATGGGTTTAGTTTAGAAAGGTGAAGCATTGTAATACAAAAATGATATTTGAGTATTTTGCTTTATTTCTCCCCAGAAGGGAGATATAGTCATTTTGGAATAAATTTTTGATATTTTTAAAGTGCTCTATCTCCTCGAGTTTTTATGTTTTAGCATTTAAATTTGGTACATAGGTTTATTAATGCTAAATCTAGGGAAGATTTTTTATTTTTTGAAATTTGACCCCTGAACTTAAAAATAGGGGATTTTTGATTTTGTGGTCTAAAACATTAAAAGCTTCTGTATCTTTCTTGCCTTTGGACCAAATTCAAACAAATTTTGTATACATAGCCACTAGAAGTTTAGAAATATAAAAACTAACCACCCAAAATGAGCGTGGAGGGTCAAAAATGAAATTCTTGCCCTTGGAGCAAGCTCAACAAAATTTTGTTTGGTCCAACGGGCTAGATTTTTCATTTTTGACCCCCCCCATTTTGAGTGGTTAGTTTTTGCATTTCTAGCCTTCAGGGGGCTCATAGAATATGTATACAAAATTTGGTTGAATTTGGTCGAACTGGCTAGAATTTTCATTTTTGACACCCTCCCCCCTCATTTTGAAGGTGTTGAAAGATAGAAAGTTTGGATTTTTGGAATTTTTCCTTTGTTTGTGTCCCAAACTATACTAGCAAACAAAATTTCATGATGCTGGAATGATTGGAAGTAGTACCCTATAGGTTTTGATGACCTCTCAGTGAGTGAGTGCCAAAATTAGCTATTTTCTCAAGTCCATATCTCAGAATATATTTAAGCTATATTATTGAAACTTGGTACTCTCCTCAAGATGGATTACATAATTACATGTGTATAATTTCAGCGTATACGACCACGCTGTTCGCTCTGATTTTCTGAAATACAAGTGGGATTTTCTGAAAATATCTTGGAAATCTCTACTGGATAAGTTGTAGGTAATCACTCTTATAAAACATCAACAAAACATAACAGTTACCTACATCACCTAAAATTACAAAGCTATTTTGCTAGTAGTGATTAGCCTTATTTATCTAATAAAAAAATTAATTTTCCCAAGATTTCTAAATTGAATAGCTCCTAAATATACCTACTGATATCTTGCGGTCGAGTTCTTCTTCTATTTAACTTCCATTTAATTCCTGACCCAATAAAAAGCAAAGGGATGAAGAGGGAGGAGGGTTTCGATCCCTGTCCACCCTTCTTCTGAAATCACAACACAAGAGAATAAAAGAGGGTAAATATTTGGAAGATTAAAATAAGGGTGTCTTTCTTTCACTCTGCGGCATCATTTCAGCCCCCGGAGGGTGAATTGGCGAAAGCGGGGAGCTTCTTCTCCTTTCATCTAGCGAGTCCCCATGGTCTTTATCCCTTTTTTGATTTGCTAATTAATTAAGACGTGTTTATATCATTTCTAAGCTAAAAGAGATGAGTGCGTGGGCGGAAGGAAAATCGATGGGGGTGATGAATTCTCACCCCCCCCAACCCTTAGCCTTTCATCTTTTTATTTTTTTCATCCCTTCTTAAAAGTTGAATTCAATTACAGTGAAGACATAAATTTCATTCCGCGTTTTTTACACTTTTTTCATCTCTTCTTCAGAGTCCAGGAGAGGGGGGGGGTGCTTTTTCTTCTATCATTGCAGCATTTGGATGATCGTCTCTTTTTACACCCTCAAACCTCCCTTACATTTGGGGGGGGTGGTAATAAGAAGAAGATCTAAAAAAAAGGAGAGAGATTAGGGAGATGACATGGATGGTGTAAGATTTTTCATTGGATTTAATTTCTTTCCCTCTTCCTCTTCGTCTTCTTTTTCTACTTCTACTTTTTTGAATCCGTCTAATTAATATATAAATCTTTTGCAAATTGAAAGATTAAATTTATCACTTGAAATGATGAATGAAGGATAAATAAAAACAATTGGCATGTCTTAAACACATACAGGGTTATTTTGCTTCCGGACAGTGTGTGCCTCTCCCCCCCCAAAAAAAATAATAATAATATACATATATGTGTTCTTCTTAATTGTCCTCAAGGACACAGCCCCATTTAGGCAGGACATAAGTAAATTTTTAATTTATTTAAACATATTATAATTCAATATTTAATGATAATTTAATTATTTAATTATATTATTTAATCTAGTAGCACAGTAAATAGAGGGGTTTAAGCTTACATTCATTGCGGAACAGATTTTTTTTCTAGGATCGTTTGGTATGGTTACTAATGCCAAATCTAAGTTTGCGACAACGAAAGTGTGAGGGACAACTTTTTTGGCTGCCGAAAAACCTCGAAATTTTCGGACTTTTTCCAGTTTTTAGTTTATAACTCAAAAACAGCTCATCATCATCATTGAGTATACAGTCCTAAGACTGGTTTGATGCAACAATCCGTCTCCACTGACTCTGTCCCCCGCCAGCTGTTTAACCTCTCTAAATGTCTGGCATCCCATATCCCCAATTATTTGGTTGAAATATTCTAATCTGGGTCTTCCCCTTCCCCTTTTCTTTTCCCACCTCCCCCTCCAAGATATCCCTAAGCAGTCCCCCATGTCTCAGTGTGTGCCCCATCATCTGACCTCTTCTCTTCTTCAGACTCTTCCACAAGGTTCTTCTTTCTCCGATTCTTCCAAGAACTTCTTCATTTGTAATTTTATCCATCCATTTGATATTCATCATTCTTCTGTAGCACCACATTTCGAAAGCCTCCAATCTCTTTCTCTCCGCTTTTCCAATTGTCCAGGTTTCACACGCGTACATGGCTATGCTCCATACATATGTCTTCAATAGCAACTTCCTGTTTGCTAAGCTGATTGAGGAGGAGCATAGTAGTTTTTGTTTTGAATTAAACCCCATTTTTGCTTGGGCAATTCTTGATTTAATTTCGCTTTTGCTCCTCCCATCCCATGTTATTTTACTTCCTAGGTAGCGGAATTCCTTAACTCCTTCTAAAAACAGCTCACATTTTGTAAAGAACCGTTCTTTAATAAATTAAAGAGGACAAAATTTGGCGTCGATTAAAAAATAAATGCAAAATTGGTCAAGAAGTTCTATTTTTTATAGGATCCAAAAAATAGCTCGTGGAATCACTTTTGAATATCCCAAAAACTCGCACTTTTTTCAATTTTTTTCCATTTTGACCACAAAGGAGCATCGGTTTCGACAAAGACTACTTTATACATTTTTAAAGTAGATTAAATTTGCTACAATTAAAACAAAGATAATGGTAACTCGTGCCGCAATGAGGTTGAAGTTTTTGAAAAAATGCAATTTTTTGCAAAAAATTGCAGTTTTTCCTTCATAAGATGAAAATCACTTATCCTAGAAACTTGATTCCTGTCTCATTTTCTAGGAAATTTTGTTGACTTGAACGTTTACTTGGACCAATTTGTTGATAAAACTCTTAGATTTCTAGATATCTTATATTTTCCGGTCAGGATATGATCCGAATCCTCAAAAGCATCATGGAAAATGCTGGAAAATTTCCTAGAGAATGAGACCGAAATCAAGATTCTTGGATGAGTGCTTTTCATTTTATGAAGGAAAAAACTAATTTTCTGAAACAATGGATCATTTCCTGTCATGGAAAATGCTAGATATCCATAAATCTAAGAATTTTATCAAAAAAGAGGTCCAAGTAAATGTTCAAGCCAACAAAATTTTATAGAGAATGAGATAGGAATTAAGTTTTTAGGACGAGTGATTTTCATTTTATGATGGGAAAACTGCGATTTTTTGGTAAAAATTGCAGTTTTTAAAATTTCAACCTCATTGCGGAACGGGTTACCATTATCCAATTAAGAAGAAACTTTGTTTATATTGTTGAAAATTTAATCTTATTTGAAAATATATAGAATCGTCTTTGTCTAAAACTTGCTCCTTCATGCTCAAAATGGGGAAAAATCGAAAAAGTTCGAGTTTTTGGGATAGGTATTCAAAAGTGATCCGGCGGGCTGTTTTTTGGATCCCCATTAAAAATTGAACTACTTGACCAATTTTGCATTTCTTTTTTTAATCGATGTGAAATCTTGTCCTCTTTAGTTTATTATAGAATGGTTATTTACAAAATATGGATCCGTTTTTGAGTTATAAGCGACAAACTGGAAAATGTCCGAAAATTTCGAGGTACCAAAAATTGTCCCTTTCTCGCAATTAATGTATGGTGAACCCTTTTTTGGATCCTCTATTTACTGGGCTATATGTATAGTTCTACACATTTTCCAATTTTATTTCAGAAAATATCAAGATAATTTCAGAAAATCCTAATTGTATTTGAGAATTCTCAATTGAATAGTAATGAATATAATGAAAAAAATTATTGATTGTTTTATATTATAAATATAAATACAAATCTTTTAAAAAACAATCTTTAAACGTTCAATAAAACTCAAATATTATAAATATAAATACAAATCTTTTAAAAAACAATCTTTAAACGTTCAATAAAACTCAAACTTTTTGAGAGAATTTCTCCCTTTAACAATGGAATTTCAAATTAAAAATTTTGTAGAAAATATGTAGTTTTTAAAGCTTGTATTTTTGTGATTAAAATTATTAAGAGTTGAAATTTTGTTTAAATCACAAATAATTATTTATTGAACACAAACAACAAATAATACAATATAACTACGACGTTTCGATCAGCTTATTCTGAAGAATGAAGTGCGTGCCCAATGCCCATACTTGTACTATTGTATTACGAGCTTTTCGTGCGTGCCTTCGGCACGCCCTCGAAGCTCGGCCCTCCGGGCTGGTGCCCTGGCGGGCGGCTTCTCGTTCCAAAAATTTTATTCCTCTTAAAAAACCACACTCCAAATGTATACCTGTAAACTCCTGAAAATACATACTCTCTTAAAAGTTTCGCCTCATTTTCGTCCTGACACAGCTACAGAAATGAGGCTCTAGATATGAATCTGGAAGTATTTTTTTCTCTATAATCTACAGCATTGTGATATTTTTTGTATGGAAATAGATTTATTTAAATAAGTGGTATCGTGTGAGGAAGAGAATTATATTATATCATTTTTTTAAATTTGGGATCGATAATCGATATAAGGCTCCAAATATTTAAAAGAGATCAGGTGTTGTTAGAATGACAGGCTGCTCCAGTATTGCCATGAGAAACTCGGGCATGCGTGTTTTAAGTCGTTCAATTTTGTAAAAATAAAAAATTAAAATATCAAAATTTAGATTTTTAAAAAATTATAAAAAAGTGGCAAATTATTAAAAAATAAATAAAATATAAAATCAAATAAATAAGATGTGATTAATTTCTTCTTCTGTGCGCAGAGAAAAGCGAATTAAATATTTAATTTTTGATTGGTGAGGGGGGGGCAGGGAGGAGGAATAATTATCAATATATTTAATGTTTCTTAATTTAAAATCAATTGGAGTCTTTCATTTCAAAATTCGAGTTCAAATTACAATTATATTTTAAATTTGCCCCAAATATACCGACGCCATCAGCGCTCCCTGTCGGCAGCATTACGTTTGCGTTGCTCCCAATTAATCTAGGCTATTTTATATATATAATATGTTGTTTGTGTTCATTAATTAATTATGTGTGTTTTAAACAAAATTTCAAATCTTAAAAATTTAGTATTTTTTAAGGCTGAGCTATCAAATGGTTGTAGCTGATTTTGTATTAATAAACTAAGCCTTTGCGCTCTGTTTCAAACGTTCGCTGACGAAAAACATCAAGTCCCTAAAATTGTCTTATAATGTGATGATTTTTGAAAAAAATTTCAATCTAACTTTCAATTTAGTGATAAAATTTAAAGGTAAAATAATTTTTAAAATAATCAATTTATCTAATAGTTCTCAAGCCATTATCGTTGAAAAAGCCAACTACCTTTAAGTGACTACGCCCATCGTTCTTCTTCGAGTAGGTTTAATGGGTTTTTTTCCTCAAGAAAGCGCTGTCACGTGATTAATCTGCTCCCGTGACTATTACAATTGAATAGACTAGTGCCCTATGAATAAAAAATTAGATTAGATCAATCAATTTCTTTACGAATTATTAGTACTCTTAATGAATGCAATGTGTATTATCATAATTAATTCATCAGTCCGAAGACTGGTTTGACGCTACTATTCCGTTATCTGATTCTATTTCATGCAAATAGAAATAGTAAAAAATTTATTTGAATTTTCTGTTTTTTATAATTAATTTAATAATAAAATGCCTAATTATTTTATTCATTGTTGATAAAACAAAAATTTTGATTTTTTAAATAATTATTGTATTTAAAATATCTGATATGTATAAATTCGTCATCTAATAACTTCTTTGTATTGCAAAACATATGATTTAATTTGTGAAAGAAACTTATAAGAAATAAGGCCAGCAGAGCCTTTTCTTCTGGAATATTCATTATAGATTCAATAGAGAATATCAAGGTAAAATAAGCCGGCCAAATGAGAGTCGAACTCGCATTCCGAGGTTTCCGTACCTTATAGTATAGAAACCACTTTAGAACGCCGACAGGTATAAAAATGAACTAAAAATGACTACTTTGGGGCTATCACACTATTAAAAAGCATTAAATTAAAAAAAATATTACTTCTTTGAAGGGATACCTTACACTAGGGCCTCTCAGAGTTTTATTTTAAATTTTAAAGGGCCTCAAAAATATTAGTTGCCCCGGGCCTGGCATTTTCTCTGAAAGGCCCTGCTTACACTCCATAATAACAAAAATCAATATTTTTTATTTGGACCCCACAAAAAATCGATCCTTCCTAAAATATTAATTTTATTAAAAAATTTTAATAAGCTTTTTGATTCCAAAAGAAATCAACACTTTTAACTTGTAAATTTCAAGTTTCTATATTATTTAATCAACGAGCGCTACATTGCTCTGGCAGATATTGTTTCAGCATTAAAAGGGTTCTGTTTTACTTTTGAACAGAACCATAAAAACGACTGCGTAAGAATTTCTAAAATCTCGGATTTATGCAATTCTCATCGATTATACGTCAATCCAATAAGCCACCAATTTTCCAATGGGTCATTGTTTTGCTACGATCGATATTAATAATTGTCTAAATTTCATTGACTTATTTGAAAATTCAAAATAATAATTCGTTGGAAAACAATAATATAATTTTAATTAGTTAATAATGAACACAACAATCATCTAACAATCAAATTTTTAATTGAAAAAAAAAATATTAATTGTCAGCTGAATAGTTAAATTTGTTTTCATTGTATTTACGGCTGGTTGGATTATTTTTCTTTTTATTTCTCCAGATAGGATTATTTTATCAAAGTAAAAACTGCAGAGTGGAATGAAGTCCCTAGAGAAGGGAAGGATCGATCCTCTCTAAGGGCATCTGTATAGCCTGAAGGATGATAATGACAAAAAGTGTCGGATGACGCTCTCCGCTCTACTATGCAGTATAATTGAGTAATAAACTGTTGGCAATGCAAGTGTTGCGGGTTATGCCAATCTGCCCCAGCCCTGTTCCCTTTCTGCCCCACTTGCCGGTCCATTAAATCCTGCCCTCTTGCTGTCTGTCAGGGGATGATGGATGCCACCACCCTTGAAACTCCATCACCTCCTCCTTAATGGATGCAATTGCAAGCCAACAGTTGCGATGCACAATCCCTCAGGAGTTGCGATTGAGAAGTACGAGGTGCATCTGTCACCACGCACGACATCTGCCAGGATAATTACAAAACATTTAAAAGATAAGGTATTTTGATAACTT
Source organism: Forficula auricularia (assembly GCA_024734495.1). Classification (NCBI taxonomy): domain Eukaryota; kingdom Metazoa; phylum Arthropoda; class Insecta; order Dermaptera; family Forficulidae; genus Forficula; species Forficula auricularia. The sequence goes on from JALMQS010000070.1 coordinate 18,429,755, forward strand.
TCGGAATTTGAAAGCAGAACTGAGAGGACGTTCCCTGAAGAGTAGCTCAGATACAGTTCGCTCTATCCCCTACTCTCACATGCGCAGAAAGGCAAAAATATTTTCTCTGCGTCGTTTCTCGGATCTGGCAACATTGCATTCTTACCGACGCTAAAAGACAAAGGAAAAAAAACACTTCATGAAACAGCTCAATGCAAAATTCCAGACGAGAACAGTAGGTTGAGAGAATTAGCTAAAAATCACAAATGTACCAGCTGCAGAAGTTTTTTAGATATGGAAAAATTAAGTGATTTTAGTGCGACGATGCCAAGTCGCCATCTCTCACTTGCCACGCCATGAGAGAAAGAATGAAAACCATCAAAAATACCTAACCTTTAACATTTTTCATTCAAAACAAATACCGCTTGATAGTACAATTATTTTAACAGAAAAATATTTGTTAAATCTTCAGTTAATGATCTCAGTTTTATCAAAATAATTTCAAGAAAATTACGATTGTTATTTATTGAAACAGTCGCTTTAACATCAATCGGATAGGGTTTGTGTGTTAAATATGGAAATTTCAATGGTCAATATTTACAAATTTAATGCCGCAAGGACTATTGAAAAAAATTTCTACTTATAAAGGACACTTATAAATATGTGTATTCAAAGTTTTAAAAGGATTGCAAGAAAATCGATTTATTAGGGAACGTCCTTAAAAGAAAGTCGACCTGATTCCTGAAGATTACTAAGCTCAAAAAAAAAAAAATCTGCCCGAACAGGGACTCGAACCCTGGACCCTTAGATTAAAAGTCTAATGCTCTACCGACTGAGCTATCCAGGCTCCTAAAAGAAAAAATTCCGGATGCACACACCACAGGACTTTCACTTATTATTATTTTATAGATGAACTTGTTTTAAAAAATTTTGATCAGCTAACTTTTGATTCATCTTTAAAGTAAAATAAAAATAAAAAGTCTAGTAAACAAGCATGGCAAGTTATTTAAAAAATTGGTCCATTTTGTCAAGATACTTTACTTCCTTCTTTATAAAAAAATATTGATATTTTTTTGCCAAAATTAGCTAATTAAAAACATATTTTTATAGTGTTTTTTTTATTTAATCTGTTAATCAATTATGTCACATCTTGATTAAATTAATATTAGCCTAATATATAGCTTAATACTTTAATAGCTATTAATAATGCCATTAATATCCAAAGATTAGTTCAATTAAGATGCGACATAATTGATTAACATATTAAATAAAAAAACACTATCAAAATATGATTTTAAATTAGCTAATTTTGCCAAAAAAATACAAATATTATTTTTTCTAAAGAAGGAAGTACAAAGTGCTGTACCATTTTGAAATCTCGACTAAATGGGCCAATTTTTTAAATAACTTGCTATGTTAGTTTACTAGACTTTTTTACATTAAAGATGATCAAAGTTAGTTGATAAAGTTTTAAAACATAAGTCCGGCAAAAATATTTTTTTCTCCAAAATTATAGTACCTACTTATTGTTTTATTTTGAATTCTGGTCAATAACAGGGTTATTCAGGATTGGGTAACAAAAATTAGAATAATATAATATGTAAATTTGTAGCCACAGCATATCGATATTTAGAGCAGGGTAGGGATTTACACCATTTTCAAAAAAATGCCTATAACTCAAAAACTATGAGACTTTTATTAAATTTTTTAGGTTCTGGACCGTCATAAATTCATGTCCCCTGTTCAGGATTTACAGGTTTTACACTTTAAAATGAACATTTTACAAATCAAAATTGAACATTTTACAAATCAAATTGAACATTTTACAAATCAAATTGAACATTTTACAAAACAAATTGAACATTTTACAAATCAAATTGAACATTTTACGAATCAAATTGTACTGAGTGTTTATTTTGAATTCTGGTCAATAGCAGGATTATTCAGGATTGATAACAAAAATTAAAATAATATAATATGTAAATATGTAGCCACAGCATCTCAATATTTGAGAAGTAACGATTTTAACTATTTTCAAAAAATGCCTACCATATAACTCAAAACTATGAGACTTTTATTTAAAAAAAAATTATCTTCAGGACCGTCTTAAGGGAGTTGGGGACAGCTAATCTATCTGATTGATCTTCGAAAAATCTTTTGTATTTCTGCAGAGTGACAACTTCTGGCTTACTAAATTTTTTGAATAAAAAAATTGTTAATAATGAGATTAATTTCAAATAAAAATCTTTGTTTTAATAATATTACTAAAAAGAATATTGAGATAATATTTTATCATTAATAAAAACATTTATTTAACACAAAAACGATTTCAAGAAATAGTTGGAATTCTACACTAGTGCATTTGTTATATTCTGTTGGCTTCAAATAACTTATTATTTTTACATTTATGAATAACTAATTAACTAGACTCTCTAAATTTATTGAAAAATGTATCATTCGATTCATAAAAAAGCTTTTTTTTTTTTTTTTTTTTTTTGTCTTTTCGGCCTTTCTAGCCATAAGCCTCCACTACGATACTAGTTATATATTTTTTAAAAATTGTCTCTACCCCCCGGGGGTCAGATTTTAGCTGGATGCCTTCGAGTCGGATTCGGAACCTGGGTCCCCTGGTTAGCTCGCCGTCACGCTACCGCCTAGCCTATCTGACCCCCCATTCATAAAAAGTTGAATTATTGATCTGTATAAATTTGTTGAAAATGGTATAATTTATATAGAAGTTATATTTATACTTTTAAAAGCTCGGTCCATTTACTTCCATGTTAAAAGGGACAATTTTCAATTATTTATTTCACGGTAATGGGACAGACGATCAACTTCAAATTTCGGAATAAATATTTAATACATCAATGATTCGATGGTAAAAATTTGAGAATGTTCTTATAAAAATGTTAAACAGTCACGAACCCCTTAAATTGTCCTATACCCTTTTCAGGGCTTATCGTTGTGATACGGGACACCCTGTATATGTATGATTATTTACATAAATCAGAAGACAACCTCATTGATTTCTCTTATAAATCCACAAACCCTCGGCAACATAAAATATTTTCAATTATAGATTTGGGTATGAGTATAATGAATTGGTTATTCGTCTGGACTTGACTGAATCACCGGACCAAAAGTCGTTCTTTATCTCTACTTTACCGACCCTTTTGTCTTCTTCCTTATATCATCACCATCATCATTATCTTTTTCTCTGTATTTTATTTTGCCTTTTCTTCTGTCGGTCTGGTCTGTCTGTCTATTTGCTACTATTTTCTCCCCGTGAAAACAAGCATTGTCTCTCACGGGCAATTTCATTCTCAAATCTTGCTTGCTTGCTTGTTTGGGAAACATTTCCAAAACATTTCTTCCTTATAACCCCCCCGCCCCCCCTCTCTTCGTCTTTTGAGCCGTTCACGTTCCTTCTTCATTCATCTATACATCAGTAACTAACAAGTAAATTGCGAAAAATAAATTACTTCCCCTTTTGAAAGTTATAATAAAAGAAGAAAAAAATAAATAAAACGGAAAGATATTATAAATAAATAAATGAAAATAAATATAACGCTCAATTTAAAATAAATTTAGAAAAATTCCTAAAGATTAAAAAAGAAAGAAACAAAAATTTATATAAAAAGAAATTTGAAAAAATTTCCGAAATTCCAAAAATAAAATTAATAGAAACAAGTATAAAGAAAAATAATTATATGGATTTATACAATACATGTTTATAAAAAGGTAGAATGGAAATATTTTAAGAAATTGCACAAAATACTTACCTCAAGAACGGAACTAAATAGTTTTGCTTTATATTCCTCTCTTAAAGAAATTATTTTTAAATTTCTTAAAATTTAATTGATCGTTCATAAATATTTAACTATTTTCAAAGTTTCAAAAAAACAGTCTTTTTTGTTTAGGGTGTTAACTGCCTTATATGGAAATTTGTATGTTATATGTATATATCTATCGGGGTATTCCACGCCAAATCGGACGGTTTGAAAAATTTTAATATTTGATTTCCATCATTTTTTGACATTTTTTAGTACCCATCTAAAAATTCTTCCTGGTTAATTTTGAAAAATATTTTTGATCACCGGTTTAAAAGATATAGAATTTCGCTTTTTCGCTCATAACTTCTTCAAAAATGGTCCAAATTCAAAAATTTTTGTTTTTTTACATACTTTTTTCGAAAAAAATAGAAAAAATCTATTTAAAGTGTTTTTATATGCGATTTTTGAGTTTGAAAATTTTAATCTTGTTTTTGAAACTGTATGTAGGTACTCTTCGATTTTTTTTGATAATTGTTTATTTTAAACTTCTATTCATTCTACAAATTTTAAGACCTGGTTGATAGTGGGTGTATGATATTTACTATTTATTTGCGATTTTCGATTTTTTATTTTGATTTTCTTTCAACAATTTTATATACTAATTATTTATTTTAAACACCTGTTAACAATAAAAATCAATTCAAAATAACTAAAAAAAGAGAACTCAATACCAAATAGTGGTTTTAATACCGAATAAATTTTTTTCGAAAATCGAAAAAAATAGAAATTATCATAGGCCTACTATCAATCCGGTCTTACAATTTGTAGAATGAATAGAAGTTTAAAATAAATTATCAAAAAAATCGAAGAGTACATACAGTTTCAAAAACAAGATTAAAATTTTCTCAAAAATCGCATAAAAAACACTTTAAATAATTTTTTTGTATTTTTTTTTCTAAAAACTATGTAAAAAAAACAAAAATTTCAAAAAAAAATTTGAATTTTGACAATTTTTGAAGAAGTTATGAGCGAAAAACCGAAATTCGATATCTTTTAAACAGGTGATTAAAAAAATTTCAAAATTTACCAGGAAGTGTTTTTTGATGGGTACTAAAAAATGTCAAAAAATGAAAGAAATCAAAAATTGAAATTTTTCAAACCGTCCTATTTGACGTGGAATCCCCAAAAGAGTAGGTATATATATATATATATATATATATATTCAGTAGACTCTCGTATAACGCGAGGAAAAGATTGCGACTAGTACTCATATAGCGGGATAAACAGTCCCCTATAACGATTAAGATAAATTTAACATTTTCACACAGTGTTAGATTTTTTAAGCTGACGAAACAGCGGCTTATAAAAAATAGTAATAAATATACATTTAAAGATATATAAGAGAAAATTAATTTTATTCAACTTTTAATAAAAATAAAAATACATGTATGTACCTCAGTATATTTAACATTTAACGTATTTACTATCGGAATAAGCAACAATACCTGTACAATATTAGATATATATGTATATTATGTTTATTTGCATCAAGCAGAGGACACCCTCATTGATTTCTCTCTATGATAAATATATGTATGTGGATGGGATTGAATTTTCTGAGCCTCGTTGGTTGTCCCTCGGGAGATGGAAGGACTAGGGGGTGATAATTTGTGTGCAGACCAAGGAAGAAGAGCCCCATGCGTGGGGGGTGGCAGCCACATGCCGCCGCTATTTATCTAACACCCGGTTGACCCTCTAGGATCCTCAGTTTGGTTATCAAATGTAGCGTGACCGCAAAAGGGTAACCAGATTGGCCCAAATGACACACCATCAAAATTATATCTCCCTTACTCGTTTGACTCCCTATATACGCGCACTTCCAATCCAATAAATCACCGACACCAAAACGTCATCTGATAAGAAGATGGCACTTTGAGAAAGGATTTTATTGAAGGCGCTCAAGAGATAGACAAAATTATATTTTAATAGTTAAAAATAATTATAAATTTATCCTAAATACATCACTTATTGGAATAATATTTATTTATCAAATTTAAGAAGGAAAAATAAATATAATAAAATAGATGTGTGGCACTCAGGGACTGCCGCGGTAAAGCAATTGCATAGCATTTTTTATCAACTTATGCAATTATAATATTTATGCAATATTTTTTCACAAACAGCTGCTTACTTATTCGTCCGATTTCGGAACAGCTCGTCTCGATCCGTGCGAGCTTCGTACAGTCTACACGCATACGTCTAGTCGCACGCACACAAACACCGTGCCGAAGTCTGCCGAACTGAAACGACGTTAGACGATGCACGGCTTTCAACGCCGCACCGCTGTGCCGGTCGGAGTGGGGGGTGTTAGGTTTATTTTCGTTACGGAATTTCTTGATTCGGTCGCCACGCTCAAAGCCCGGAATAAAAGCTATGCAATAGCTTAAAATGCAATAGCTTAATAATTATTTTTGTTTAATCCTATTTATTTAAATAGCATAATGCATGGGAAATACAAATAATAATAATAATCCCACGGTGTTGTCTCATGTCCGTCTGAAAAAAATTTAAAATAAATGTTAATAAAAAAATAAATATTCTATATTCCGCGTTTTTTACTTTAAAATGCAATTTAAAATATATTTTTTTCTTTAAAGATGTACCGGCTGTCCACTGTTCGTCTCCAGAAAATTATTTATTATTCATTTATATTATTTACTATTATAGTTTAATTGTATTTTATAATTTAAATGTATTGTAAAAAATAAGATAATTAATAAATTATAATTTTGTAAAAAGAAACCCCCCCTTTAATTTCAAAATCCCCTCCATAATGAGATCCTTTGAAAGCCCCCTCCCCACCTCTCTAAATCCGCCGGTCGGCTGTCAGTCGAGTCGCTCGAGTCTCGTGTAGGAGTGGTGGGCGGCGGCGGGGAGGGACATCTCCCCCGCTCGAGCCGCCTCTCCGCCAAGAGTCGGGTGACTCCGCTAGCTTTCGGCTGGCCGCTTGGAGGGGATTGTTAGGTTATTTTCGTTACGGAATTTCTCGATTCGGTCGCCGCGCTCAAAGCCCGCGATAAAAGCTATGCAATAGCTTAAAATGTCTGAAACATGATATCGGACCTAATATTGGAGGAAGGGAAGAGGATATCAAAAGGATTATAAAGGGCAGAAAGATAACAAGGGCCTTGCACATTGGACAAAACGATTAAGAAATCCACAAACATGAAAATCTATACCAGCCTCGTTCGTAGTGTTACTACCTATGAAGCAGAGGTATGGGATATCGGAGTTAGAACCCGAGGCCGACTTTTAGCCACTGAAATGGATTTCCTAAGAAGAAGTTGTGGGTTGACGAGAACTGATAGAGTTCGAAACGAAGAAATAAGAAGACGAATGAACATTAACGGGGATCTTATTGACGAAACCCAAAAAAAAGCAATCAGTTTGGTTTGGACACGTAAAAAGGATGGACGAAGAACGAATAGAATAGCACGGCGATAACACTCTGCACGGGAAACCCTCTACTCCCGAATAATCGCGCGGAGAACTTACCACTGCTCGGAAGCCCCTAAAACCTTGGCAAATTGGATATTGAATTGTACCTAAGTTTCTGAGATTGGCTCGTGATCCCGGCTTCTTTTCCTTCTGCTCTGTTCTTTTTCACGATTGAGGCCAGCCCAATACATGCAGGCCTTTAGGGGATCCACCTCTCTGGTGTATCTCCTTCTCTCATCAATATCATTAAAAAAAAAAAAAAAAAAAATCGAATCAATGTTGCCTCCTCAATCACTCTCGACCTAGACAAATTGAATAAATGGGGCTCTCAAAATTTAGTTAGCTTTAATGCAAACAAGACTCAATGTTCTCTAATTTCTAGGCGAGATAATAAAAATTCGATTTCTTTTAAGCCGGTAATCAAAAAAATCTCAAAATTTACCAGGAAGAGTTTTTTGATGGGTACTAAAAAAATGTCAAAAATAAAGGAAATCAAAAATTAAAATTTTTCAAACTGTCCGATTTGGCGTGGAATGCCCCCAATATAACTCCAAGACCCTTTTGGTCGATTTGTACGAAATTTCACATATGCGCCCTATATGACCTTATGAAAATGACTATGACGCACTATGTGAAATTTATAGTGATCCATAAGAGTGAGAGGACGGTTCAAAAATAAAATTTCCAAAAAAAATCTAAGATATTTACTTTAGAAGATTCTCATTTATAAGAAGATATCATAAATTGATAATGAGTTCAAAAATCAGAGGGTGGAAGTTCTTTCGTAAATAATTGTAAATTATTTTATTAAATATAAGAGAGGGGGCAGGTGTGTATGGTAAAGTCATGTGGGTGCCACATAAGAGTTTATTTTTTTTTAATCGCAACCTTGTTTCACTAAACAGACTTTCATTTCATTTGTGGTGGATTTTAATATAAGATTAAAAAGATTATATCTTACCCCTATTTATCTAAGAGTTTTAGGACTTTTAAGCAATATCTTTCCCTCTCTTTCTGACATCTTCTTAAGATTAAATAAAGTAGATATTTAGTTAAAATAAGAGGGATTCATTTGAAAAGGGCTTTTAACAATTTCCACCCACAGTGCCATTCATGTTGACTGCACCTTTCCTTTTATAAGGTCGCCGAACCCTTTTCAAAGAAAATATCATCATTTCGACCGAGTATCACACAGATGAAGTACAAGATGAAGGGTAGGTAACGAAGAAACCCCCCCCCCCCCATGCTGTTCTCGAAACTTGAGCAAAACTCAATTTACATTTAAGAATATTTGATTTCTTGAACGTTAAGAGAAAGAGGGAAGGGTAAAAAGTTTTATCATAAAGTTGTTTGGATCAAAAACACCATTTATATTTAAATTAAGTTTAAAGATTAATCAAAATTCAACAAAGAATATATTTCAGAGATAAGATTTAAAAGGTTTAAGAAGATGTCAAAAGGAAAACTTGAAAATATAAAGTCAAGTGTAATATTCAGTGTTGTGTATATAATATACAGGGTATATATAAAATATAATTTAAGAGACTTATACGTATTTATTTAGGGCTAATTTCAGAGATTTTTACTGCTTAAAAACTCAGCTATTCTCGACAGGCGCGGCGGAACAATTTTAGGCCAGGGGGGTCAAAACTTGGAAAGTGATGTAGGCCTACCAGGGTGTCTGGGGGTATGGAATACGGTTTTCATGGTTTATTGTTGTGATACGAGACACCATGTATCTATTTATATTTTTATTAATACATAAAGTTATATATACATGATGTTTCAGGAGGAATAGTAAATATTTTAGGAGGTGGTAGTATAGACGAATTGCAATAAAAAATGCCATATAACATGTGTCCAATTTTTATTGAGTACAGAGATACAGCTGAGTTCAATGCATTTTCGTTTCGTGTCTTGGTACACCGGTTGTTATGGGTTGCTATGGGCGTATTTATCGAATGTCAGCAGTAGAGTGTTGATGTTCAAGTTGTGAAGTTGTGCTTTAGTTTACATTGAAGTTTTCATTGTGATTTGTTGGCCAAGTCTACTGTACTGTAGCGTGTAAACATGCCGCACGTATTTACACATGCTGAGTATGGCGATATTGGGTTACATTTTAACAGCTGTATCTCTGTACTCACCAAAAATTGGACACATGTTTAATGGCATTTTTTATTGCAATTCGTCTATACTACCACCTCCTAAAATATTTACTATTCCTCCTGAAACACCCTGTATTACGGTTATTTTGACGAATTCATGAGAATATTGAGCTCGATTGGCAGGAAGAAGACATTAACTCATTTTTTTCAAAATTGGGCTTAAAAATTATTTTTACCACACCAGTTCGCAAAAAAAAAAATTATAAAAATTCTATGTTGTTTGGCGAATAGCAACTGAAAAATTCTGGGAGCCGCTGATTTAGAAGGACCAACAAATAAACTTGAAAACGACATTAGAATTAGGTGTCGAAAAGTTTTGAATTCTGATGAGAATATCTTATTAACATCTTATTTGAGTGGTTTGTGTTAATCTTTTGGTAGCAGATTTTTGTCTTACGATCTAGGCCAGTGATTCTCAACCTTTTTTCCTCGCAGGAACAGTTTTAATGATAAAAAATTTGCGGCACACCAAGGATCTAATAACATTGTAGTTTACATAAGCTTAATAATAAAGATAGATATATAATTATCCCACGAATATGTACCTATCAACATACCTTCAATCGCAATAAAGAAAAAAACTTAATTAAATATGAAAAGTACACTTTATAAAGAGGATGTTGTCAATTTATTAACAGGGACAAATTAACTGGGACAAATGTACAGAAATATTTATATTCAAATAAATTATCTATAAGTGCCTACAGAAAAACAATGGATTCTTAATTTTTAGCGGCAGATTGTCAAAGGTTTGATGGCCCACTAGTCTGCCGCAGTACAGAGGTTGAGAACCACTGATCTAGGCTAATAAATTTACGTCAAAATTGACCAATATTGGCGCTAGTTATTCTATTGTCAGCTCCTTTCGAGTCTATAAATCCTGTAGATTGAATCTGTTAGAGGGAAATAATGTTTTGATTCATAATCCCTAAATGAGTGGGGTGATGATGGTTTTATTCACCCCCGGTACTCTTCTTTCTTGCTTCTTCTTCTCTTGGGATTCCCTTTCCAGGGCTGGTTGCCTTTGAACAAGTTAATTTTTCTTATCATCCCGGCAGATGGTGTTGTTCTTGAGTTACCCCTAATAGGGACAATTTGATGTTCCATTTAGTCAGCCCTTTGTGTTTGGGGCCTAATACGTTGGGACAACTCAATTTGGTTGGATATATACTAGCGGGGGAGAGGTGGGGGAGGAATCCCACGGGGGCAAGATTTGATGACTCGTAATGGCGTCGCTTCACCCCACCATCCCCCCACTACACCCTCGGAGACACCTTATACCTCTAAAAAAACAGATTATTTCGTCCATTAGGGGTGGATCTACGACCAGCGAGCGGCCACAACAAACGCATTGCATTCATGACAAGGGCTAATCTTTCATTTTTAGAGTTCTGTACAAAAGTAAAACGGAACCTATTTAAATTTAGAGTTCGAATTGCCGATAGAAGCAGACTTTAAATTTTAAAGGAAATCACAAGAGGTTTTTACCGAGATGGAATGGATTATTTTTAATTATATCTCAGAAGGGCTGTTTTCACCTAATCTGAGTGCTAATATTTAAATGGCTACCCTGTAAGATGTAACTCTCTGATAAATATATATGGGACATTCCACGCCAAATCGGACGGTTTGAAAGATTTTAATTTTTGATTTCCTTAATTTTTTGACATTTTTTAGTACTTACCCATCAAAAAAGTCTTTCGAGATAAATTGATTGAAATTTTTTTTGATCACCGGTTTAGAAGATATCGATTTTTGGTTTTTCGCTCATGCCTTGTTCAAAAATGGTCTAAATTCAATTTTTTTTAATTTTTTCTTTTTTTTTACATTCTTTTTAGAAAAAAATACAATAAATATATTTAAAATGTTTTTATATGCAATTTTTGACTTTGAAAATTTTAATCTAGTTTTTGAAATTGTATGTATTCTTCGATTTTTTTGATAATTTTTTATTTTAAACTTCTATTCATTCTACAAATTTTAAGACCGGGTTGATAGTGGTCCTAAATAAATAAAAGTATTTGTTATTACTTTCTTTCAACAAGCTAAAATACTAATTATTTATTTCAAACACATGTTAATGATAAAAATGTATAAAAATCATTTCAAAATAACTAAAAAGGAGAAGTCAATACCAAAAAAGTGGTTTTAATAATGGAATTAATACCAAATACACTTTTTTTTGAAATTTTCAAAAAATCGAAAAAAATAGTAATTATCATAGGACCACTATCAACCCGGTCTTAAAATTTGTAGAATGAATAGAAGTTTAAAATAAAGAATTATCAAAAAAATTAAAGAGTACTTACAGTTTCACAAACAAGATTAAAATTTTCAAAATCAAAAATCACATTTATAAACACTTTTTGTATTTTTTTCTAAAACCTATGTAAAAAAGACAAAAATTAAAAAAAAATAGAATTTGGACCATTTTAGAAGAAGTTATGAGCTAAAAGCGTGACCCATTCTCAACCGTACAATTAGAACGATTAAGGTAGTTGTTTCACCATATGGGTTATCTTAGGATTTTTTCGAAATTTAGACAAATTATTATTTAAATACTTCTGCATCGATTGGTGGTAAAACGAAATTTATCAACAATATAGTTATGGAGATATTAAACTGAAATTAAATAGTGAAATCAGCTAGCTTTACTTTTGTAAAAAAGATAAAAAATGCTATATTTAAGTATGTTATAATTAAATAATTAAAAAAACATGTATATTAATATCATGTCGATAAATAATTAAAATAATCGAGAAAGAATTTAATTTATAGGACAGAATCTAAGATTTTAATAGAAATATTATTAAATTGTGATATCAGAGGGGATTCATCCCCCAGGAGTCGAACCTGAGAACTAACATGCTTTCCGGCCGTCAGCTCACACCCTCGAAGACAAAAAAACTCCCTCTTGAATCGCCATATTTGATATGTAAGCATAGAAATCTTTCACTCCATTAATATATAACGGAAATTAAAAATTTTAGCTTAAAATGAAAAAAAGTTTTTCATACAAGTCCCGCTATACTATATATAATAGCCTAGATTAATTTGCAGCAACGCTCAGAGAATGCTGCCGACAGGGAGCGCTGATGCCGTCGGTATATTTGCGGCAAATTTGAAATATAATTGTAATTTGAACTCGAATTTCGAAATGAAAGACTCCAATTGATTTTATTTTATTTTATTTATTGGGCCTCCGAGGAGCGGGCCGCCTCTTACAAGACAAAAGATCATTACACAAATTTATTTACAAATCTTTCACACTTTCGGCTTCAGAACAAATTAATTCAGATTCAGAGCGGGTGGCTGAGAGAGCCAGGATTAATCCTGGCTCACATTTCACATTTCTTTTTTTTTTTTTTTATTCACAAAAAATAATCATACGCCACCCGCTCTCCATGTTCTTCTGCCGAAAGTGTAAAAATTAAGAAGAGATCCCCTCATCGCCCTATATGTCAAATCGTTTATTGTTTTTTGGGATATACCCAGGGCGATGAGGGACTCCACCGCTTTATGCCACCACACTCCCTTCCACGAGAGTGTGATGGCCTCGACCCTGACCGAGCCCGCCCCGACGCCAAATCGCTCCGCAATATTATCCACCAGACTGGAGTTGCCTCATATTTTTCTATTTTGTTTCGGTGGGCAACACCCAGTCCTGCAAGCGCGGAGACGATCTGGACGTCCAAAACCCACACCACCCCCGCCTTAAGAAACATTAAATATATTGATAATTATTCCTCCCCCCCTCACCACTCAAAAAATTAAATATTCAATTCGCTTTTCTTTGCGCACAGAAGAAGAAATTAATCACATCTTATTTGATTTATATTTTATATATTATTTGTTTATTTTTTAATAATTTGCCACTTTTTTATAATTTTTTAAAAATCTAAAATTTTGTTATTCTTATTTTTTGATTTTTACAAAATTGAACGACTTAAGACACGCATGCCCATATGAGTTTCTCATTGGCAATACTGGAGCAGCCTGTCATACAAACAACACCTGATCTCTTTTAAATATTTTGAGCCTTATATCGATTATCGATCCCAAATTTTAAAAAAATGATATAATATAATTCTCCTCCTCACACGATTCCACTTATTTAAATAAATCTATTTCCACACAAAAAATATCACAATGCTGTAGATTATAGAAGAAAAATACTTCCAGATTCATATCTAGAGCCTCATTTCTGTAGCTGTGTCAGGACGAAAATGAGGCGAAACTTATAAGAGACTATGTATTTTCGGGAGTTTACAGGTATACATTTGGAGTGTGGTTTTTTAAGAGGAATAAAATTTTTGGACCGAGACGCCGCCCGCCAGGGCACCAGCCCTAAGGGCCGAGCTTCGAGCGCGTGCCGAAGGCACACGCACGAAAAGCTCGTTTTATATAAAAGTAAAGATTTGAGCATCTTATTTTTGAAAAGAGTTGGAATGTTTTTCAAAAATGAGCTCGGGTTCAGATTAACAAATCAATTATAAACGAGAAAGAATTTAATGCAATTGGATGTTGATGAAAGCAGTCCACGGTGGTTGTAAAAAATAAGACTATAGAGGTTTTATTATTTTACATTTATTTGTTAAACCGACGTTTCGGAGATTTATTCTCTCCTTCTTCAGGGTCTATATAATTGAGGGGAAGACGAACATTAATTAGTATTGGGATTTTCACATGTCATTCATAATATAAAACAAAATAATATACACAAAATAAAAATAATAATCATAAATCTACTTACAACAAAAGTCAATGAAAGTAGTTCAAAACATAATTACTTCCTGTCTCCTTTGACTATGCCAAAAAAACATTATAAAAAATTTTCATCTCGAATAGAAATAAAGTAAAAAGCAATTGATGATCAATATGTTAATGAGATATATATAAATGAATGAATGTATAACATATCCCCAATTAATCATTGGATGCGCAGAATATCGTTGCGCATATCGGTATAGTTGTTGTGTTTTTTTTTTTATATTACAATTATTTACACATTTATAAATATGGTCATCATCAGTCCCAAAATTTAACAAAATTATACTGGACTGCTTTCATCAACATCCAATTGCATATTTATACCAGTCCGGCTCCTAAAGAAAAACTCTATCAAAGAATTTAATTATTAAAAATAATGTTGATATTTTTTTATTTTCAGAATGAGAATTCAAAGAAAGAGATAATTTGGCCGAGCGGCTTATCGGAGGACGCGAGTAGCGCGCATTCAGTCAGCCGTCATGGAAAACATTCAGTGCTAAACAAGTAAGTTATTTCTCTATTATTAATTAATATTAAACATTATATATTTATATTTCATGATAAATATTAAATTTTATTATTTCAGAATTGCTCGTGTTCGTTTCGAGTATTCTCTAAAAGCTTGGACAAACCAACTGAATAAAACCTCGCTTTCTCCATCTGCTCATCCGACAACTCTGGACCAAAAGGTAAGCTTTTCAACTTTTTTTTTACTTTACCATACAGGGTATGGTCAAGTATTGTAATCGTGCATGAAAAAAGTGTTTTTTTTTCTTTCTTTTTCCGAAATATCTCAAAAACGGCTGAAAGTATTTTGATTAAAAAAAAATTAGCGAAATCATGGTATTTCGCTCTACAAAAAAGCCCTAATAAGTGAACATCAAAAAAATTATATTTTTCGACATAATAATTGTTTTGTCAAAATGTCTGTTAGTTAGTTAGTTAGTTAGTCTGTCTGGTTGTCTGGTTGTCTGTTATTTAGTCTGTGCGCTACCAATTTTATTATGGATGAGCTAGCTCAAAAACTAGTGTGAATATCGAAACCAAATTTCACAGTCAGTTTTGGTCCATTGAGATTAAGAGCTGATTAGATTTTCGTAAATATCGACCCAAAATTAAGGGGGTGGAGGGGGGGGGTTAAAAATTGAAAATCTAGGCCATTTGAGCAATTCAACCAAATTTTGTATACATAATCAGTGGACCCCCAGAAGTCTAAAAATGCAAAAACTAACCGCCCAAAGGGGGGAGGGTCAAAATGGGGGACGGGTAGGGTCAAAAAATGAAAATCTAGGCTATTGTACCAAACTGAAACAAATTTTGTATACATATTCAGTGGGCCCAGAGCAATCTAAAAATGCAAAAACTCCCTTCCCTACATGATTATAAATAATTTTATTAAATATTAAATAGAAGTGAGGGGCCAGGTTGTATGGTAAAGTCAAGTGGATGGCCACATCAGAATACGTCATCTTATTTTTTTTAAATATGTATATAAGCCTTATTTTTCCGTTCAAAGAATTTATTTGTAATTTACCATACAGAGAATGGTCAAGTATTGTAATTGTGCATGAAAAAGTATTTTTGCTTGGTTTTGTCGAAATACCTAAACGGCTTAAACTAATTTGATAAAAATAAAAAAATAAAATAATCGAAACTATGGACTTTCGGCCTACTTATTATGAATTTTCACTTTCTAATTGTGAAATTTGTAATCCCAACCAAAACATTCTGTGAAAAAACAGGCCAAATTCGAAAAAATTGTGAAGCAGCCAAGTTATATTCGCCAAGAATAATTAAATTGAGAAAATAGTACTTTCAATTAAAATGGATTTTTCTCATTTTGAATGACAATCTGGATACTAAATTTTTAATTTAGATTATTTTCATGAAACTTGGCTGTTACGAATTATACTGTAAGGGTTAATGAACTAAATTCGTGTACAGCCAAGTTTCATGAAAATAATCTAAATTAAGGTAGTTGTTTCACCAAATGCATTTTTCTTAAAATTTTTTTGAAATTTAGACAGATTATTATTTAAATAATTCTGCATCGATTGGTGGCAAAACGAAATTTATGAACAATATAGTTCCAGAAATATTAAATTCCAAAGATAGAGTTTTTCAGACTCTTATACATTGCACTATACGGGATATCGGAAAGTTTTGCATACATTTTTAATTATTACTCAGTTTCGGAGATAATAATAAATAAATAATGAAAAATATATAATGAAAAATTTACACTAAAATCAAGCTGGCAACAACGCATTTATTTAACCTTAAAAGTGAGTCAACTTTAGTACTTTTTTTGACGTTTTTTTGCTTCAGCCATTGTCGCAACAGCTTTCAATCGCTAATTAAGATCTTTTTGTTTTATAAATCTTCCTTTATAATGTACTTTATCTTAAATTTCTATAAAGATAAGAGTAAATAAATATTATATTTAATATTGATTTACTATGAGTTAAGGATACTAGGTCACTTATTTCACATTAAAATTAAAAAATTAAAAGAAATAATTTTTTCTTCTTTTTCAATATATATATTTCGGGCTATCAACCCATCTTCAGGAAGAATAACAGGTTATATATGTGTTTATTGAACAGAGGGAAAGAATTTTTAAATTATTTTAAAAGGACACTTTCTCTTAAGCTATTGTTAAGAAAGAATATCAGGTTGGCGTTTGTTGACATAGGCATCTTTAGATGAAAGGAAAGGTGGTAAGTTCATTGACTTGTGTCTCTAGGTTGAGGGTTGAGGGTAATTTTTCCGCTTAGATATTAAAAGGTCAATTATTATATTTTGTTTTACATCCAGTTGATTATTGATAATATTTTCGTCGTTCGACAAGGCATATTTTATTTCCGTGGATTCAAGAAGATACAATCTTAATCCTTTTCTTTCGAAATGAATAGGGGTGGGGTTAGTAGGTGAAGGTAAATCGTCTAAAGAATATAGATGATTAGCAAATGCGGAAGTGGAATCTGGATTTATGGGCTGGTTTCTTATTAATTGTCTGTGGGAAGCTAAATGTTCTTTATGCCGTTTTTTAAAAGATCGTCCAGTTTGTCCAATATAAATTGCCTCGCAATCGTTGCAATTTAATTTGTATACACCAGATCTATTTATTTTATCAATTTTGTCAAGTTTATTATTTATTAATTGGGAGGATAAATTATTTATATTATAAAGGGCTGGAGTGATACCATGCTTCAGGAGAATATTTGTTATTGGATAGGTTATATGTTTAGAAATAAAGGGGATTCTTTTATAGATTTTTTCAGATTCGATTGTGAGTGAATGTAATTGCGAAAGCGTGTGTTTTTTTATTAATTTTGATAAATATTTTTTTAATAATTTCCTTACTATATCCATTATTATATGCTATATCATAAATGGTATCTAGTTCATTATCAAAATGTGTAATGCTAAGAGGGGTTAAGATTAATCTATTGATCAATGAATAAAAAGATGAAAATTTAGTATTTGTCGAATGGTTAGAAGAAAAGGGGATAATCGTGTCAGTGAAGGTCGGTTTTCTAAAAATATTAAATTCTAATTTTTGGTTGATGATGGTTATTAAATGAAATAGTTTTATTGCCTATTTCTGATGTAAATTTAATATTTTTGTGGATTTGATTTAGATAATTACTAAGTAACTGAATCCTCTGGTGGTACCCGACCAAACAACGAAAATATCATCAACATATCTTCTCCAGAATTTGATATAATTATATGAGGGGTTTGATACATAAAATATATACAAGCTCGGACAGTGTTGCCAGATTTATCAAACGAGAACGGGATTGGCTATTAGTGGTACATAAACAGCAAAAAGTTTTGGGCTTATGAATTATGAATCCTTATTTTCTGTTCTATATACTCTAGCATTAACTCTTTGCTAGTTTTGTCGCGAAACAACTACCTTGCCTTTCTATATAAACGACATGACTTAGATCCAATTCTGGTCATAAGAGAGTGCAAATAGAAACCCCTCGATAAAATATCGAATTAGATCAAGTCGATTTATTCCGACTGATTTCGTAATATGTATCTTCTTCTTGATTAGTTTGCCTTAAATATTTTCTGATAGGGATTGTAAATTTGATATTAGGCAGGCTGATAGACACCCGTCATTTCTATGGATGATGGATGACACTCATTTTGGCACATTGAGACAGCCAAACAGACAGACAGACAGGTTCTCTTCACCTCAAATAGATGAGAGAATATAGCCCCAGGCAGAGTGAGTGGCTGGGATCAGATCAGAGGACATGCATGTCAAGCGAGAGGATGGATGGCTCTCAAAAGGTCCAAGGCGGACGGAATTGTACTCACCTGCAATTAGACTCTCAATTGGCCAAAATCACCAACCGATACAGACCGAAATTACTTACTTAATTCTCCCCTATATCCCTATAACAAATAATTAAACGTTGAATTTAGCCAAAACATTAAAATTCGTATAAAAAAGCTGTTTAATCACAAACTTTGTTTATTATTTATAATTATTATTATTATTCATTTATTTTCAATTTTTAGAACTACTGAGGATGGTCGACCAGTGGTGACCGAAACTGTATAGTTATCAATTAAATAATACAAATAGTTATTAAAATTATTGTTTTATTATATTTGTGACAAAACCAACCCTTCAATTTAACGAAAAATATTCATTTATTGTTGATATTTATGTCAATTATTACTATTTCTGTGGGTCGGGTTAGCCTAGGGGTAGCGTGTCAGCCTGCTAACCAAGTGGACCCGGGTTCGAATCCTACTCGAGGCATCCGGCTAAAATCTGACCCCGGGGGTAGAGACAAATTAAAAAATAATATTAAGTAGTATCGTAAATTGGGTTATGGTTAGAAAGGCCGAAAAGCCAAAAAAAAATACTATTTCTATTCATACATATTAAATTTATTATAATAATTAAAAAGAATTTATTTTAGTTATGGTCGAATTTAAGATTTTTGTAGAAAATATTTTTACATTGGAAATCAGAGGGCTTCACCCCTCAGGAATCGAACCCAAGCGCTAATTTGCTTTCCGCGCAGTCAGCCAAACCCTTAAGACAAATCTCTCTCCAATATGTAACATATAAGAAATCAACTGGTGTGGTCACCGCACGACTTTCACATTCTCACTTATTTGAACTCATCGCAACACTCCTAATTTACACTCCCTTCCTTTATTTCAATCCAATTAAAATTTATACACACGACTAACGACTCATGACACTTGATAAGAACACTAATTTTTAAAAAAATCGTTAAGGCCGTTTTTGAGAAAACAAAAAAAAAACGAAAAATTTTAATTGAAGGTAATGGAAGGCAGTCCAGAGTTAGTGAGGAAATAAAAAATTAACACATATCAAATAAGGTGTAATTTATTGGAATCCTTCCTCCTTTCCTTTCAAACCGACGTTTCGGAGGATTCTTCTTAATTAAGAAAAGGAGAAGGGAAAAAATTGTCTTTCTATGCCTTTGCTAAAAAAGAAGAAAGTTTTGAACACTACTGTTGAGAGAAGAAGGAAACATTTTATTTGTTTCATTCATTGACCCTTTGAAACCCTGAAGAAGGAGGGAAGAATCCTCCGAAACGTCGGTTTGAAAGGAAAGGAGGAAGGATTCCAATAAATTACACCTTAGTTGATGTGTTAATTTTTTCTTTTCCTCACTACCTCTGGGATGCCTTCCATTACCTTCAATTAAAATTTCTACCAGTCCGTCTCTCTCCAGAGAAAATTTCGTAGAAAAAAAACGAAAAATCCTTCATGTAAATGTCAACTTCTGGTCTTACGATTTCAATCAAAAGCTTGCTGTTCTCCTTTTAGCCTATATCGAGCTTAAGTTTCGAATTTCATATCTCTGAGACTTATCGTTGCAAAACGCAGGGGGTATATAAATAGCAGGCGCGGATCCAGACCTCTGATTTGGGGGGGGGGGGGACGGTCGGCAGCCACTGAGTTTTACCCCCCCCCCCCATAATGAAAAATGGATCCTATCTCAAACTAAATAAAAAGAGCATTATATTTTTAAATTCATTTCCTTTTTCAACATTTTTAATAGAGATGGGAAAAATCGTTCTTTTTAGGGAATAGTTCTTTTATAGTTCGTTCATTATATGGAACTAGTTCAATTGAACTATATAGTTCAGGGGTGGCCGATGTATATAAGATCTACTTTTTATCTCGAAAGTGTGTCGCGATCAATTTGTCCAAGAGGGGGGGGGTCAGAGACGCCCCCCCCCCATATAACTTTATTTTCGATTTTAAAATTTAATGTTATAAAAAAATAAACATATAAAAAATGTTGATCTCCAATGCTTTGGGGGGGGGGGGCGGTCGCCCCATCGCCCTCACGCCTCCCCTGGAACCGCGCATGATAAATAGGTAGGTACATACGCACTGACCAATGGATTTTTGGCCACTTTTTGGCCTCTGGGGGACCACAATTTCCGGTATTATGTCCTAAATCCGGTCCCGAACTATTAAGGGCATCGATTCCTTCCACCTAGAAATTACAAAATGAAATTAGCTATTTTCATCTCTGAGATACAAGCTCTCAAATAGTTAGGACCCTGGCAGGCGATCACGAATACTTCACATTATATTCTATAGAAGCTAAACTGAAAAAAATATTGAGTGTCGGACCCTTCATTTAAATATTTTGTAATGTAAAGATTTAAGCATCTTTTTTGAGTATCTTTTTTGAAAAAAGATGTAATATTTCAAAAATTCAACTCAGGTAAAATTAACTACACTTATATTATAAATAAAATAAATAAAGGGGAGGGTCAAAATATGAAAATGTTTGCTCTTGGACCAAACTCAACCAAATTTTGTATACATAATCTGTGGGTCACTAGAAGGCTAGAAATGCAAACACTGGGTGCGGGGGGTTCAGATGAGGATCCAGTCTTAGTGGGGGTGCGGGTGGGGTGGAAGATGGGCACGGGATGGGGTCCAGGGGGTGGAAGGTGCGGGGTGGGGTGTTGCAGGGTGGAGTCGGGGGTTCAGGTTAGGGTCCAGGGGGGTAGTGGGGGGTCTAGGGGGCGAGCCCCTGGCTAGCAAGAGGGACGCCGAAGGCGGGCCTTTCAGCTAGTTTATAATATAATTGTGGTTAAAAGTCGATCTTTTTTTCAAAAAAGATTCTTAAATCTTTACATTAATTATTTGTTATAATAAACTTCACCTAAATAATTCTGTATAAATATAAGCATATCTGCCTAATTTATTATTGACAACAACTTTTTTCACAATTACACTTGATGTAAAAGAAATCCAAAATAAGACATTTCTTATCCTCTTTTTATTTCAAATTTTTATTATAATTTAATATAAAATCCATTAAAAAGAATTTCCAAAAACATACACACTAAAAAAAAATGAAAAAGAATAATAAAAATCTTAGCCGAAATAAATAAATAAATAAAAGAAGCGAGACGATGAAAAAGACTAGGGATCGAATTCATTTTTGGCTTATGGTAAGAATAATTTATAAATTTGACGTCCGCTGACCAGAATTAGAAGGCTCAGAGGGGCTGAGACCTCGGATCTACCTTAAAGGCTTTTTGCTCCATTCAGTTGGCCAAATCAGATTTGAAACGGAGAAAGCAGTCTTAATAGAATCGACCCCATTGCCCCCCCCCCAACCAGCTGGCCCCTCCTAAATCTAACAACATCTATAGGGCTGGCTGGCTACTTGTCTATTCCCTCTACGGGATTGCCCTCAAAACATCATACTCGCACAGAGATACAATTTTTTTAAGCAAAATACTCACAGAAACATCGCATTTTATTATAAAGCCATTTTGTAGCTTTTATCATATACTATTAAATGAGAAATGTATATATATATATATCTTAACCTTTCTAAGCAAAAACCTTAGACCATGAAATATATAGACACGCCTGCTACTCTCCACACAGAGTGAAGTGAGGCCAACATCGCCTATAGATGACGTCACCTTCTCGCATAAATATTTTGGTATATTAATTTAATATTAATTTGCGATTATTGGAATTCAAAAATAAATAATCTAAACTACTATAAATTTATCTCATTGTATAATAATTCCTATAGTGGCCATGCTATTTCTGGGTGTTCCTACCTTCAGATGACGTCACGTTCTCTAGGAGATGTTGGCCTCACCAAATCGACAACAGGGCGTGTCTATATATTTCATGGTCTAAGGCAAAAACTAAAACCCTACTATAAAAAATCTTCTTGAAATGATATTTAGTTAAAAATTTCATTTCTTAACCCCCTTCCTTTCTAATTTAAAAAAGTCACATAAATTCCAAATTCCAAAATATGAACTCTATAACTTAAAAAACAAAAACAAAAAACATAGGAGATACGAAGCCTTTTGTCTTTTAGACCTCAAATCAAAAAAACCTATTTTTCTGTTCAGAGGTCAAATTTTAACAAAAAGGAAAAACTACGATAAACGAGATATTTCAACAATAAACCAAAATTCATCGAGAAAGGCAGAATTTTTTGTTATTGTTCAAATTTAAAATTAGATTTTTATGACATGGTATGAAAATAGTCTTGACGTTTGAAATTTTAAAGGATGCGCAGCATCCACAGTATCTATGTACCGCACACCACTGATAGATAACTTGAGTTCTAATTGAGCTAAAACAAGTGGTAATTTGAAAATCAAAAAGGAAGCTGTTTTCTATTACGTCAACAAAATATTTTGATTTCAAATATTGCTGTTTAATATCTAATGGGACTCGAAGAATTTATGATCAAAATGGCCCTATTCGTCATTTTGACCTGTTGTATAAAATCGGGAAATTAATGATAATCAGCATATAAAACTCTACTGAAATCCATTGTTAGGGTTAGGTTAGAAATATTTTGTTGACCATTATTATGTTTAAATTTATAAATACATGAGTTAATACAGGCAGCCTCTTAATGGGGCCGAAATACTCTATTCCCAAAACCTCCCCATTAAGGGAGTTCAGGACAGCTTATCTATCTGGTTGGTCTACGAAAAAATCTTTTGTATTTCTGCAGAGTGACAGCGTCTGCTTACTAAAATGTTTTAATAAAAAAATTGTTAATAATGAGGTTAATTTCGAATAAAAATCTTTGCTGTGATAATATTAATAAAAAGAATATTGACATAAATTTTTTCTCATTTAAAAACATTTATTTAAGACAAAAACTATTTCAAGAAATAGAGTTGGAATTCTACTCTAGTTCTTTTGTTATATTCTGTTGGCTGCAAATAACTTTTTATTTTTTACATTTATGAATAACTAATTAACTAGACTGTCAAATCTATTGAAAAATGTATCATTCGATTCATAAAAGTTGAATTATTGATGTGTATAAATTTGTTTGAAATGGTATAATTTATATAGAAGTTATAGCCTTTTTAAAAGTTCGGTCCATTTAATTACTGTTAAAAGAACAATTTTGAATAATTTATTTCTCGGTAATGGAACAGACGATTTAAATTTCCGGAATAAATATTTAATATTATCAATGATTCTGATGGTAGAAATTTGAGAATTTTCTTTATAAAAATGATAAACAGTCACGAATTCCTTAATGGAGCCGAAATGCTCTATTCCCTGAAAGCGTCCCCATTAGGGGAATCGACTGTATTACTTTTAAAGATTGGAGTAATTTTTGGAGACGGACTGATAAGTGAATTCAAGTGGATATTGATGAGGCAGTCCAAAAAAAGAAAGAAGAAGATAATTTACACTATCTTTTTATTCATAAAAACCGACGTTTCGGAGGCTATTCCTCCTTCTTCAGGGTTTTGAAAAAGTCAGTGAAGGAAATCCAATGCGGCATTCCCTCTGTCTCCTCTTTCAGTGGCAGTAACAATAATATCTTGTATTTCATTCGTCAGCAATTATAATGTAATAATAATTATTACATTATAATTATAATTTTTTTTTTTATAATGATATTGATACAAGAAGAAGTTGCACCAAGAAGGTACAACCTCTGAAGTCCGTGGTGGACCCTTGTAACGTGAAGATAAGGGAGATTTAGGGATTGGGTAGAGGTCGAAGGTATCTGTGGATGCTGGTCTTGAAAGTTTGAAGGTTATAAGTAGCTGGAAAGACGGTCGGGGGAAGAGAATTCCAGTCTCTAGATGTCATAGGGATAAATGAATTGGCGAATGCGTTTGTTCGATTAGTATCTAGTTTAAGCGCGTAGGGGTGTTGAATTTTAGAAAATCGTGTATTTCGGGCAAATGAGGCCTTTGGTGGGATTATCGATTTTATTTCGTCAGAACAAAAGCCATGGTAATATCTATAAAAAAGGGATAGGGCGGAGACAGATCTACGATGGGCTAGGGAGTCGAGAGTGTCAGTTAATGTAGGATCGCCTATCAGTCTGATAGCTCGCCTCTGAATTGCATCTAAGGTATTAAGAGAATACTTGGAGGCTCCTCTCCACAAATGCGAGCAATATTCAAGACAGGGGCGAATTTGAGCCTTGTATAATATAAGGAGTTGAGTGGGGTGAAAAATCGTTTGGTTCGGAAAAGAAAGCCAAGCTTACATGCTGCAGCTTTTGCTACTGAGATAATATGGTCATTCCAAGAGAGGTCAGAACCTAAGGTGACACCTAACATTGATATTTTATTACGGAATTCCAATGAGCTCGAATCAAAGGAAATGTCCGGAAGGTTCCTATCTGCGCGCCTAGAAATTAGGCAGCACTGTGTTTTGCCAGCATTAAAGTTATTACATTATAATTCTGCTGAGAATGAAATACAAGATATTATTGTTACTGCCACCGAAAGAGGAGACAGAGGGGAACGCCGCATTGGATTTCCTTCACTGACTTTTCAAAACCCCGAAGAAGGAGGGAATAGCCTGAAACGTCGGTTTTATGAATAAAAAGATAGTGTAAATTATCTTCTTCTTTTTTTGGACTGCCTCATCAATATCCACTTAATTACTTTTTTATTTTATATTATTTTAATGTTACAGTGTTTTTAAGAATACTAATTAAAAGTCATGTAATGTGCACAAGTCACTGTGAAATATCCTTATATATACAGAGGGAGCAAGCACTTCATTCTCTGCGAACTTCTTTTTGACAAACTTCCATACTCTCAATTATTCCCTCTTTTTACTCTTCCCGTCTCTCTCTCTATATATAGATTAAGTAAAGTCAAAAGGGCGCCGAGAGAGCGTAGGAAAGGGGCCGGAAGGGTTGCGGGGGTGGTAGCGTTTTAAACTATTAAGCATAACGCACAGTGTCTGTTGTAATTTTGTATTAATAACACCCCAACTTTACGAGCAACATCCAGGCAACCCCCTCGCTTTCTCGTTCATTTTCTCTTCAACAAGAAGGAAGCATCATGGGGGTGGCGTGGGGGAGTTTTTTCTCGTGTCTAATTAGCATTGTAAATAATAAGCAACTTTGGCAATATAATTTAAACTTTTTAACGTTGGCAGCTTTATGACTTAATCTTGGCGCAAACGCCTTCCGTGGCGGCATCCCCGTCCCCCCTCACCCCTTAGCACTCACCTTTCATCCCCCTGTTGCTTTCTTTTCTCCCCCTTCTTCTGTTGATGAGACTTTAGAAATAAATTTAAAAGAAAAAGCGAAAGTTTATTTTATTATTAGAGAAGATAAAAACATTACCGCCCTTATACAAGGCGGACCAGAAAACGCAACCCTTGAGTTAGAATAGCTCGCTCTGATGATGTTCAGCCATTTTTTTGCTAACAACAACCACAACGAAACAAACAACGGACAAGTTGTATTTGAATTTCTGATAATGAAAGAAAAAACAGAAATTAAAAAATACATCCAAATATAACATTAATAAAGATGAAGGTTTACAGAAAAATGAAAACCTCATCTTATAAATCCAATTTTAATTTCAAAAATCGGTTGTCTGTAAAGTCGGTTTACTGACGATAGTTGAACGTGACAACGTCATAAGAAAATACCATTCCATCAGTATGAGTTGGAATGGTATTTTCTTATGACGTTGTCACGTGTCTAACTATCGTCAGTGAAACCAACTTTACAGACAACCGATTTTTTCATAAAATTCTTCGTTCAGAAAAATCATTTTTAAATTTACAAAATACTTGAATAAAATTTATTGTTTAAATTTCTACTCGACTGTTAAAATTTAATTTTTGATTTTATTATTTTATAATAATAAATTTTGTATTGAAATTATTTCTTTCAGCAAGTAAACTGAATAAAAGTTGTTGTTCAATTAGTTACTTAATTATTTTTGCAAATTTAATTGTAATTTGTTGTAAAAAAGTAATAATTTTGAATTATTTATTATAAGAATAAACTGTGATTAAATTATTGTTCATAAATATTAAATTTAAAATTTAAAATTTGGAAACATCATTAAAATTTTTGTAACTGCGCTTTTAAAAAGCCCGCCTCAATCTTGTCGCTCGTTCCGCGCTCTCGCTTGCACTTCAGCGCCTTAAATGGAACGCCTCAGATGAGTCATGTTTTTTCGAGCGTGCAGCCGGCTTCATCGAATTATAAGACGTTGTCACGTCAATAAATACCTCGTATAAGGTAAACTGTAGCTCGTTGATTTAAATTAAATTATCAATGTTTTCACTTTATGGTTTTTAAAACATGTAATATTTAATCCGTCATAGATGGCCCTGAGTTTTTGAATCGACTGAACTCACAGCCTTATATAAATCTAGACAATGACGTGGCCAATCATTTAACCCAGGGGCTCCCAAACTTTTACGAGTCGCGGCGCCTTTTTTCAATTACAATTTTTTCATACCGTATTTGACCTCTAAATACTTCTGTACTAGAATCGATAAAAATATCTTAAGAATTAATAGTTTATTTTTCATTAAATTGAAAGTTTTTGTGCCGAGGGTAGCAAAAATTTTGATATATTGAAGGGGACAATAAAAAGAGTGTGTCTTCTGCTGGAATTATAAATTATATTTATTTATAACGAGACTATAGTTTCGAGGATTTGCCCTCTTCATCCGTCTATTGTATCATAAGTCTATCAATCATTTGTAATAGATCTGATGAAGAGGGCAAAGCCCTCGAAACTATAGTCTTGTTATAAATAAATAAAATTTATAATTCCAGCAGAAGACACACTCTTTATTGTCTCCTTCAATTTATAAAAATTCTGCTACTTTTCGGCAAAAAGAAAACTTTCAATGAAATAATTTATTGATTGTGTTTCGAATTAAATTAATACAATTCTTTTATAAAAATAATCTGAAAACGTTTATTAAAAACCCAAAAATTTCAAGAAAAATTATCCCTTTATCAATGGAAATCAGAAAAAATAGTTGCTTTAAAAAAGGAATTTAAAGCAACTTTAAACAAAAATATTTTTAAAATAGAAAATGATACAATTTTTGTCTTGGTGTTGAAATAACTTTTAATAAAAATAAATAAGCTGACGTGTTCTGATGTGGCCATCTACTTGACTTTACCATACAACCTGGCCCCTCACTTATATTAATATTTAATAAAATTATTTATAATCATGTAGGGAGGGGGAGTTAGTTTTTGCATTTTTAAACTCCTAGGGGCACACTGATTATGTATACAAAATTTGGTTGAGTTTGGTAAATGGCCAAGAATTTCATTTTTTGACCCTTCACCCCCTCTCCCATTTTGGGCGGTTAGTTTTTGCATTTTTAGACTTCTGGAGGGCCACTGATTATGTATACAAAATTTGGTTGAATTTGCTCAAACGACCTAGATTTTTAATTTTTAACGCCCCTCTCGACCCACTTTAATTTTGGGTCGATATGCACCAAAATCTAATCAGCCCTTAATCTCAATGGACCAAAACTACGTGTGAAATTTGGTTTCGATATTCACACTAGTTTTTTCAAAATTATAATTTTCATAAGGTATAACGTATGCATTGATTACATTTGTTAAAAAATAACAAAACGATTATTAAAGAAATTTTTTAACTTTTAAAATGTATTTTATCTGTCATTTTAATATAAAAATATTCAACTCTTACGATGGTGCCAGATTTGTCAAACGAGCACGGATTTGGCTAGAATCGGTACATAAACAACAAAAAGTTATGCTTATGAATTATGAATCCTTATTGTCTGTTCTATATACTCTAGCATTAACTTTTTGCTAGTATTGTCGCGAAACAACTACCTTGATGAATAAAAATTCAATTAACAAAAAGGGCCACTGATTATGTATACAAAATTTGGTTGAATTTGCTCAAACGACCTAGATTTTTAATTTTTAACGCCCCCTCGACCCCACTTTAATTTTGGGTCGATATGCACCAAAATCTAATCAGCCCTTAATCTCAATGGACCAAAACTACGTGTGAAATTTGGTTTCGATATTCACACTAGTTTTTTCAAAAATTATAATTTTCACTAAGGTATAACGTATGCATTGATTACATTTGTTAAAAAATCAACAAAACGATTATTAAAGAAATTTTTTAACTTTTAAAATGTATTTTATCTGTCATTTTAATATAAAAATATTCAAGTCTCTTACGATGGTGCCAGATTTGTCAAACGAGCACTGGATTTGGCTAGTAATCGGTACATAAACAACAAAAAGTTATGGGCTTATGAATTATGAATCCTTATTCTCTGTTCTATATACTCTAGCATTAACTTTTGCTAGTATTGTCGCGAAACAACTACCTTGATGAATAAAAATTCAATTAACAAAAAGGGCCACTCGATTATGTATACAAAATTTGGTTGAATTTGCTCAAACGACCTAGATTTTTAATTTTTAACGCCCCCTCGACCCACTTTAATTTTGGGTCGATATGCACCAAAATCTAATCAGCCCTTAATCTTCAATGGACCAAAACTACGTGTGAAATTTGGTTTCGATATTCACACTAGTTTTTTCAAAATTATAATTTTATTTGATTTTAGATGATATGGGAACTGTTTTTTTTGATTATTTAACAAATATTTTTAGTGAAAAATATTCTTTAATAAATATTTATATTTTTTATTTTTATTCAAAGTAATTTCATCTCGAAGAAAATCTGTATCATTGTCTATTTTTAAAATATTTATTTGCTTATAGTTGCTTTTTTAAATCAACCATTTTTCCAAATTTCCATTGATAAATGGAGATTTTGTTTTTCTAATTGTAATGTTTAGTGTTGCTTTATATTCTTTACACAAACCAACTTTTTTCTTTTTTGAAATTAAATTCCATTGATAAAGAGAGAAATTTTTTCTGTTTTAATAAACGTTTGAAGATTGTTTTCACAAAAGATTTTGTATTTATTTATGTAAACAGTGACTGTAAAGTGTGGTAAAGTGTCATTTTTCTTCCACTTAATTACCCTTAGGTTTATGAATAATTAATATGATTAATACTGGTAAGATGTGCGTGTGATGGATGCCGCTCAAGGTGGTTGTTGGAGAGACGGAGACGGGGTGTGGAAACGCAAAGCCGAGGGTAATTTCTTCCCCGAAACGGCTAATAATAAATTGCGCTCGTTAATTTGGCTGGCTGTTCTTTTGCACGCTCCCTAGTGGCTCTTGAGGCAACTACTTGGCGCACGCGCCCCTTCTGTCTTCGGAGGGGGTCGCGCCTCTCTCTAATTGGTCCGCGTGCTAAAATGGCGCTCGACAACCCCCCACCACCCTCTCTCCGTATGTACCTACGGAGTAACGCCCGGTGGGCGCCTTGCACCCCCTCCCGCTTACCCCTCAGCTGCTGCTCTGGCGGTGAATAACACTCAAATGCACCAAATAGATGAAAAGAGGGTGGCTGGGGGCGCGCAAGGGGTAGATTTAACAGCGGTGCGGGTAAATTACCCCTTGGTGAAATATGCATCCAGCAACTTAGCAGCCAAGCCCCGCACACATACCCACACACACCTTGGAAGAAATAAGAGAAAGAAAAAGAAAATATTCTTGCAAGGGATGAAAAACAGAAGTGCAAAATCCGATAATCGAATTTTTAAATAATAGATTATATTAATAAAAAAAATTCTTGTGTACATATTTAATTAATTATTTACATTAAATCGGTTTCTCGAAAACGGCTTTAACGATTTCGATGAAAATCACGGATTAAAAGGCGGTTTTCGGGTTATTATAACGATCTGCCAGAATCTCATTTTCGGGTAATTTTAATTCGTTTAGTTTTTTCTTTACCCTGGAACACTCACCCGGGGTACAGCTGTACCCCAGCCTTGCTCGAAACTTCTATTATTTTTCGACATAGGGCAGCACAAAATTGTGATGCCTGCTAATCTCCTATATGCACACGCCGTTGCAGTAACACTTTTGCTTGATATAAAAACTCTTTCTGGGGTGTGCCCCTGGGTAGTATTAGTGTGACAATTTTGTTAAGGGATAATGAGTGTATGTTCTAGGTGAAACAAATTTTATTAAAGTAAAGAAAATTTAAAAATTCTAGGTAGGTTTCACAAAAATAAAAGACAAGATACTTATTAGGATGCTACTATATATATTTCGGGTTATTATGGGCTCACACCCCGAAATATATATAGTGTCATACTACTAAGTATCACCTCTTTTATTTTTATGAAACCTACCTAAAATTTTATATTTTTTAAAGTTTTTTAAAATAAACATCATCTGTATATCTTTGACCAACAGGAATCTTTAATGAATAAATAAATTATGGAAATTTAAAAAATAAAAATTTACATAGGCCCCCTTTTTTGTTTGTTCTATTACAATTACATAAAAATAAAATAGAAGGGTTTGATAAAATTTCAAGTAACTCTTGAAGGGATCGACGGCCAAAGAAGTTTAGCGACCACTACTTTAAATTTTAAGTATTTTATTAAATGGTTATTGCGGGGAATTTGAGATGTCATGAAATGAAACCAGGTTTGTGTAATATTTGAGGTTTTAGGTCTTCTATTTTTTCTAAACTACAGGAACGTACCTATTAATAAATTCCATGGAGATTTTAATTCTGGGCATTATTTGTATTTAAAATTAATAAGGAAAAATCGATAGCCAAATGATTTTTTACATTCGATTTCCTTATAATAAATACATAAATAGTATAATAATAATGAATTTAAAACTTTGGCCATCACGGTAGCCACGCATGTTTTGTTGACTTCTAACTCTGAAACTCACGTACTTTATGATAGAGCCTAAATTTTACGCAGCCTTGAATCAGAGGAGACGAAATGATTGCCTATATTCAGGCGCTTGGCACGTATATAAGGATAGATTTGTCTTTAGGAATAATCTAAACGTTTTCAAATATTGATTAGAGATAACTTATACAAATTTAAGTATAGGTATATATATATATATATATATATATATATATATATATATATATATATATATATATAAAGCCATTGTCAGACAGTACCCATGGCTCAGCAAGAAACACGTGGAAGAAAAAACAACTAATATTCAATGACAGTTGTTATATTGTCAAATTTTAAAAATAAAACATATCTATTCTCTATATTCTCTATCTATAATATCTCTATATATTAATATATTCCTCTATATAGCATAGAATATTAGATTTACGTCGTGTCTCATTTGAAATTTTAGTAGACAAATTTATTAATTTTAAATATATTATATATTAATATATTATATTTAATTTTTTGGAAATAATCCATACCGCGATTTTTAATTTTTTTTTTTGAATTTAAGAAAAATATAAATTCTTAAAATTTTAGACAAATTAATTTTAAAATATATATATATTATATATATATTTAATTTATAATATAAGTTTTAATGAGATATGATTTAATGGGATAATGAGATTAATTCTTAATTTATTACTGCGCTGGTCATTTGAAATTTTAGTAGATAAATTAATTTTAAAATTATTATATATAATTAATTTAGAGACACTTTTTAGATAAATTTAAATATTGAAATGTATTATTAAAAAAGAAATAGGTTTCCAACCGATCGGGAATTTCGAGAGAAATGGTTGCATGCTCTAATAAAGTACTATTTATAAAGCATTTCATGATATTTTTTCATCTTTCTTTGATCAATATTCATTATTCAAAAAAATATTTTTTTCAAAACATATAATTACGGACAGCTAATAATCACATCTCGAGACGCTGCCCGCCAGGGCCACCAGCTCAGAGGGCCGAGCGAGCCTGGCGTGCCGTAGGCACGCCAGGTACTGCTCGTAATATATATTTATACGTCTATGTATGAGCCGTTCAGAGGTCAATCCAATTAAGTCTAAAAACCAAAAAATTGGAAAATTTTATTTTTACTCTCTATCTTAAATATGAAAAAGTTTCTGCATCCCTTTTGAATTAGATATGTCATCGAATGTATAGTTGTATATCTCATACAAAATGACTGCTTTTATTGGCTTGTAAAATGTAATCCGCAATTTTGTTTTAGAATCCGCGTTAATTCAGAAACTCTTTTTAAGTAAGCTCAGGGGTGAATTATTTGTAAATTATTAAAACATTTTTTTTCAATTATTTTCAATTTTAATTTTTTATTTCGGAATTGTGAACTATAGATATTTGTTTTTATTTTTATCAATTTATGAAATTAAAATTTAAGATACATATTAATTAATGAGTAATGTGAAATTTAAAATAAAATTGAAAATTGTATTTTTTCAAATTAAGTAAAAAAAAATTGAACAATTCTAATAGTCATCAACTTCTCAAATTTTTTTTTAACTTTTGTGTGTAATATTTCGCTGTGTATATTTTCTCTCTATAACAATTTTTGCCCCCTCCCCTCCCCCTGAATTAGTTAGGTATGTATAATCTATACAAAATGCTTGTTTCTAATTTTAATTTTCGATTTTTTTTTCAGGATCTCCACTCAATCGGAAACTTTTGAGCTATCTGTTAAGCTTGTTCCGACTCTGATTAACAATTACATTAAAAAATGGTAAGTTAAATAAGTTTAATTAAAAAGCCTTTTTTGAAAAATAGATGATATTTTTCCAGTTATCAGTCCCTCTATACAGTATATCTATGTGTACTGAATACCTCTATTTTATGATGGTGCAAAGGAAAAGGACCCTTATCTTCACCCTAGTTAAAATCGAGCTAATGGCGTCTCCTGTTTATAGAGAATCAACTGAACAAAACGCCTTTTGTCTCGCCCAATAATTCTAAAAATTAACTGAGTTATGAATATTTGAATGTTTATTTATTTATTATCTTCTATTATAAAGTGCTTATTGCTGTTCGTCGCCAGCCACTCATTTAAAACCCACAAATAGCTTATTTTTAAAATAATTATTAAAATTAGAAAATTTAAATTATTATTTTGAATGAGGAGAGATTGAGATTGAGATGAGGAGAGGAGGAGGGCAATCTAATCGATTTGATTGGGGAATAATGGAATTAAAATAATTATCGGAAAAGAGGTTTTTTTATCTAATTAGATTTTTCCTCTTATTAAAAACAAGGACTAAAGATAAATAAGGACACTCGATGGTGGAGAAGTTATCTCCGGAATCGAAGCTAAAATACAAGGTATACATTAATTAATGTAAAATAATTGGTTTAATAAAATTTATAAAAAAAAAAAAAAAAATTATTATTTTAAAAACCACGAATGTTCAGGGTCAAAAAATCAAGAAGCCACCTGAACAGTAAGATACCCAACGAAGGCGGGCTTCGCAGCTCATTTATGTTATATTTCACATTTTCACCCTTCCTGAAAAACTGCTTGGTGAAGATAAGGACCCTTTTCCCTTGCACCATCACTTATTATGACACCATCTTGTGCTATTTCTTACTTTTACATTTATGTATATTTAAAAAATGTAATGTGTAAGTACATAAATTGTCCCATGGTCTTGTCACTTTGATAGCTTCTATATCCGAGCTAAAAAAGTTAATTTCACTTTGTCACTTCTAGTTGGAAGGAATCGATGATCTTAATAGTTTGAAACCTGACTTAGAACAAAAAACAGATATTGTGGTCCCCAGAGGCCAAAAAGTAAACAAAAATCCATTGGTACATACGTATTTATGTAAGTTTCGCAACCCTAAGTCCCAGAGCTAGAAATTCAAAACAGGCTAAAGCTCGATATAGACTAGAAGTACAGCAAGCTTTTGGTTGAAATCAGAACACCGGAAGTTGACATTTACATGAAAGATTTTTTTTATTTTTTTGTGATTTTCTCAAAAATGGCGCTAACGATTTTTTTTAAATGAATGTACTTATCAAGTTTGAAAGTTTATAATAGGAAAATAAGGACAAGTTTTTATGTATGACTTTTTAATTTATCAGCCAACGTTTCGTCGACTTTGTCGACTTCTTCAGGGCTACAATTATAAGAACATTATTAATAATAACAAGTTACAAGAGTATATTATAATCTCAGAACAAACATGTATCAAAATTTTTTAATCACCAAATAAGTCATGCCACACATATTAGTCTAAATTTTATTTTTATCTTCGTTACCATTGAAGACCATCAGAAACACAAATTTCAAAAAATTATATTGTGTGAATGTGCCAAATATTTTTTGAAATTTGTGAGTTTCTGATGGTAACGAAGATAAAAAAGAAAATTTAGACAAATATGTGTGGCATGACTATTTGGTGAGTAAAAAATTTTGATACATGTTTGTTCTGAGATTATAATATACTCTTGTAACTTGTTATTATTAATAATGTTCTTATAATTGTAGCCCTGAAGAAATCGGCAAAGTCGACGAAATGTTGGCTGATAAATAAAAAAGACATACATAAAAACTTGTACTTATTTTCCCATTATAAACTTTCAAATTAATACAAATTATGGACGGAAATGATAATAATAGTACTTATAAACTTTCATAAGTTATTAGTCTTGTATAAATTTTAATTGGATTGAAATAAATGAAGGGGGAGTAAATTAGGAGTGTCGCAAAATAAATATTTTAATTGTTCATATCTCGTAGCATTGGTATTTAAGGTATCTAGAGACTAGAAGAAGTACCACAAGATTTTGGTTAAAATCAAAGGACCAGGACATGAAGATTTTTGGTATTTTGCAATTTCGCCTTTTTTCCGGTTTTCTCAAAAGGGCTTGGGGGAAACCCAAATCAAAGTAATTTAAATGAAAAAAATAATGTGAAAGTTGTGTGGTGCCCACGCCAGTTGATTTTTTTTACTAACCTCGCTGTAAACATTTTCACTGATAAAATACTAAAAATATTAAAACAAAAAATCATTCAACAATTAAAATTTAATATCGCTTAATTGTATAGAGTGAGCGGAGAGATAAGCAAAAGTCACGTGATAAGCGCACACGCACGTTTATTTTTAGATATACGTATATAGTAAAGTTATATTATTTTATATGTATGAGGGGGTGATTAAAGTGTCTTATATAATGTGTGTGTGTGTGTTTATAGAGGGTGTGGTCACCTCCTCCGGGGGACGATTAAAACGGAGGTTTATCAGTGTGTGTGTGTGTGTGTGTGTGTTTGGTGGCAAGGAAGGCCTTAAAGGAAGGCAAGCAAGGCAGCCAACCAACCAACCAACCAACCAACCCTCGTTTATCGATCTCTCTTTATGTGAGTGAGTGTATGTTTGAATGTCTCTCTGGTTAAGGAAAGAGACAGGGGGGCCAAAAGGGGGCCGAATAACGAGCAGCCATTTACAGATTGAGTGCTTTGCCAGTTGCCGATAGAAAAACTCTGTAGAGCCAATAAAAAACGAGAGAGAGAAAAAAGTGGATAGAATGTTGATAGAATGATAGTAAAGGAATGAAGATAGCAACAGACATCGGAAGTACTATACAACTACCTAATACTACACCGCGATTAACAACCATTAAATTGCTTTTATCAGAAAATCGGAAAATCTTCAATTCGATGATAATAATAAAATGAAACGAAATAAAGACTGGAAATTTGCTGTGGAATGAACTGTAAGATTGTCCTGGTGAAATTAGAAAATAAATTACAATTATTCTCATGTTTCGCAAAAAAAGTAAAGTAAGCATTCAGTGGGTGGCTAAATTATTATACTCAAGTGATTTTTATCAAGTGAATTTATTTTATTCAAACTTTTCAAAAGATCTTCTTAAAAGATAAAAAATAGCTCTTTTTAACCGACTTCAAAAAAGGAGGAGGTTATCTATTCGACTGATTTTTTTTTTTTTTTTTTTTTGTGTCTTTGTTACCTCATATCTCCACCAATTGTGAACCGATTTTGAAAAAAAATTTGCATTGGGTTCAATCTACCTTCCGATTGGTCCCATTTTTTTATATGTATTACACCTTTTTTGTTAGGTTTGTTTATGCCTAACTTCTTTGTTTATGAACCGATTTCGATGATTCTTTTTTTATTGGAAAGGGGGTATCTTAGGAATGGTGTCATATTAATTTGGTCAAGTTCTGATGATATGATCACTATTAATAACATCACTAAAAGAGAAAAAATAAAAATAATTTTTAAGAAAAAATAAAACCGACTTCAAAAAATTAAATTCAACAAATAAAATACACTAAAAGGTATAAAATAATTATTATCTTATTTAGTTACAACTAAACGACGAAATATTAACATGAAATTACTTTTTGATGTCGGTACCAAACAAACTATACCTATAAGAGAGCATACCCTCCAAACGTACTAAGTAAGATCCGTCAAGTGCGATTCATAAAAGGTATATGTTTGGCACCGACTTCAAAAAGTAATTTCATGTTAATATTTCGACGATTAGTTGTAACTAAATAAGATAATAATTATTTTATACCTTTTAGTGTATTTTATTTGTTGCATTTAATTTTTTGAAGTGGGTTTTATTTTTTCTTAAAAATTATTTTTAGACTGGCCTGTCGACTCGCCAGCCCTCAACCCGATCGAAAATGTATGGGCGGCCTTAAAAGAAGAAATTTGCAAAGATAAAATAATTACTAACAAGTGTATCACTTCACCATTTTTGGAAGGGTTCATAAATTTAATTTTTAGGAGAGATATAAAAATAAATATTATATTCGAGCTATGTATATAATATATTATTAGAATAAATTAAAATTTCTTGAAAATTAAAACTTTATTTTCTTAGGCAGGGGTTCTACCCAAAACAGTAAAACATGGCAAGGGGGCTTCGAGACAAAAAAGTGTTATAGTTTTCGAGTTATTTTTTAAAACATTTGCTCATTTATAGTCGAGATTTCAAAATGGTACAGCACTTTGTACTTGCTTCTTAAAAAAAATATTGATATTTTTTTGGCAAAATTAGCTAATTTTAAAAACATATTTTGACAGTGTTTTTTTATTTAATATGTTAATCAATTATATCGCATCTTAAATGAACTAATCTTTGGCTATTAATGGCATTATTATTAACTATTATAGTTATAGTACAAAAACTATTTAATTAAACTATTATAGTAATAATTGCTATAATAATAAATGGAAAAAATATGATGATGTCTATATCTAAATATAGTATTTTGGCAATTTTTGGAAAAACAATCTCAGACAAATTATAAAAAAAATTCTATAATAGCCAAAGATTAGATCAATTAAGATGCGACATAATTGATTAACATATTAAATAAAAAAACTATCAAAATATGATATTTAATTAGCAAATTTTGCCAAAAAATATCATTTTTTTTCTAAAGAAGTAACTAAAAAATGCTATACCATTTTAAAATCTTGGCAAAATGGGCCAATTTTTTAAATAACTTGCCATGCTAATTTACTAGACTTTTTTTACATTAAAGCCTATTCAAAGTTAGTTTACTAGAAAATCATAAGATGGTGTCATCTATTAGATCCGATGGAATGTAATATTTTTAATTATATGTCAGAGGGGTTGTTTTTCACCCCTCGGGAATCGAACCCGAGTGCCAGTAACAGCAATCTGGGCCACCTGGCTCACCTGCGGGATACGAACCTCTCTGACATATGTAAACGCGTAAAATATTTTACTCAAAGATTGTTATCTTAATTTGTAAAATTTCGCGATATAGTGATTCTAAATTTAAACATATAGCCATGCCATATAATTTAAATAAAGGTGGTTGAGTGTTTCGAATTTTGAAGAAATTCAAAATTCGAAGGGCAATGGAATGACTTTTCCTAATTTAATATGAAAGATATTAATTTGCCGATGGTAATAGATTCAAATTTACTAGAAAATCATAAGATGGTGTCATCTATTAGATCCGATGGAATGGAATATTTTTAATTATATGTCAGAGGGGTTGTTTTTCACCCCCTCGGGAATCGAACCCGAGTGCCAGTAACAGCAATCCGGGCCACCTGGCTCACCTGCGGGATACGAACCTCTCTGACATATGCAAACGCGTAAAATATTTTACTCAAAGATTGTTATCTTAATTTGTAAAATTTCGCGATATAGTGATTCTAAATTTAAACATATAGCCATGCCATATAATTTAAATAAAGGTGGTTGAGTGTTTCGAATTTTGAAGAAATTCAAAATTCGAAGGGCAATGGAATGACTTTTCCTAATTTAATATGAAAGATATTAATTTGCCGATGGTAATAGATTCAAATTTACTAGAAAATCATAAGATGGTGTCATCTATTAAATCCGATGGAATGGAATATTTTTAATTATATGTCAGAGGGGTTGTTTTTCACCCCCTCGGGAATCGAACCCGAGTGCCAGTAACAGCAATCCGGGCCACCTGGCTCACCTGCGGGATACGAACCTCTCTGACATATGTAAACGCGTAAAATATTTTACTCAAAGATTGTTATCTTAATTTGTAAAATTTCGCGATATAGTGATTCTAAATTTAAACATATAGCCATGCCATATAATTTAAATAAAGGTGGTTGAGTGTTTCGAATTTTGAAGAAATTCAAAATTCGAAGGGCAATGGAATGACTTTTCCTAATTTAATATGAAAGATATTAATTTGCCGATGGTAATAGATTCAAATTTACTAGAAAATCATAAGATGGTGTCATCTATTAGATCCGATGGAATGGAATATTTTTAATTATATGTCAGAGGGGTTGTTTTTCACCCCCTCGGGAATCGACAGTGCCGTAACGGCAATCTGGGCCACCTGGCTCACCTGCGGGATACGAACCTCTCTGACGCAGGTGAGCCAGGTGGCCCGGATTGCTGTTACTGGCACTCGGGTTCGATTCCCGAGGGGGTGAAAACAACCCCTCTGACATATAATTAAAAATATTCCATTCCATCGGATCTAATAGATGACACCATCTTATGATTTTCTAGTAAATTTAAATCTATTACCATCGGCAAATTAATATCTTTCATACAAAGTTAGTTTATCAAATTTTTTTAAAATATAAGTCCGGCAAAGAAAAATATTTTTTTCTCCAAAAGTATTTTATTTTGAATTCTGATCAATTGCAGGATTATTCAGGATTGCATAACAAAAATTATAATATTAAAATATGTAAATTTGTAGCCATAGCATCTGATTATTTAGGACTGGGTAGAGATTTTCAGCATTTTCAAAAAATGCCTATAACTCAAAAACTATGAAACTTTTATTAAAAAAATTTTAGGTTCTGGACCGTCGTAAGCTGATCTATCTCCCTGCTCACGGTTTATTGTTCTGATACGGGACACCCTGTATATCAAACGAGAGTCACGAGACATTTATTGAAGTGAAAACTTCTATAGCCGCGTATGGGTTATTGGATTGAACATCCTCTCCGACTCTTATAAAGAAACTACCTAATTCTCCATTAATAAAGGGGAATTTTGACTTTTATTAAATGTTTTGGTTTTTGTATATAATTTATATTATCACATTAATTATCATTAGTATCATCAATTTTTTCTAATTTATTGCGAGAGATTTAATTAAGTTAACGAAATGCATTTGCCTTTGTCTAATTGATAGATAACGGAGGGTGGTTGTTTAAGGGTTGAGGGTAGGTGAGCCAGATAGATATTAACATTCATATTAATAGACCAGCCTAAAGCCAAGCCAAGAGTCTCTCTCTCTCTCTCTCTATCTCTCGTTAAATAGAGAGAGTTCCATCTGTTGATTGAAATTCTCTAATCTAGGATTAATTTGCATTATATGCAGTGCATAGCCCCATCCATACATCCACTCCTCTTACTACTGCTCTTCTAACGAGCGTGAATATCATTTGTCAACATTATCCGTTCATATTTACGTTATAGCCGCCCGCACAGGCCACTAAATTTATCCAACGAGGAGAGATTGACTTAATTTTATAATGTATTAAGAATTAAAGCTATATTGTATCTCACCATAACGTGCAAACTATAAATGGATAACAGAGAATTTCGAATAGAATATGACGTTTTGATAAATCAGTCGAGGCATGTTTTTATTTATTATTAGATCAGTATACATACAGTGAAATTCATGTAATGGAAATCAGATTCATTAGAATTTCACTTTAACATTATAGGTACTAATACCGAGCCTATTTAGGAATTTTAGCTTAACCCAATACCAGCTCATTTATAGTAATAGATTACGTTTCGTGACGTCAGAGAGAGTTTCCCTAATGAAATTTCAACTAATAAAGAAAGAAACTGGCGGATCGACCATTAATTAAAAGGGGTAGGTTATTTGTATTATTTTTATTTTTATTTTGTTTATTGGTCATCCCTGGTGCGGGCCTTTTACAAAAATAAGACTTAGTACCTGGAACACCAAGCGATGCTCGTAATTTTTTGATTCAGTTAAAATCGATATATTTTTTTTATTTTTTTATTTAATGTCATCGGGAAAAAACCCATTTAGAGAGCACATAAGTAAAGTGTTAGTAGGGTTAGTGAGGGAGCCAAGTTTTTAGCCGGTAGAAATTTTTATTTTATTTTACCAGCCAGGATTGAACCCCGGCCTCCCACTCCAACATCGTCATAATCGCTCGATGCCGAAGCGAGGCCAGTGCGTTAGCTGACTGAGCCAACCCGACTCCAAAATCGATATATTAAAATTATTTTATATTTTTTTAGGAGACGATGTTGTGCACGGAATTAAACATCGCTTCAATGAGAGAGAGTATAATGACAATGGAACTATCTTTGTTCAATTTTGCGCAGATAATGAGCTGAGGATCAATAACACCTTTTTCGACCATAAGATGCAACATAAATACACATGGCAAAATACTAGGGGCCAAAAATCTACTTTAGATTATGTTGTTTCAAACCGTAACCTACATCCATCGCAGATACTAGACGATAAGATCATTGAACTCAGCTGACGTCGGGAGCGATCATAGTCTTGTTCTCTGCAAGCTACGGCTGCAAGTACAACGAGGTAAGAAGAAAGAAACCATCAAGGAACAAAGATTAAATATAGAACTATTAGAAGACGAAAGTATTAGGCACCTCTATCAGGCGAGACTGACAAATCTGATCCACGAAAATCAGACAAATATTTCAAATGAGATCAATGATTACTGGAGGAACATAAAATATAATATCCTAACCGCTGCCAAAGAAGCAATTGGAGTGAGAGAAGTAAAGATCCCATCACAAACTCTTAAGAAAACACCCTGGTTCTGTGAGGAGATTAAAGACCTGGCAGATCAGAAAGAAAAGCTTTTCTGCAATTTAAAGCATTAGGAACATCTCAGGCATATAACGTCTATAAGTTGATAAGAAATCAAGTTAACTGTAAAATCAGACAAATAAAAAGAGATTACTGGGAAGCTTATACTAAGAACCTTGAGAGAGATTTTTACGGCCAGCAAAGGAAAATATAGGGGAATGTTACGTAATCAAAAAAAAGAACTTCAAGAATACTCGCCCGTGAACAGAATAGAGAAAGATACATGGATTAAATACTTCGAGAAGCTCTATGCCGGCACAAATGAAGAACTCCCGAGGATTGGTGATTCAAGGGATGTGGTGAGTGTTGATGAGGAGGAGGTTTATGAGGTCATAAAAAGTTTGAAAAATAGAAAATCTCCTGGCGAAGATAACATCACTAACGAGTTGATAAAATATGGAGGTATACCCCTGTGGGAAGAGATTTCAAAGCTGATTCTGCTGATATTTGAAAGAGGCAAGATCCCTGAAGAATGGAGAACAAATGTCGTTATACCCATTTTTAAGAAAGGCGAAAGACGGGTGCCTGATAATTACCGCGGAATAAACCTGCTTAACACTCATCTGAAGCTAACTACAAAAATAATATCAAATAAACTACAGGAAATAATTAATATCCATGATGAACAACAAGGATTTCGAAGAAATCGATCATGTATTGATGCCATTTTTGCCATCAGACAACTCTCCGAAAAAGCCTATGAATTCAATAAGCCAGCTTTCTTCTGCTTCATTGATATTGAAAAAGGCGTTTGATAAAATCAAGCTTGCACATATCATCAACATCCTGATTAAGCATAAAATACCAAATAGCCTTATTAACCTGATCAAAGATATCTACACAGACAACTCTGCAAAATTAAAAATAGAAGGAAGACTGACACAGAGCATCCCAGTAAACCAAGGGATTAGGCAAGGTGATTCCCTTAGCCCATTACTATTCAACATAGTAATGAACGAGATAATAGAGGGAATTAAGGACCTTAAAGGATACACCATCGGAGATGAAAATATATCATGTGTGTGTTACGCTGACGACGCAGCCCTGGTTGCCGAAGATGAAGATTCTCTTCAAAGACTTCTATACCGATTCAGTCTACTAGCCACCAAATTCGATCTTACCCTATCAACAAAAAAACAAAAGCTCTTACTATATCCAAAGAGCCACTTCGATGCAAATTACAGCTATATGATAAGATAATAGAACAGGTCATGACATTTACGTACCTTGGTATTCAGATAACCTCTCATCAAGATCTAGAGACAGAAGTAAAAACACAATCTATTAAAGCCCTACGGATATCAGGTTGTCTTAATAGCACAATCTGGTCGAATAAGTTTTTAAGAACAGAAGCCAAGGTGCGAATATATAAAACTATGATAAGGCCAATATTGACGTACGCAGCCGAAACAAGGCCAGATACAGCTAAAACTAGGCAGATGTTGGAGACGGCTGAGATGAAGACCCTAAGAAGAATCCTTGGCGTATCGTTGTTTGATAAACAAAGAAGTGAAGACATCAGGGAAAAATGTGAAATACAAAAGATCGATGACTGGGTCAAATGTAGAAGAGCGAATTGGTATGCACACGTGGAAAGAATGAGCGAAGACCGAATTCTCAAGAAAATTTTAACGAACAAGCCAGCAGGGAAAAGAAGTAGAGGTCGACCTAAAAAACGCTGGCAGGACGAGTTAGGATAAACAGACCACAGGTCTATCAATAAGAAGAAGAAGAAGAAGAAGAAGATTTTTAATTTTAAATTCAGTTAAAAAGGTCGATTTTTAATCGCAGCCAAAATAAAATAAAATTGAAATAGAATTTACGTTTACATCAGCTATGGCAATCTTCAAGATTAAAAATAATATTAATATACACCGAGGTGCTTTCATTGATCCTTTTAAATTCTGAAGAAGGAGGTAAGATCCTTCGAATTGTCCGATTTTTTAAGAGAATGAAATTGATATTCTAATAAATTATTTTATAGAAAAATACCTTTAATTAATTAAATTGGCAAATTCTTATATACAATAATATTTGTAATGATCTATTGGTAGAATTTAAAATAAACAAAACCAATTTTATTAAAAGAAAATTAAAAAAAAAATGTAATTATAAATTTTTATTCAAACAACCATCTGCTATTGACCAGAATTCAAAATTAAACCATAAATACTATACTTTTGGAAAAAAAAATATTTTTAACGGACTTGTGTTTTAAATAATTTTGATCATCTAACTTTGAATCATCTTTAATGTATAAAAAAGTCTAGTAAACAGGTATTGCAAGTTATTTAAAAAATTGGCCCATTTTATCAAGATTTCAAAATGGTACAGAGATTTGTACTTTCTTCTTTGAAAAAAAATATTGATATTTTTTTGGCAAAATTAGCTAATTTAAAAATATATTTTTAACCGACTTCAAAAAAGGAGGAGGTTCTCTATTCGATTGAATTTTTTTTTTTTTTTTTGTGCCTATGTTACCTCATATCTCCGCCAATTGTCAACCGATTTTGAAAATTTTTTTTGCATTGGGTCCAGTCTAGCTTCCGATTGGTCCCATTTTTTTTTCGATTTTTTTTCATAGGTATTAGACCTTTTTTATTAGGTTTGTTTAGGTTTGTTTAGACCTAACCTCTTTGTTTATGAACCGATTTCGATGGTTCTTTTTTTATCCGAAAGGGGGTGTCTTAGGGATGGTGTCATATTAATTTGGTCAAGTTCTGATGATATAATCACTATTAATAACATCACTAAAAAGAACTACAAACGAAAATTTGAACTCTTTTTTCTTTCAGTTTTCAATAAAACCACAACAGCTACAAACTGCTTAAAAATGGGTTAAATTGTATCAATTTGCTTTAAAATTTTCTGAGGGAGGGCCCCCAGACCCAGTGCTCGTTTAGGGGTATTCCATACTCCCCAGACACCCCGGCAGGCTTACATCACTTTCCAAGTTTTGACCCCCTGACTGGGGATTTTGATTACAAAGTTAAGAAAACGAATCTGAAGACCCCTATAACAAATGAAATAATTCTACCCCTTCCCCCTCTCTATTTAATGGAATTTTCCAATTGAATAGAATTTCATATAAATATAAATATCCTCAGAGATATCCCTAATTGATCCTTTTTTTGTCATCATAAAAATGAAATATGATCGTTTATTAATAATAATCATTTTTTTTGTGATATTTCAGAAATATAC
Source organism: Forficula auricularia (assembly GCA_024734495.1). Taxonomy (NCBI): domain Eukaryota; kingdom Metazoa; phylum Arthropoda; class Insecta; order Dermaptera; family Forficulidae; genus Forficula; species Forficula auricularia. Next base: position 18,474,650 of record JALMQS010000070.1, read on the forward strand.
TTTATACTTTATAAATATAATAAATAGATAGGGATATATTTTTTTTAAGTCTCATATTCATTCATTCTGTTTTTTTTGTTTTGTTAATTAGACTCAACGTTGACTTGTTCCGCTGTTGATGTTGTTGTTGTTGCTATTGTTGTTTACAAAACGACAAGATGTAATGGGCAATGCTTGTCAAAATAATCACCAAATCAGAGAGAGGGTTGGGTGGCCATGGCTAACTAAGTATCAATGACAGACGGATATCAAAAAAAAAAAATACATATTAGTATACCTACGCTTTTCCGCCCTACTCCCTTGTTTACATCCTATAATCCACAATTTTGACAATAATTCCGTTTTTAGATCATTTAGTTTTGCAAACATTAGTTTTAAATTTTTATTACTTTACCATACAGGTTTATGGTTAAGTATTGTACTCGTGCATGAAAAAGTGTTTTCTTTGCTTTGTTTGTTCTAAATATCTCAAAAACGGCTGAAACTATTATATTTAATTAAAAAAATTGGCAAATGAAGAAGTACTTGGAAGAGTCGGAGAAAGTAGAACCTTGTGGAAGAGTCACAGGAAGAGAAGAGGTCTTATGTTGGGGCACACATTAAGATACGGGGGATTGCTTAGGAATATCTTGAAGAGGGAGGTGGGAAAGAAAAGGGGAAGGCCCAGATTAAAATATTTCGACCAAATAATTGGCGATATGGGATGCGAGATATTTAGAGAGGTCAAACAGCTGGCGGGGGACAGAGCCGGGAGTGGAGACGGGTGGTTGCGTCAAACCAGTCTTAGGACTGTGTACTCGATGATGATGAAGAAAATTGCGCGAAACCATGGCGTTTTGTTGATTTATGAAATTTTCTGACATTCTACCAATAACTGCTAATTGTAACGAAAAGTATTGCACAGTGAGACCCCTATGGACCGGGGGTAGAATAGGTCCATAGTATCCTCTGCTTGTCGTAAAAGGCGACTAAAAGGGGTTGGACGTGAGCCTAACAAACTCCGTAAAAAAACCTCCCAGTCATGGAAGCAAGGATTTGCTTCCATTCAACACCTAGATAAAACAAAAATAATAAATTACGTTTCTAAAGAAAAAAAAAGAAGCTCATTTATTCTTTAAAAGCTTCTCGTATAAGAAACTTGGATTATAAATTTAATTGGCTGCTTCGGGGTAACCCAAAAAGACCCAGAGACACTGTCAGGAGATATAGGCTTTCTGTTCTGTATGAGCGTTCAAGTTCCCTGGAATTCTCTAGCAGTGAGATATGGTTTGGAACGCGTAGAGGTACAGAAAACTAGTTTTGTAGATCAAGACACTTTATCTAGTTTGACTTAATCTTGTACAGAAATATATCATAATAGGCAATCATAGAAGATATAATGGAAGTCAGACAGAAAGTTTCAGCAGTTGAAGTGTAGTCATGGTCGTATCTCGATTGCCCGAAAGGGATCCTGGATGTCTTAAAACTTTGTGCTGAATTCTCTCCAGTCTGTACATGTTATTCTTTCCGATTGGCCTCCAGATTGTTGATCCATACATTAAGGGGCCTACAGACTTGCAGCTTGCCAACTAGGCTGCCAACTTGTTTGCCACAGACTATGCAACCTAACCTTGCAACCACAAGGCCCATCAACATCAGTAAGCAAAAGTCAAGGAACTATGCTAATGTTTCCAATCAAGTCTCCAACCGTTGGTGCAACCTGAAATTGCAACTTCAACCATCCCACAGACCTTGAACATTTTTTGCAACATGTCATGTTTGCAACTTAGTTGGCAACCAAGTTGCAAGTCTGTAGGCCCCTTTAGCAAAGATTAGATTAGAGTTAAATATAAATATTTAATTGTATTTGTAGTCAAAAATGATTTTGTGTTGCGAAACACAAATCCCCAGCTCCGATTATCCTTACCGATAATGTAGGTCAGGTGATCATTAAATGTGAGTTTCGAATTGAAAATTACTCCTAGATCTCTAATAGAGCCAACTCTACCACAGGTAGTGTTAGTTGTGTGTAAATAATCAAAAGTAATGTAATTAATTCGCCTTGAAAAGCTAATCTCCAGCAAAACATTCTGTAGAAAAATAATTTTTAAGAAAAAATAAAAACCGACTTCAAAAAATTAAATGCAACAAATAAAATACACTAAAAGGTATAAAATAATTATTATCTTATTTAGTTACAACTAAACGACGAAATATTAACATGAAATTACTTTTTGAAGTCGGTACCAAACAAACTATACCTATAAGCGAGCGTACCCGCCAAACGTACTAAGTAAGATCCGTCGAGTGCGATTCATAAAAGGTATATGTTTGGCACCAACTTCAAAAAGTAATTTCATGTTAATATTTCGTCGTTTAGTTGTAACTAAATAAGATAATAATTATTTTATACCTTTTAGTGTATTTTATTTGTTGCATTTAATTTTTTGAAGTCGGTTTTTATTTTTTTCTTAAAAATTATTTTATTTTTTCTCTTTTTAGTGATGTTATTAATAGTGATTATATCATCAGAACTTGATCAAATTAATATGGCACCATCCCCAAGACACCCCCTATCGGATAAAAAAAGAACCATCGAAATCGGTTCATAAACAAAGAGGTTAGGTCTAAACAAACCTAATAAAAAGGTACGATTTATACTGTAAGCGTTAATGTACTAAATTTGTGACCAACAAAGTTTCAGGAAAATAATCTAAATTAAAAATTTAGAATCCGTCAAATTATATTGTCATTCAAAATGGAAAGAATGCATTTTAATTGAAAGTACTATTTTCTGAACTTAATTATTCTTGGCGAATTTAACTTGGCTGCATCCACTAGATTTCACTACTTTTTCGAACTTGGTATGTTTTTTCACAGAATGTTTTGCTTGGGTTTTCTCTTCTTTTTGTAAGCTACGTGAAAAACGCTATGTGAAATTTTGTTCCTAGAATTTTCATTTGTGACCCCCATTTTGGGTGGTTAGTTTTTGGATTTCTAGCCTTTTGGGAGCCCAATGTATACAAAATTTTGTTAAATTTGGTCCAACGGGCTAGAATTTTCATTTTGGGTGGTTAGTTTTTGCATTTCTAGCCTTCAAGGGGCCCACAGAATATGTATACAAAATTTGGTTGAGTTTGGTCCAACGGGCTAGAATTTTCATTTTTGACCCTCCCCCCATTTTGAAGGAGTGAAAGATAAAAAGTTTGAATTTTTGGAATTTTTCCTTTGTTTGTGTCCGAAACTATACTAGCATGCGAAATTTCATGATGATTGGAAGTACCCCTAGTAACACAATGTTTCGAACTATATACTAATTATATAGTGCCTATATAGATTCTCAAAATATATTTTGAAACATTGTGCTACTAGGGACCCTAGAGGTTTTGATGACTTGTCAGTGAGTGAGTGAAGTGCCAAAATTACCTATTTTATCAGGTCCATATCTCATAATCTATTTAAGCTATATTATTGAAATTTGGTACTCTCTTCAAGATGGATTACATAATTACATGTGTATAATTTCAGCTCAGAATCTCAAATGAATTCCAAGCTGCAGGGGGGTCGAAATTGGCTCGAAATGGTTCGTGTAAATAGTGTACAGCATGTAGGGCCAAGCTAATGCTCGAACTTGGCCTGCGCACGCTGTTCGCTTTGATATTTTAAGTATTTTAGAAGAAATAAGGTACGGAACCCTCGGTATCCAAGTCCGAGTCGTTTATTGATTTTGTAGGTAAATTATTATTAAATGAAACATTTTGCTTTCCTTTTGAGACAGAAAACAAAATAATTCGCCCTCAAGGGCTTTTCATTTTAGTTATAACACATTATTACTGTTTATTTTATTTGGTATATAGGAAAATATTATTATTATTATTATTATTATTATTAATATATAAATTTTTGTTTTTTGAATATTTCTTTGTCTGTTTATATAAAATATGAATTTCATCCCTCGGGGGGGGGGGGGGGGATTTTCGATTCAATTAAAGGAAGAACAGAGCAAACAAACAAACGTGTCTGTCTGTCGCTCACACACGAACGGGATCATAAACGTAATTAAATTGATTAAATTAGAGGCCGGCAGCGAAGTGCCTCACACACACACACACACACACACATACACACACACTTGGTGTTTGACAGTGTACCATGATGGCGACCGGGCGCCATTAAAGAGTTGACGCTTCGCGTTTTATGGCTTGACGACCTCCCTTTATTACACACACACACATACCCCTAAGGGGTTATTTACCCCCTCGGTTTACCCCACGTAACCTCTCCACTCGAATACGAATAGAAAATGGAATCATTTTATCGCAATTAATACGCCAACTAGAAAATAAAACACCAGTGAACAAAAAAAAGATGTCCCTTAACGAGGGACCGATTTCTATTATCAAATTGCATTTTGGACTATTTGTCAGATTAATTTTTCAAACTTAATTTCAATAGAATGATAGACGATTGACTATGTAGAATCGTACTGATATTCTCTCAATCGATTCCAACAGTAAATAAACTGATGTGGCCAACCACCTGAGTCCTTTCTTATATTTAATATTGAATTAAAATAATTTATAATTATTTACGAAAGAACACCCCCCCCCTCCCCCTCTTAATTTTGGGCCCATTATCAATTAATACCCTAGTAGCACAAAGTTTCAAACTATATAGTAGCTATATAGGGGCTATATAGATTCTCGAAATAAATATAGGCACTATATAGTTACTATATAGTTTGAAACTTTGTGCTACGAAGCATGGGAGAAAGTATTGTAATCGGTCGCGCGGCAAGCGCGACTTCAAAGGGTCCTCAGGTAAAGACTACGGAACCCATGGACTCAATTAAGGTCACAAATTGAAGTATTCAATGAGATTGAATTTTAGCACGTGACGGTTTTGCCAAAAATTACCTGGAATCTCGTCGAGAGGCCAAAAAGTGCCATTTTTTTGGAAGTGCGTGCGGATGGATGGATGGATGTATGTTATCGTTTTTTTCGTCCACGATTTTTTCCACACCGTTCCACTGATTGAATTGAAATTGAAAACCTACCATTAGTTTAACAAAATGAAGCGCTGATGAGTTTTTGGTACATATCAGTCCACAAACATTAGTACTTTATTTCAGTACTTTTTTAGTTTTTTCTAAATATCTTGAAAATGACTTAACCAATTTTAAAGAAATTTAATATCCGAATTAAGTACCTTGGGGACCACAAAAAAAGTTAAATAATGTTTTTAGTAAAATCATATTTTAAAGTACTTTACTCTAGAGTAAAATAGTACTTTTTTAATTTTTAATTTTAAATTCTTTAAAATTTATTCATTTGATCGTTTTAAGATAGCTCATTTAGCTTAACTTAAGTAAGAATGGTTAGGATTCTCGGTGTGAAATGGTAAAAATTTGGGAGGAAATTTTATAAGTAACCAAAGAAACTGCTTTGTTTTCTTATCCGTTACCTTTGCTGAAGACATAGAGAAATCGACTTTAAACCAAAAATAGCGATTGATTCTCATCTAATACTTGAGGAATAACCATTCTATATTGGATTTTTGACATTTCGGTTTTTATTGGTAACCATTGCTGAAGACATGGAGGAATCGAGTTAAAATCAAAAATAACGATTGATTCTCATCTAATACTTGATGAATAACCATTCTATATTGGATTTTTGACATTTCGGTTTTTATTGGTAACCATTGCTGAAGACATGGAGGAATCGACTTAAAATCAAAAATAGCCATCGATTCTGATCTAATACTAGAGGAATAACAATTCTACATTAGATTGAGTTGTTTACCAAAAAGAATTTAGTCTTTTTGATTTTAAGTCGATTCTTCCACGTTTTCAGTAGAGGTTGCCATTAATAGTCAAAACATCAAAAATGGAATGCAATAAGGTTATTCCTCTAGTATTAGATGAGAATCGATCGTTATTTTTGATTTTAGGTCGATTCCTCCATGTCTTCTGCAATGGTTACAATAACAACCGAAATGTCAAAAATCCAATGTAGAATGGTTATTCATCAACTATTAAATGAGAATTATTTTTAATTAATGTCAACATGAACTACAAATTGCAAGTGATATCTGATTAATAATAAAGGAACAAACATATTAATATTTCAAATGAATTTGTATAAAGTTTAGCAACGATCCTTTGCAGTTTTATTTTTTGAAGAAAGATGGAATTTTTTCAAAAATCAGCCCTGGTTAGGTAAAAATATTTCTTGAATAAAAAATACTTGGTAGGTTTCACATTAAGATATAAAAAATAAAACGAATTTATTTTTGGAGAGACTTTTAATCTCGATTTATATATTTCGGGCGGCTAACCCATCTTCAGGAGCAATAGAAAGTAACTCTCTGTTACTTTCTGTTGCTTCTGAAGATGGGTTAGCCACCCGAAAATATATAAATCGAGATTAAAGTCTCTCCAAAAATAAATTCGTTTTATTTTTTTATATCTTAATGTGAAACCTACCAAGTATTTTTTATCCAAGAAATTAAAAAATGTTTACCGAGTACCAACACATTTCTTAAAAACTTTTAAAAATACTTCTACTAAGATCTTAGATTCGTTACTAAATAAAATTAAATTCATTTCTCAATCTTATAATTTTAATTTTTACCCCTCCCTAGGGATGCAACATCGTAATAAAAATCCCATCAATGTATCGATACATTGATATATAAAAAGAAATATCGACGTATCGATATATCGCCTAGAAAACATCAATGTATGTGGTATCATCGATAGTTTTGCTTTGGTATAAAATAAAATACGATTTAAGTTGTTACTTTTTTATTAAAAGGTTATACAATAATCATGTGTGTGACTCTCATAATAGACTTTTTTCCAAAACCAGAGCAATTTATTTACTAAGTGAATTTAAAAATAATGGTTTTGAAAGCCGTTTCCCTGTCAAACGGTTTATTGGTTGAGTTATTGTTACTGCAGCCTTAGAAAAAGTCGTTCGCTAGGAACTGATGTTGTTACTATAGATGTAAAAAACATTGTATAGAAAATCATCGATGCATCGATGGTTTGTAATAATTAACATCGATGGTAAACATCGATGTTTTACTACTGAAACTTCGATGTTTCTGAAACATCGATGTATCGTTTCTATCGCTACCCGTACCCCTTAATTTTGAGTTCGATTTCAAGCAAAATCTAACCAGTTCTTAATTTGAATGCATCAAAACTACATGTGAAATTTATTTTTGATATTCACACTAGTTTTTGAGCTATTGCCTCCACAAAAATTTGATAACGGACTAACTAACGTACTAACAGACATTTTTACAAAATAATTAATATTTTGTAAAATATAATTTTTTTGATCTTCACTTATAAAAGTTTTTTTTGAAGACCGAAATGCCATGGTTTCGTTCAATTTTTTTTAATCAAAATATAGTAGTTTCAGCCGTTTTTAAGATATTTCGAAAAAAGCAAAAAAAACAACACTTTTTTCATCCACGATTACAATAATTGACCATACCCTGTATGGTAAAGTAAAAACCTATAATTATTGACATTGCGGCTCATAGGTTGCCGACTCCTGGCCTAGTAAGTGAATTGAATGGATTTTGAATATTGTCTTTTATTTAAAACACACAATTACTTACCTGCTAACGCTAAATATAATTTATTTATATAATAAAAATAATAATAATGCGTTAAAAACTTTGGTCTTTAATAGACCGTCCGTTTTGAGAAGGGTAAACAATAAATCATTACTCTACACTATAATTCTGCTGAGAATGAAATACAATATATTATTGTTATTGCCACTGAAAGAGGAGAATGTCGCATTGGATTTCCTTCACTGACTTTTCAAAACCCTGAAGAATGAGGGAATAGCCTCCGAAACGTCGGTTTATGAATAAAAAAAAGGTATAAATTATCTTCTTTTTTTGGACTGCCTCATCAATATCCACTCAAGTAAACAATATTCTCTAAGCTGGACGTTGATCAATAATTAAATGGGCTAACCAGGATTTGTTGTATAATGGAAATAACATTCTTGACAAGCACACTCGGTAATAGTTCCGCATATACCGTATGATGCGTTCCTCTACTCTTTGGGTTTTAGTACTATCTCACTCTGAGAGCTTTCCATATCTAACAACAACAACAGCAACAGTAACAGCAACGACGACGACGACGTTGTCCACCCCGAGAATGACAACCCCTTCGGCTTTCACAGGGGCATTAATAGAAGAGCGGGCAGAATTAGGCAGGGATTAAGGGCTGCAACGCTAAATGGTGGCGAATATATTGGCTAGTACCTACCTACCCCATGGGCAAACATTTCCTCAGCTCACTCTCTCATCAACAACCCACACACACACATGGACACAAAACGCCCTCTAAGTGCGTGGGCGGAGGGAACGAGGGATTATAAGGGAATTAAGGGGTAGGTAAAAGGGATGGATGAATGGATGAGAGAGATCCCTGAAGAGAGACAGACAGACAGACAGACAGACGCACCAGGGCAGAACAATCCCTTAAATTGGATTATACACTCTCTCAGCTCAGCCAACAATCGACTCATTCAATAATTAACAGCATTCGATTACCAAATATTCAACTAAGTATTAGCAACAATTAACAAGTAACAAAACAATTAAGACTGTCAGATTTTTCACTTTAAATGCTATTCTTGTTTTAATTAAAATAAAAATATAATCTATGTATATAAAATTAAGGATTTTTCTGTACATTGGTTCAAATCTCGGGAAATTTTGGTTGGACACTAACACATTTATCCAAATAACTATCGAAAGTATTTTTTTACTTTCACACTTCTATTCATAGAATGTGGAAGTATTGCGATGCCCTGTCTGGGTCCGGACTCTTTGAGAGCTTCTACCTCAGAGATGAAAAAAGTTAATTCCATTTTGTAACTTCTAGGTAGAATGAATCGATGACTTTAATAGTTGCAAACCGGATTTAGGACATAAAACCAGAAATTGTGGTCCCCAGGGGCCAAAAATCCATTGATTAGTGCTTATGTACGTATGTATGTACACCCCCTGCGTTTCGCAACCATAAGTCTCAAAGCTACGGAATTCGAAACTTAAGCTCAATATAGCCTAGAAAGAGTACAGCAAGCTTTTGGTTGAAATCGGAAAACCGGAAGTGGACATTTACATGAAAGATTTTTTTTTGATTTTCTCAAAAACGGCTGTAACGGTTTTCTTTTTAAATTAGTGTATTTATCAAGAGTTAATAGTTGTGTCAAATTCTTAATGCAATTGTAAAAAAGGAAGGGGTTGTAAATTACGAGTGTCGCAAAATAAATATTTTAATCGTTCATATCTCATCTTCGGAAAGTCGCAAAGCTTTGAAATTTGAAACTTAAGCTATCTAGAGACTACAAAAAAATATAACAAGATTTTAGCTAAAATAGAAAAACCGGAAGTTGATGTTTACCTACGTAAGAATGTACCTCCCCCCGGGTTTCGAAACCATAAGTCTCAGAGATACGAATTTCGAAACTTAAGCTTGATTTAGGCTAGAAGGAGTACATCGAAGCTTATGTTATCCGTTTTGGCGGCGACAATATCGTGGAAGGGGGTGTGGTGTCCCCGGTCCTTCAGGGACCTGCGCGCCCCGGGTGTCCCCAAAACTACATTAAACAAAATGACACTCAGGGCGATGCTAGGTTCCCTTTTTAACTTTTCCAGTTTTATGAGGCGGACCTTCAGGACGGGGCCCGGCCTTAATTGAATACAAATATAACTTTAGATTTATGTGCATTGCTGGGCTGGCCATCTTCGACAAATGACCTTTCTGCAGTGGCCAGTCCATTTTAAACTAATTTTAATGATTTCTTAGCATTTAATGTTAAATTTTATTTATAGATATTTTTTGTTTTGTTTTTTTGATAGTAATATTTATTTATTTCTTTGTTGATAGCTTTGCACAGTTGTGGGGCGCTTTTTGCGCTCCCAACACTCTGGCCTCGGTTCTAGATTTGTGTCATAGTCGCCTGTATATGTACTTTAATCATAAATAGCCACAACATCTGGCATTATTGTTTGGACGGCTGATGAGAAGTTGCACTCTGATATGTAAAAAAAAAAATCTGTTTTCTTTTTGTAAAGGGCTGCCCCCCCTCTGCGTGGCACAATAAATCAGTCAATTAAAATCGGAAGACCCGAAGTAGACATTTACATGAATGATTTTTCGTTTTTTTTTATTTTCTCAAAAACAAAAAAAACGAAATAAAGGAAGGGGGTGTAAATTAAACTACAAATTGTCATGACTAAATTAGCAGTGTCGGGATGACTTCAAATAAATGAAAATGTGAAAGTTGTGTGGTGAACATACCAAATGTTTTTTAATTGTTGAGGTATTATTAATATTATTATTTTTTAAATTTCTTAAAATTTTCATTGATAAAGGGAGAAATTCTTCTGAAACTTCTGACAATTTCAAATAAACGTTTTCAAATTATTTTTTATAAACGATTTGCTTATAATAATTTTAATTTTTTATGTCTTTCATTTTTTGACATTTTTTAGTACCTACCCATCAAAAAACTCTTCCTGGTAAATTTTGAAATTTTTTTTGATCACCAGTTTAAAAGATATCGCATTTTGGTTTTTTGGTCATAACTTCTTCAAAAATGGTCCAAATTCAAATTTATATTTTTTTATTTTTGCTTTTTACGTACTTTTTAGAAAAAATATAAAAAAAATATTTAAAGTGTTTTTATATGCGATTTTTGAGTTTGAAAATTTTAATCTTCTTTTTGAAGTTTGTTCTATCAACCCGGCCTTAAAATTTGTAGAATGAATAGATGTTTAAAATAAAAATTTTTCAAAAAATTCGAAGAGTACACAAGAATAAAATCTCATATAAAAACACTTTAAAAATTTGTTGTATTTTTTTCTAAAAAGTTTGTAAAAAAACTAAAATTTAAAAATTGAAGGAGAGTATAAAAGAGTGTGTCTTCTGCTGGAATTATAAATTTTTAATTTATTTATAACGAGACCATAGTTTCGAGGGTTTTGCCCTTTTCACCAGTCTATTACAATTGATTGACAGGAATTAATTTATGAATATGAAATAATTAATTCCTGTGAATCACTTTTTTTGGTGTCCTTTTCCTCTCTGCAAGCTCTCTCTCACCTTCATTTCACACACACTTTTGTTTTTCTTTTTCTCTTCTTTTGTTTTATGTGAATTATTCTATTTTTTTTACTGCTCATATGAGGCAAACTGCCTCAGAGTACTCTAAAGATAAAATTATAAAATTGAATTATGAATGAAATTATTATTAAATTATTAAATATGTAATTTTTTGTTCTTTTTTGTCGTTTTCATTATTTTGACTTTTTTACTTGAGGCTATATATAAAATTTGTAAGCTCATACATATTTTCAAAAATATAATAAAACCTCTTAATAATTCGATTTTTTTTCCTCTTTATAATTCAAACTTCTTGTTAATTCGAAGTCTCGATAATTCGAAATTTTCTTGTGGTCCCTTGGATTTCGAATTATCGAGAGTCGACTGTATATACAAGCAGTCAGTACATAATATGTAAATATAAATATTTTTTCATTTTATAACTATTCCAGTGTATAATAGCATTTAGACGAAATATTGAAAAATATCAATAATTTCTTTGAGGGACAAGAATTGTTCTTTGTGGAATAATTTTTACTTTCGAGGAATCTGAGAAAAAACTCATACATTTTTAAAATGAAAGTTTTTGTGCCGAGAGTAGCAGAATTTTTATATATTGAAGGAGACAATAAAAGAGTGTGTCTTCTGCTGGAATTATAAATTTTATTTATTTATAACCCTTTCCCTTTTCTATAGATACTATCACGGCAGGTGCTCTGACGAGATAAAATCAATAATTCCCCCAAAGCATGCTTTGCACGCAGCACACGTTTTGCCGACTCCCAACACTCTTTCGCGGTCAAATTGGAAAAGTACCGGACCACTTCATTCGCGAATACATATATCCCCATGACTTCAAGGAACTGGAACTCTCTCCCAGCCTCTATCTTTCCCAGCACCTATGATCTTCCAACCTTCAAAACCAGGGTGCATAGACACCTGCGTCTACACCCTCTCTTAATCAACTTTCCCTTCTCTTCGGTAATGCAAGGGTCTTTCGAGATCCATAGGGGCTAGCATCTTTACTGGTGCACCCTTCTTGCATTCGATTGCATTAAAAAAAAAAGAGACTATAGTTTCGAGGGCTTTGCCCTCTTCATCAGTCTATTACAATGGATTCACAGGAATTAATTTATGAATTAAAAATTAATTCCTGTTAATCCATTGTAATAGACTGATGAAGAGGGCAAAGCCCTCGAAACTATAGTCTCGTTATAAATAAATAAAATTTATAATTCCAGCAGAAGACACACTCTTTTATTGTCTCCTTCAATATATAAAAATTCTGTTACTCTCGGCACAAAAACTTTCAATTTAATGAAATTAAAAAGAAAAAAAAATTGAATTTGGACCATTTTTGAAGAAGTTATGACCAAAAATCATAATTCGATATCTTTCAAATCAGTGATCAAAAAATTTCAAAATTTACTAGGAAGAGTTTTTTGATGGGTATTGAATAATGTCAAAAAATTAAGGAAATCAAAAATTAAAAATTTTCAAACCGTCTGATTTGGCGTGGAAAGCCCCATACTAACCTACAAAGTAGGCTATATTAGAGTCCTTAATTTCGAACTACCAATTTCCTTTGAAGATACGCCAATTTTGTTCCTATACAGGGTGTTTCTAAATTGATGCCAAATATTTTAAAGGGTGTTTTCTAAAAAATCAAAGAGGGTCTTTTATGGCCAACATAAGGGCCGCCGAAGGCGGGCCTCGTAGCTAGGAGAATATAAAATTAAAGAAAATGAAATACGGAACATGACGAAAAAACACATTACCACAATAAACACTTCACTCGTACCTACTTAATAAGCACATAAAAGTCAAGTACCTGACGGATTTTTTTTGCTTTAATTAAAAGCAATTTATTAATATTGTTCTTAATTTTAAATTCAGAGGTAAAATGGTTGATTTTTATTTGCAGCCAGAATTAAATAAAATTGATTTTTTTTGGCCATGCTTACGTGGACAATGTTTTGTACCTACTTAATTCCAATTAAAAGTAATATTAATATACTCAGAGGGTTCTTCGTTGACCTTTTTAAACCTGAAAGAAGGAGAGACAATCCTCTCAAATGGCGTTCTAATAAATAATTTTATTCGGAATTTCTGGTTTTCATTATCTTTGTGCTGCCTTTCCATCAAATCAGCATTAAGTCTACCACTCCGTCTTCAATAGAAAATACCTCTAATTAACTAAATTTCCTAATTTTTATATATAAACTTTTTTTTTAATTATTATTAGTGTGTTTTAAAAATTAAAAATTGGCTCACCCACCTGTTAATAATTAGCTTAATTAAGAACTACCTGGAGCCACCGAGCGATGGTCGGTAACTTTTTTCTTCAGTTTAAAGCTATATATTTATATTATTTCAAATTAAACAAATACAAATATATATAGTACACATCCCTTGGACCCTAACCTACTCACCACCACCCTCCCCGCCCCCACACCCACCCCCAGTTTTAATTTTTAGCCAAATTTTTTAATATATAATAATATTTCTTATAAATTGTTTGTGGAATTTAAAATTAAAAAAAACAATTATTGATTAATAGGAAATTGAATAAAAAATGTAATTATACATTTTTATCGAGACGACCACCTGTGAATAATTATTTCAATTAACAAAAAACCCATCTAAAATAATTTAGCAGAAGATGAGACCGTGACAGATCAAATTGTCAACCAAAAATACACTAACCCGTGAATTTCATCCAAATCGTTAGAGCTGGTTTCAAAATGGAAAACATTTACAAACAAATATATATACAGTTTTTTCTCGTTTAATAAGATTAGTTAAGACTAAACCTATCAAATTATAGTTACCATAAACTTGCGATTTCATTCCAAAAATAAGATAAAAATAAATACTAATATGAAAGAGAGAGATATTTAAATTTGAAACTGCTGAGTGGGTAAGAGTGTCGTTAAATAAAAGTGGGTTCCATTTCAAAAAAAGATTGATCAGGTTCATGATGATTTATCGCGCTTGTCATGTAAGAGTGCGCACTAGCGCTTGTGAAACTCATCTATAGGATTTTTTATATTTCCCACAGGGCGGCGTTGCCAAGTCTTTCTCAAAAGTAATGGAAGAGGGTAGAAAAGAAAATGGCTGGAATACTTTCTTACGTCACAATAAATATGTAAGTATGGCGATGCCCCCACTTTTCGTATTTTTTATTTGTTAAAATAAATATTAATAATAATATAGGAAATGATTGAGATGATGGATGATTTTGATTTTATTATGTTTGGCTCGAAGGGTTAGTTGGAAAAAGATTTATCGGGCTTGGATGGAAGATGATCTTCAGAGATGATAATCTCTATTGGCGGCCTTAGAGCCAGTTAAAAATGCTATTTTAAATAAGAATTCGCACTAGGCAGTTGAAAATATGCTTTTAACAAAATAACGGCACATGGCCCGCATTTATTGATTCTTCGTTACAAAACGTGTTTACAAATTACTACTTCTTCGACACAAGCCGTTTCGTTCCAAATCGTTCCAAGGTGATCGCAGTCACCCAGGAGAGCTGCTCATTCAATGAGTTTCAACCAGTGACAACTCACACACTACAACTGAATGATAACAACTGAATTCGCTTCGAGGAGCTGGCTTCTTTTATAACCTAATTAGCTCTAATTAGCAATTAAGCTGATTGGTTAATTCTTCCCGCGTTTTACGTGACGTATGGATAATTTTTCCCGCGCTCGATCCTTTTATAAAAGGGTCGTGTCCTTGTTGCTCACCTGTCATTTTATCGAAAGATTTTGACGGGCAAACAACAAACGTCTTTCTCAAGGCGAAAATGAATCCCTATTTTCAAAAGCACTTTACAGCGAAAAGAGCGGAGAATGTAATCCCACAATAATAATAATAATGTTATTAAGTGGATATTGATGATCTTAATAATGTTATTTTTGAGCACTACCACCTCCTTACACTTTTGCAATCATATGGTCTATAGCAGTGTTTCTCAACCTTTTTCGATTGACGACACACTAAAAATATCTGGAATCATTTGCGGCCCACTTGAACATAAAAAATGTTCAATGAGAGGACTGAGCCTGTTTTCCTGAATAAATTAAATCAAAACGAGGTTTCAAAGTCGCCAGACAATTTCGCATTTCATCTTAAAAGTCTTTCTTTCTCCCTGTTTGGACTTGATTTCTGCCAATGCTGGAAATCCAAATTCACAGAACCATGAAGATGCAAAAGGCAGAAGAATTTTAATAGCTTTCAAGCTGATTGCAGAGGTACGATTTTTGTCAGAAAGCCAAAACTGAACCAAATTTTTCTCGAAGAATGTTGAACGGTAAAATTTATTGTTTCTAAAATCAATGACCTGTTTTTGCTTTCACATTTATATTCATAAAATATAAAGTGGAAGTATTGCGATGCCCTGTCTGGGTCCTGACTCATTGAGAGCTTGTATCAGAGATGAACAAAGTTAATTTCATTTTGTAACATCTAGGTGGAAGGAATCGATGCCCTTAATAGTTAAAAACCGGATTTGGGACATAAAACCGGATATTGTGGTCCCCAGAGGCCAAAAAGTCCATTGGTCAGTGCGTACGTATATATGTACGTATGTACATATGTCCCCCCCTAGCGTTTCGCAACCATAAGTTTCAGAGCTACGAAATTCGAAACTTAAGCTCGATATAGGCTAGAAGGAGTACAGCAAGCTTTTCGTTGAAATCAGAAGTGGACATTTACATGAAGGATTTTTCGTTTTTTTTTATTTTCTCAAAAACGGCTCTAACGATTTTTTTAAAAATTATTGTATGTATTTATCAAGTGTCATGAGTTATTAGTTGTCTCAAATTTTTAATCCGATTGAAATAAAGAAAGGGGGTTTAATTAGTAGTGTCACGATGATTTCAAATAAATGAAAATGTGCAAGTCGTGTGGTGAACACACCAGTTGATTTATGTTGTTGTCAAATTAGGAGTCTTGCAAATTAAAAATAGGTTGATTAACCATTTATATTCGTCAAATGAAAGCGAAGGAAAGTAGTTTTTAAGTGAGGTTTGAAGTTTGTCAATGATACTTATAATTTCGTCTGCAATTTTTTACTTTATTTTTTGACTGAAATTCATTGACACAGTGTCAAAATTTTCTTTTGATATTTCAGATTTCCACAGTGATAATTTTTCTTCAAATGATTTTAGTTTTGATGTTGATGTGATGATATTCTCGGATGGACCTTGTAGACTTAAATTCAGAGATTTCAATTTTTCAAAGTCCGAGAGAAATTGAAATTTAAGCCTCCAAATCTCATGAATAGAAAATCTAAAAGATGTTTTTTTCGATCTCCAAGTACAAAATCACCTCTTCTTTCAGGTGTATGAGTCGTTTCAAAACACTTCGGTGTAATATAAAAGAGTTTTGTAATCAAAATCCATTTCGTCGCACAGCTGAAAAATTTGGGAATTAAGAGGTCGACTCTTGATGAATTGACCACTTGAATGACGTGGTTCATAACAATCAACATATCTGGAGTTCAAAAATTTTAAACGTGAGATTCTCTGTGAATCATGCAGTAGTCGAAGCTATATTATTTGGATTTTCTTGGCACAGTGTGATAAATCCTTTTTTGTTTCGCAGCATTGATGGACATCCGTCTGCGCAAACACCAATGTAGTTTTTCCACAGCAAACCAAAACTTGAAATATTTTCTTTTATAATCTCAAATATATATTTTCCAGTCGACAAAACTACTCGCGGAACACTTGACAACCTCAATAATGGTGTTCCGCGGCACACAAGTTGAGTAACACTACTCTATAGAAATAGCAACAAGGTTTAATTCAAGAATAATTAAATGCAATTATGATTATTTATAAGTGTAAATAATTATTATATCAATTAAAAATCATTTCAATTATTAATTTTAATTATTACCCAATAATATGGAGTTTTGTTTTTTCTCTTTCGTGTTTAATTAGCGTTGAGTTTCGTTTTGTTCCTCTTTTTTCTTCCCCTGCAGAGGAGGTTCTCTAGCTAATCCTTTTTATTACTTCAATTAGTATTTGTACTGCTCTAGAAGGAGATGATGATCCCCAATTACCTGGCCATGTCGTGAGGTGGGTGGACCTCGCGTGTTACTCAGCAAATGACCCTACCACAGACCTCTATCTAGGGGTAATTGGCACTGGCTGGCTGCTGGCACACTTGCCTTGCTAAAGACCTACCTACCCCTACCCCTACCCTTGCCTTTTCATTTTTATTAAAAGCCATCTGCTCCAAGATGATAACAATCGCAGCCCTTGCGCTCTCTAGGGGATTGCGGGAGGTTAAATTAACTTTTTCTATTTATTATTCATCTGAATAAATTTAGGTTAAATATGCCAGGCGATGGCATCAATCATGATACGCAGAAAGAAAGAGACAGCAAAACAAAAACAGCCAGTGTTTTAGATAATGGTTTTATGGCTCACTCTATGGTGCTGCCATCTAGTAGGCATTAGGAAACTTTTCATAAGCCAATACGCAAAATTAATGTTTAATATAAGTACCTATTTTATTTTTAATTTGATAATAATAAACAAAATAAAATATAGGAGTACTAATTGGGCAATTCTCGGTACGCTCTCCTCAAATTGAAGAGATTTGTTAATTTGTTGTTAGCGAATCTTTTAAACTAAAAATTAAGAAAAGTGCAATGTATTAATCGATAGAAATTATGCCGAATCGTGGAGAGCCTCTTCGATTTTTTTCACCTATTAATTCTGAAGATTCTAAATCAAAAATTTGATATGTTCTTTAGCTTTGAAAATACAAACATTACGACATCAAAACGAATTTTATTTGACCTTATATCTTTGAGTTATCGATGAATTTACAAACAACAAAATGACGTATTACGTTTCTATTTATGAAGATATATAATTATTATCTAACTAGCGATTTTTCACAATACCTAACCTCACTCTCTTATTACAATTTTTTTTATCATTTTAAGATGGCTGACAAAAGAATATGAAAAAATTTAGTATAAAACAACTTTTAAATTCTATTTTTTCATAGTTTTCTCAATTTTACGCCATCTTGATATCAAAACATTTTTTTTTTTTAATTTATTTATTTTTTCATTTTTTTAATATATATTTAAGAAATAATTAATTCATAATTAAAAACAAAACTGCATTAATTTAATTTCAAAATGGCGAAGAAATAGAGAAGATGAAGTAAGTAAACAAAGGAATATTCAACAATACTTAACCTGTCTTATTTAATTGTTGAATTAATTTATTAGTAAGAATTTAAATATGTCTTTCTGATGATTGTTATTTTAATTTCTATATATATTTTTTATAAAAAATAATCAATTTTGATGTAGAAAGAGCATTTTTGAGTGCAAATTATAACTTTAATTTTAAATAAGCTTTGATTTGTTGTTGAAAAGGAAATTCTCCCTCTCTATCTTACAAATCTCTGCTTCATTGTTGATCGTTTTTGTTAATTTGTTTCGTTTCTGTTTATTTATTTATTTATTTCTTGAGTTGACTTTCTATTTATGGTTACCTTTGAGTTTAATCAAACTTTCAAGTATTCGTGTAACGAGTGTTGAGGTGAGTGGTTGGTTTTGGGGTTGGGTTTTGGGGGGGATGAAAGTGTGGGGTGGGGGGGTGTTTTTGCTTTTTCTTTCCCTTTACAAGCAAGTCATTTAATTGTTCGATCAGAGAGGAAGAAACTTTTCGCTCAGTTTGATAAAAGAAAAGTTGCAACTCTCCACACACAACTGAGGTGGTTGTTTGCAACAAAGGCCGCCCGTTCGGCTGCTGATTCAGGGTGGAGTCTTAGGGGTGGGTGTGGGGGTGCAAGTCGGAAAAGAACGTGAGGGGGCAAGTTGAATGTGATGGGTCGACGACCAACCAAAATTGATAGAGGAAAAAAACCTAAAAGAAAGTAAAAGAACAAGGAAGCGGAAGTAGGAGGGGTGGAGGTGGAGGGGGAAAGGGAATCCCGGTTAATCCACTCACGAAAATGGACCCGGCTCTCTTTTCACACCCACAATTTACACCACAACTCTGCTAATTAAGATATAATTTATTATCTCATATTAGGTATAAAAAAGTCTATTTCAAAATAATAGCGCTTTTAGTGGCAGACCTGAAAACTTTTAAGGGCATCAACTTGGCTTACACACCTTGGCCTTTATTTCTAATTTAAAATTCTAAAGGAAATCGAGTAAATTTAGTAGTATATGTGCACACCTTTGATTTATATTCAAGAGTAAATTAGAATACCTACTAGTTAAGTTTCACATTGTATTTTCTGAAGATGAGTTGACCCAAAATATATTTATTTGTTAAGGGGTGTGGGTTCTTGGTGAAACCTATTTAAATATTTTTCAATTTGTTTGATGACTGGCCTGATATGTTTGAAGAGAATATTGATAAAATGACAAATATGCAAGGAATTTAATTATTTGAGCCCTGAGAAAGTCAACACAGTTGGCGAAATGTTGGCAAAAAATAAAAATTATTTGCATAAGATATTGTCCTTATTTCCCTACAACCACTTTATTAATTTAAATATAAAGTAAAGAAAATTTTAAAATATTTAAGAAACTTTTAAAATTTAAAAATATAAAATACTAGATAGGTTTCACAAGAAATAAATATTATAAATATATACTATATACTATAGTAAAATTCGTCTTTTATTTTTTTTGTGAAACCTGCCTAGTATCTTTATATTTTTAAGTTTTTTGTTAAATTTTTTAAAATTTTCATTACTTTATATCGAAATATAGGTATATATTACAGTGGAAATCGTTTAACGCGAAAACGCTTAACATGAAAAATCGGTTAACACGAAATAATAATGCAGTTCCGACAAAATACTAGTTATTTTCATTCATTTTTTTCTTTTAACACGAACAAAAATCCCACAACACGAAAATATTTCGCTTCTCAGAATGAACAAAATATGCTATTTTCCGAAAAATCAATAAATTTTTATTTGTTTTTATAAAAAAAAATTTAAAATTATTTTCATATACGGTGTCCCGTATCACAACGATAAACCGTGAACAGGGGATAGGCCAGTTTATGACGGTCCAGAACCTAAACAATTTTTTTAATAAAAGTCTCATAGTTGCCTGATGATGGGGTCCAGCCTTAGAAACTATAGACTCTGACAAATTAATTAAATTTATAGATATTTATATTAATTATTAACGGTGTTCTGTCCCAAAACGATAAACCGTGATCAAGGATATGCTAGTTTCTATGATGGTCTAGAACTTTAGAACCTAAAATTTTTTAATAAGTCTCATAGTTTTCGAATTATAGGTATTTTTTTAAAAATGGTGAAAATCGCTACCCTGCCCTAAATATCGAGATGCTGGGGCTACAAATTTACATATTTTATTATTCTAATTTTTGTTAAGCAATCCTGAATAATCCTGCTATTGACCAGAATTCAAAATAAAACCATAAGAACTTTATTTTTTGGAGAAAAAAAATATTTTTGCCGGAATTATGTTTTAAAAAATTTTGATCATCAAACTTTTGAATCATCTTTAATGTAAAAAAAAGTCTGGCTCATTTAGTCGAGATTTCAAAATGGTACAGCACTTTGTATTTCAATCTTTATTAAAAAATATTTGTATTTTTCTGTCAAATATAACTAATTTAAAAACATATTTTGATAGTGTTTATTTATTTAATATGTTAATTAATTATGCCCCTTCTTAATTCAACTAATCTTTGGCTATTAATGGCATTAATAATAGCTATTATATTATTAATGTCGGGCAAAAATATTTCTTTTCTCCAAAAGTGTAGTAGTACTTATGGTTTTATTTTGAATTCTGGTCTATAGCAGGAATATTCAGGATTGTGTAATAAAAATTATAATATTATAATAAAATATGTAAATTTGTAGGCAACTCTCGATATTTAAGGCAGGGTAGCGATTTTCACAATTTTCAAAAAAATTCCTATAAATCAAAAACTATGAGACTTTTATTAAAATTTTTTTGTAGGTTCTGAACTGTCATAAACTGGCCTATCCCCTGTTCATGGTTTATCGTTGTTATACCCTGTATATAATAGTCTATCAAAGTTAATTATCTTTCTTATAGTTGAATAGTTTTCTAAATTTCTTATAGCTAATTTCTTAGAATTAAAGTTTGGTGAATTCGTGGTATATTTGTCATTGAATTTCTAATATTTTTGAAATTGCCATTTTGTATTTATTTATTTATGTCAAGCGACTTTCTCAGCATTGGCGCAATCTAAAAATAGATAAAAAATTGAGAAATGTTGAAGATTATGAACTCCTGTTTAACTCTTTATTTAATAAGAAACAAGATCAGATCCATTTCATTATTATTTAGATTTAATATAATTATTGTATGTAATATATTAGGTTGGGGAATAAGTTCGTTCGGTTTTTTTCAAAGAGGATTATTTAAAGGATTTGTTTGTTGTTGAGCAAAGGGTTTGTATTCATTAGACAGTGCCTTTTCTGCTCTACAGGACTGTGTTATTTGTTTTTTCGAATATTTTTAGTTTTTCCTATTTTCCACGCTTAGAAATGGAATACCCAGGTGGCAAAAATCAGCATTTTCGACACCTACTTTTCTTCGCTTTTCATCGCGGTCAAAAAGCAGCTGAAGCCGCTCGTGACATATGCAACGTGTATGGAGAAGGTGTCATAGGTGAGCGCGCAGCACAGAAATGGTTTGCGAAGTTCAAAAACGGCGACTTTGACCTCGAAGACATGCCTCGCAGCGGACGACCTGCAGAATTCGATGAGGAGCATCTCAAGGCAAGCATGATACACTGGGAAATGCAAATGGGGAAATGGAACGCAACGGTCAACAAGGAGCTCTACATTGCCCAGCTACGCTGCGTAAATGAGGCTATGCGACTGAAAAGACCTGACCGACAAGGCCAAGTCATCTTGCTCCACGACAACGCCAGACCCCATGTTGCACAAGTCGTCAAAACTGCACTCCAAGTGCTCGAATGGGAGGTTCTTCAACATCCACCGTACTCTCCGGATCTTGCGCCAACAGATTATCACCTTTTCCACTTCACTTGTCGAATCAAATGAGGAGTGTTACCTTCGACGGCGAAGAGGACCTCAAAAACTGGCTCAACAACTTCTTCGACACCAGACAGGGCGATTTTTGGCGGAACGGCATCAACAAATTGGTCGAGAGGTGGGAGGAGGTTGTAAACAATAACGGCGAATACATAATTGATTAATTTATTGTTATAATTATTGTTTTTTGTTTAAAGAAAGCTCTTTGAAAAAAACCGAACGAACTTATTCCCCAACCCAATATAATAGGTATGTTTATAAAAATTTGCTATAAATTTATTTAGCATGTTATGATTTGCTAGTAAAAATGATGATTTATGCTTATACCATATTTATAAAGGGTGATTTTTTTAGAGGTTCGCAACTTTAAATTAAAATAAAACAAAGAAAAATATTTTTAATATCAATGAAACTGGCTTTATTGGAAATATAATTTTATGCCTTTATTGTTTGAATATGATTTCAGCCATGTGCCCGGCGCAGCGAGCGCGTAGATGGCCCAATCTGGATTTCCCATTTTCACACACTTTTCGCAGCAATTGCGGCCTTATTTCCCCAATAATTCGCCAAATATTGTGTTCCAAGTGTTCAATCGTCTCCGGTTTATCTGGGTAGACAAGTCACTTGACATATCCCCAAAGAAAATAATCCACCGGGGTTAACAGCACACGATCTTGGTGACCAATTAACAGGACATCAATAGGTGCAATTATTCGTTGACCAAATGTTTCTTTGAGTAAATTAATTGTATCGCGCGCTGCGTGACATGTTAGCGAGATTAATGCCAGCCGATTGACGTACGAAAAAGTTTAAACAATGTCTCTATATCGTTCACCGTTGACTAGTATTCTGCCCATCCTCGTTTTTGAAGACATGTGGACCAATGTTTCCGCTGGCCCATAAAGCGCACCAAACAGTGACTTTCTCTGGATGTAATGGTTTGTGGTTTACCTTCACTCTACGCCGATAAACCAGAGACGATTGAACACTTGGAACACAACATTAGGCCTTTGCAATTTCTACGAAAAGTGGGTGAAAATTGGAAATCCAAATTGCGCCATCTACTCGGCAGCCGAGGTCGAAATCATATTCAAACAATAATGGCATCAAATTATCTTTCCAATAAAGCCAGTTTCATTGATATTAAAAATATTTTTCTTTGTTTTATTTTAATTTAAATTTGTGAACCTATAAAAAAACACTCTTTATAATATGGAGTCGCAAAAAATTTCTCAGTCAAAATGTGGTCTCGAATGAAAAAAAGTTTAAGAAGCACTGCTCTAGAGTCAGCCGTTTTCGGTAAGTAAAAAGTATTGCAGATGATGGCTGGCGGTGTAGGGGTGGTGGCAAATTAAGGGAAGAGGGTTTCTCTTAACAAAAGACGCCCGAAGAAAAACAGCAATTACGTTATTTGAGAGTTTGCCAAGCCATTTATTTGCCAACATCCTTTAACCCAACCAACTTAACAAACAAACAAACAGACAGAAGGCTTTGCTACAAACTCAATCTGACAAGTTAATTTACAGATTTGCCAGCCAGCAACCCTCCTACATCATCTGCTTAAAACCAACCAACCCTCTTCTTCTTCTTCTTTCCCTTTTTGGTTTAAGATTTAACCATTTCACCCAAAAGAAACAAATCGATATTTTCACGCTTAATAGACCGCACTATAGCTTGGAATTGTTTAGACATGTTGTTGATGTTGTTCCGATTGCTTTGCTTCAAAGGACTACTTAATGCCTAAAAGCAATACACAAATTGGAGGAAAAAGTGAAACTTATTCAATACTTGATATGTAGGTGAATTAATAATTTTAAATGATAAATATCTAAATCTGATTTTATTTCGATTTAATTTTTTTAATTCTTTAGAGTCAAAAGCCCAGTCTTAGATTAAGAAATTAATCTCTACTAATCTGGACTTGTATGAGGTGTTTTTTTTAGAGGTTCACAAAACAAAGAAAAATATTTTTAATATCAATGAAACTGGCTTTATTGGAAAGATAATTTTATGTCATTAATGTTTGAATATGATTTGGGCCATAGCGAGGATGGCGCAATCTGGATTTCCAATTTTCACACAATTTTCGCAGCAATTGAGGCCGTATTTCGCCAATATTTCTCCGAATGTTATATTCCAAGTGTTCAATCGTCTCTGGTTTATCGGCGTAGACAAGTGACTTGACATATCCCCAAAGCCGATAAACCAGAGACGATTGAACACTTGAACACAACATTCGGCGAATTATTGGCGAAATAGTGTCCCAATTGCTGCGAAAAATGTATGAAAATTGGAAATCCAGATTGCACCATCTACCCGCTAGACGCGGCGGCTACAAGGCCAAATCATATTCAAACATTAATGGCAAAAATTTTTAAGAAAAAAATAAAACCGACTTCAAAAAAAAATTAAATGCAACAAATAAAATAGACTAAAAGGTATAAAATAATTATTATCATATTTAGTTACAACTAAACGACGAAATATTAACATGAAATTACTTTTTGAAGTCGGTGCCAAACAAACTATACCTATAAGCGTGCGTACCCACCAGACGTACTAAGTAAGATCCGTCAAGTGCGATTCATAAAAGGTATATGTTTGGCACCGACTTCAAAAAGTAATTTCATGTTAATATTTCGTCGTTTAGTTGTAACTAAATTAGATAATTATTTTATACCTTTTAGTGTATTTTATTTGTTGCATTAATTTTTTGAAGTCGGTTTTATTTTTTCTTAAAAATTATTTTTATTTTTCTATTTTTAGTGATGTTATTAATAGTGATTCTATCATCAGAACTTGACCAAATTAATATGGAACCATCCCTAAGATACCCCTTTTTAATAAAAAAGAATCATCCAAATCGGTTCATAAACAAAGAAGTTAGTCCTGAACAAACCTAACAAAAAAGGTCTAATACCTATGAAAAAAAAATGGGACCAATCGTAAGGTAGACTGGACCCAATGCAAAATTTTTTTCTCACATTTAGTAAATAACAAAAAAGTAAAAACTTATTTAAGCTAGATATCCCCTTAGGGCAGGGGTCTTCAAATTTTTCACGATCAGTGCACCAAATTTTCAATAAAATTTCCTCGGTGCACATCTCTAAAAACGTAGAAAATAACAACTTTACTATATTTACAATTTACTTAATACCTGTAATACCGCTTAATTAACTAATCATTAGATTAGATTCTAAATATTTTTGAAGTGAAACTTCTTTAGCGACGTATCTGTTTGAATTTTTGTTACAATAAAGGGGAATTGAACTAATAGAGGGGGAAATATGAGACAAATAATAATTTACATTTTCTTATTTTAAAGAAATTTTATTTGTCATGAACAATTAGTGGGTTTTAAAATAATAATTTAAATTTCCTAATTTTATTAAATTTTATTTGTCATGAAATATTAGTGGGTTTTAAAATTAAAGTTTTGCTTCCCTCGTGAACTTATGTGGATGAGGCTCAAACATTTTTTTATTTTTTATTTTGAAGATGTAACTTTTTTTTAATAAAGTGAACACATCGTCGTGGCGCACCTGAAAGTTTTCCCCAGTGCATAGTTTGAAAATCCCTGCCTTAGGGAATCAATAATAAGCTTGAATATATATTGTTTATTATATCGTATATAAATACATCGCCTTAAAATCTCAATCAAATCATTCAAATAATGATGTTTTCTGCATTTTCAACCAGAAGTTTCAAAAATCTATTCATTTCTCCGCATTTGAGCCCCAATCAGGGATCAATAAAAAAATGTTAAAAAATAACATTTTTTAAATATTCTAGTAAAGTAACCTAAATTTCATTACCTAATTCAATTTTCAACCTTAATATACCTTCCAAAAATATCAAAAATAAAAATTTGACAGTTAATGGGTTAAAAGTGAGGTTAAGTTAGTTTATTCTTCCTACACCAGCAATCCATCGCTTTCTCTCCCCTGTTTTATATTTTGATTTTGTAAAGATATAAAATTTACACTTGCTATTTAGACCATTATTTTTGCAGTTAACTACACAACACGAAGTATGACCAATTTTTAAAAATATTTTTTTATTAATGTTGTTGAATATTTTGGATTCTTTACTTTTTTTTCGCCTCGTGCGCTTCGATCGATTTTCTTATCCCCTCCAGGGAGGATGCATTAATCCAATAGCTATTTTGCTATTTATTTAAGCAAAAGTTATCTGCCCTGATAAATAGCTATAACAATTATTTAATAATTTAATAATAATAGTTAATTATATATAACAGGTCATTCAATAAGTCCATAGGATAAGTAAGAAAAAACAAAATTTTGACAAAACTCGATTTTATTATTCAACATAGTTGGCTTCGAGTATAGCGATTTTCCAACTTTTCGATACCACTTTTATAGTACGATTTCTCTTTCTCGTCAAAATAGGCCTCAGTTTCAGCGATTACTTCATCATTGGACTTAAATTTCTTTCCAGCAAGCATTCTCTTGAGATCTGAAAACAGGAAAAAGTCGCTGGAGGCTAAATCTGGAGAATATGGTGGGTTGGTAAGCAATTTTGAAACCCAATTCATTCAATTTTGTCATCGTTTTCATCGATCTGTGAGATGGTGCATTGTCTTGGTGAAACAACACTTTTTTCTCATGCATTGTCACATATCGACGATAGAATTTCATTTTATTGCCGTTTAACAGGGCCAAACCCTCATCTGAAGCATCGATTCGTTGTTGGTTTTGGTCGACTGTGAGCTCAGGCTGCAC
This sequence comes from Forficula auricularia, assembly GCA_024734495.1. Taxonomy (NCBI): domain Eukaryota; kingdom Metazoa; phylum Arthropoda; class Insecta; order Dermaptera; family Forficulidae; genus Forficula; species Forficula auricularia. The sequence goes on from JALMQS010000070.1 coordinate 18,501,590, forward strand.
CCACTTTGCACAGAGCTTTCGCTTACCCAAATGTTCGTGTAAAATGGTAAAAAGACTACCATCTGATATCTTTACAATGTCAGTTAGCTCGTGCACCTTCAATTTGCAATCGTTCATAACCAATTTGTGGATTTTTTTATGTTTTCTGGAATAACAGCCTCATTTGGGCGTCCACTGCGCTCTGCACCATTTGTGCTGGTACGACCACGTATAAATTCAGCAATCCACTTCTCTATCATTTGTCTCGATGGAGTAGAGCTCGGATAATGTTTATCAAGCCATTGTTTGGTTTCAACTGTATTTTTTTCATCAAAAAGCAATGCTTTATTAAAACTCGAAATTCACTTTTTTCCATTTTTTTTTCAATAACAAAAGTTGCTTCGCACAAAATGCTATAACTCACGAATCAATAGTCAGATTGCTGTCAAATTTATACACGTATCGTTTGAAGGTTAGTACTAAATAAAAATCATATGGAAAAATTCTAGTAACGCTATCTATATGTCATCCTACGGACTTTTTGAATGGACTATTATATTATTCTGTAGAACAAACAAAATTAATAAATAAATTATTTAACTTTCACGGTTTATTTGCTTAAAACTATAAAAAATAAATATTTTTAAAATAGACAATATGGTAGGTGAGCCAGAGCTGAGGTCGCCACGTCTGTAACAGCTCGATTTCGTATACAATAATTCTTTTAGGTATGTGTAATAATTGAGAGATTGATTTTCCTATTCTTTGGTCCATTGGCTGATTCGGGATGGTCGAATTGAACTGAATGTTGGTGGTCTGTCTGTCTGTCTGTCTGTCTGTCTGTCTGTCTGTCTGTCTCTCTCTGGCTAGGAGATCGGATTCCACTGGCCATTCAGAGAAAATAGATCAGCTTTATTCCGACCGCCTGTCTGTCTGTCTGTCTCTAATAACGATTCCGCAATTCTTCTACCCGCCGTGTATATACATTACATCTAATTGCAGATCGGTGGCCGATTCGATGTTTCCTACCCCTAAGGGTGGTTTTTTTTTAACATCATAGCCACAAGCCGGCCGGGTGGGTGGTCGTCGATTCCAGACCAATGAACGTCAGTTTGTTATTGTTGTTGTTTCGTCTGAAAGTTAATATCGGATATCCATCCGTACAACAGAAATCAATGTAGCGAGAAAAAAGAATTTATTAAACAATCCACTCGTCAAAAAAATCAAACGTTAACAAAAAAAAAAAAAAAAATCACCGCTAACATTTGCTATTGAATTTTCTCTTTTATTTATAATATTTATTTATTTATTTAGTACATATACAGACTAGATATACAAATATTTAAAAATATATCGCCCTTGTAAGTGCTTCAGAAATTTTTTGCAGGATTATTTATTTATTTATTTACAATGGATAAATGCCTAATATACAGTAATATAATACAATTAATTAACAAAGTTAACAATAGTAACCAGTAATCCAACCACCTCTGGGGCTAAATAAACCTCACGAATTCCCAACAAAGGGAAATTTCTACATAATATAGCCATCTGTGTGCATCTATATAAAATATTTTATAATGATACAATAATAGTACAACAACAATATAAAAAAATATAATATAATAGTACAATAGTTTACTTATAGACTAGGGTCAGTATTTTGAACAAAACTGCAACTTTATTAATATTTAATGGGAATCCAAGGGGTTGTCCAATTGTCGAGACAAATCATTATAGCATGTACTTAGTCTGAATATTATCTCACCCAAAACGTTCTGTGAAATTACAGGCTAAGTTCGAAAAAGTAGTGAAATCTACTGTGCAGCTAAGTTAAATTCGGCAAGAATAATTAAATAAATTTTAATTTTCCTCATTAATATATCAAAGAATAATTGATACGTCAACGAGGATTATTTTGATCGCGCTGATTTGAAAAAGATATTTTAATCTCGCGAGACTACTGCGGATTACGCTATTGGAGTCTGCGGAGTATTAAGTCTGGACCAAGAGAGAAAAAGATGTGATCCACTTACTACAATCCAACGTCATTTTGCGTAATTTAAAATCCAGAGCTCTAGATCTATTAGCATGTATGTTAGATGCCTGCCATTAATTAACTGAAGGTTTTCTACATTTGATTCAATCGCGAATCTAATGTAGGAATTTTGTCAAATATTGAGTGAAAATAATATTTGAACTTATATATTTCTAACTTGAAATAATGATATTAATTAAATTTTTTTAGACATCTAACATACTTGCTAATAGATCTAGCGCTCTGGACTGGGAGATCGAATATATAACATCTGAGATTTCAAATTCACTTGGTGATCCATCCGAATGTCTAGCGGGCTATACGCAAAATGACGTTGGATTGTAGCTAAGTGGATCACATCTTTTTCTCTCTTGGTCCAGAATTAATACTCCGCAGACTCCAATAGCGTAATCCGCAGTAGTCTCGCGAGATAAAAATATCTTTTTTCAAATCAGCGCGGTCAAAATAATCCTCGTTGACGTATCAATTATTCTTTGATATATTAATGGGGAAAATTAAAATTTATTTAATATCATTATTTCAAGTTAGAAATATATAAGTTCAAATATTATTTTTACTCAATATTTGACAAAAATTCCTACATTAGATTCGCGATTAAATCAAATGTAGAAAACCTTCAGTTAAGAATAATTAAGTTGAGAAAATAGTATTTTCAATTATAATGCATTCTTTCCATTTTGAATGACAATAGGTCTAAATTTATGGATTTTAAATTTTTAATTTAGATTATTTTCATGAAACTTGGCTGGTCACGAATTATACTGTAAGGGTTAATGAAGTATATTCGTGACCAGCCAAGTTTCATGAAAATAATCTAAATTAAAGAATCCAATTGATATTGTCATTCAAAATGGGAAGAATGCATTTTTATTGAAAATACTATTTTCTCCATTTAATTATTCTTACCGAATGGTACCTATCTTGGCTGCACTGTAGATTTCACTACTTTTTCGAACTTGGTCTGTTTTTTCACAGAATGTTTTGGTTGGGATTTCTCTTTTTGTAAGCTACGTGAAAAGCGCTATGTGAAATTTTGTTCCTAGAATTTTCATTTGTGACCTCCCCTCCCCCATTTTGGGTGGTTAGTTTTTGCATTTCTAGATTTTGGGGGTTCACATAATATATATACAAAAGTTGGTTAAGTTTGGTCCAACAGGTTAGAATTTTCGTGATAGAAAGTTTGGATTTTTGGAATTTTTCCTTTGTTTGTGTCCCAAATTCTACTAGGAGCGAAATTTCATGATATTGGAATAATTGGAGGTACCCTATAGGTTTTGATGAACTGTCAGTGAGTGAGTGCCAAAATTAGCTATTTTCTCAGGTCTTGAGACTTGACTCACTGAGAACATTTTCGGAGACAAGTTGTGACAAGTCTCTAAGGGCCGGTTGTATGTCCCAAAGTAAATGATTTTTATCCCTAACCAAGGGTAGATAGTAAATGGAGGGCCATCCCAGCCCCTCCATTTACCATCTACCCTTGGTTAGTGGTAAAAGCATTTACTTTGCGACATACAACCGGCCCTAAGAGCGCAAGAGTCTAGTCGACAAGTTCATTACGGTGTCTCGGAGTCTAGTCTCAACATTCGGAATTAGTTCGAAATATAGTTCGTGTCTCGAGAGTCATGCATTTAAAATAGAGTGAACCGACGAAGAAATATACAAAATAATAAATTGATTGGTGGGATGGAGAGTGGTCGATTCAGTAACACATAATTATCATTTATTATTAATTTTTCAATGTTTTTTACTATATGGTTTTAAAAACTTGTAATTCTTTTTTTTATGATAATGATGAGAGAAGGAGTTACACCAAAAAGGTGATACGGGTCTTAAATAGCTGAGGGTTATAAGTCGCGGGAAAGATGGTGGCAGGGAGCGAGTTACAGTCTCTGGGGGTCATAGGGATAAAAGAGCTGGCGAAAGCGTTTGTTCGACTTTTATCCAATTTGACAGCGAAGGGGTGCTGAGCGTTAGAAAATCGCGTGTTTCTAATTCACAATATATCAGACTTAGGCAGTGCTGAGCTCGTTAGTGTCCTAAGTTTTTGAGTGGACTGGCCTCTCAGCTTATATACATAAATAATAGTTTAAGAAAACGCTTTTTGACTTAGTTATTGAACATAAAAAAATTTATTATGTACATTATTTTATAACTTTTTAGTGAGTAACTTACAAAAGCGTTTATTTTTATTAGTTATTTTTAAACTATAATTTATTTTTTTACTTTTTCGTCTTAATGGGTACAATTCTACGCGCACATCGCTAAACTAAAACTAAATTTTAGAGACTAGTATATTTTTTCCAATTTCGCCCCCCCCCCCCCCTGGCTAATTTTTGTATTTTTACTCTTCTGAGGGCCCAGAGATGATGTAGATATACAAATTTTAGTTGAGTTTGGACCAAAGGGGGCTTAATTTCAAAATACCTCCCCCTTGGTTAATTTTATCAGCTTGATTGTTTACAATTATTGTATTGTCACCTGAATTACTTATAGATCCAAAGTTTCAGATCGATACGACAATTAGAAGTAGGATAAAATCGACTATCTCTATTTGCTTGCATACAAGTGAAGCTAGTATAAAAGCGTTTAAAAATAAATTGACAATGACGATCCCAATTCATTTAAACTAAAGTCGGAATGGGTGATTTAAACAAAATTTCAAACCTTAATAAATTTCATCACAAAATTACAAGCTTTAACAGCGACATATCTATTCAATAGAATATTTCATTTTATTGATTTGACTACTACTTTAAATTGCTTACATGCTGACCAGAGTTCACTAGTCCAGCCATCTACATAGTATTTCTTAATTAATTTTCGACCAAATTTTCGTTTTCGAATAGAATCCCATCGGATCATCAGATTTTAATTCCTCGTATCCCTATAAGGGTGGAGGGAGGGAGGTAGTTTCTTCTTTGATCCTCCTCATCAGCCTCGTTGACGTCGTCGTCGTCGTCCTCCTTCATTGGTTTTTCCTTTCATTCTATTATAGAATAATACTATAATTGGTGTACTTTACATAAAGATGATCCCTTGGCCCTTTGAATAGAACCCCCTGGAGTGTGTGTGTGTGTCAAGGGTAGGGGGAACTCTCTGTCCGTATAGAAAACCACTCTCGTGTACGTCTTATTAGCCAGATGCAATGAATCTCTTCTCTTTCTTTCTTTCAGGTTCTTTTAAATAAATAAATAAACCGTTATTAAAAAGCCATCATCCAAGTTCACAGAGATAGAGAGAGAAATTATCAATAAATTAGAGAAGGGAATCTTGGAAAAATATTTTTATATATCTTATAAAATGAAATTTCCTCTCTTCTAGTATTTAAGAAAAGAAACGGAAATGTTGGATTTATAAAGAAATGAATTGATGTGCTATCCACATGACTTTACCATACACCCATAACCGTTCTCTTATATTTAATAAATTTATAATTATTTACTAATTCTTTTGATTTTGGCAGGGTGGAGGGAGGGAGGTAGTTTCTTGGCCCATTAGAAATTACTAATATCTCCTTGTAATTATGGGACTATTTTATTAGAAATAGCACTTTTCTTAGATTTTTGTTTGAAAATATTTTTAACCCACCTACCTCATTTTGGTCACTATCAATTTCATTAGGTCGTATAGGTATATACACTCTATAGAGTGCAAATTATGCGAAATCGATCAAAGGGTCTAGGACTTATATTGATATTTTTTGAACCTTTACCCCCCCTCCCCCAATTTTTACCCCCGAAGAAAATATAACTCTCTTTTTTATTTTAGGTTCATTTTATAGTATATTTAATTTATAATTTGAAAGTTTATATTGGGAAAATAAGGACAAGTTTTTTATGTGTGACTTTTTTATTTATCCACCAACGTTTCGTCGACTTTGCCGACTTCTTCAGGGCTTCAAATAGTCATGTCACACATTCTAAAATGTCACAAATTATAAATTAAATTATGAACGGAAATGGAAATAAGTATATTTAATTTTTGTTGTTTTCATAGTTAGAAAATCTTATGATTTTAATTTTTAAATCCCCCCCCCCCCTTAATTGTGTGTTTGATTCCAACCAAAATCTAATCAGCTCTTAATCTCAATACACCAAAACTACATGTGAAATGTCGTTTTGATATTCACACTAGTTTTTGAGCTATAGAGTACACAAAATTTGATAACGTACTAACAGACATTTTGACAAAACAATTAATATCTTAAAAAATATAATTTTTTCGATGTTTACTCTCTAAGGCTTTTTTGTAGATCAAAATGCTATGGGTTCGCTCAATTTTTTTAATCAAAATAGTTTCAGCCGTTTTTGAGATATTTTGAAAAAACGAAGCAAAAAAAAACACTTTTTTCTTGCACGATTCCAATACTTGACCATACCCTGTATACAGGGTGATTCACGGTCGATGGCACGTTAGACGTTTATGGAAAACGGAAAGCAGGATTATTCTGAAAATTTAGCACCTTACATTTTCTTACCTGTTCTATCGATCTAAAATATTTTCAGAATTTCTGACGTTTCGGCTTCCATCGAAAAGTAGTGGCAACTTTATTTTTTAAATTGAACACCCCTTGTATTAATACGTTTTTAGAACCGCCCTTTTATTAAAATACTTTTTTGTTAATATTGTCCTATATATATCTCTATCGGTTTTTCGAGATAAAAATTAATTTGTGTTAAATATGGTCCAAAACATGGCCCTAATTAAACTTGAATAAATTAGTGATCACAATTCAGGAAAAGTTGATATTTTGGTGGTAGTTTAAACATACCTGAAGTATTTGATTTACGCCGAAAAATCGACTCCATATTATCCAGGGCGCGCTAAGATTACTATTATTTCCAAGTTATTCATAAAAGGGGTCAAAAATTTGTTTTTTCAAATGAGACCCCCTGTATATTACTCAATAAATTTAAAGGCCCAAATCCGCCCCTGTCTCGAATACGGCTCTCATCTATGGAGAGGAGCCTCAAAATATTCTCTTGCTACCCTGGATGCAATTCAGAAACGAGCCGTCAGGCTAATTGACGATTCTACCCTCACCGACTCCCTCGACTCGCTGGCTCATCGAAGAAATGTCTCTGCCCTTTCCCTTTTCTATAGATACTATCACGGCAGGTGCTCTGATGAGATAAAATCAATAATTCCTCCCAAAGCATGCTTTGTGCGCAGCACGCGTTTTGCCGACTCCCAACACTCTCTCGCGGTCAAATTAGAAAAGTGCCGGACCACTTCATTCGCGAATACATATATCCCCATGACTTCAAGGAACTGGAACTCTCTCCCAGCCTCCATCTTTCCCAGCACCTATAATCTTCAAACCTTCAAAACCGGAGTGCATAGACACCTAAGTCTACACTCTCTCACTTAATCAACTTTCCTTCTCTTCGGTAATGCAAGGGTCTTACGAGATCTATAGGCGTTGCTTCTTTACTGGTGCACCCTTCTTGCATTCGATTGCATCAAAAAAAAGATATACAGGGTGATTCACGGTCGATGGCACGTTAGGCGTTTATGGAAAACGGAAGGCAGGATTTTTCTGAAAATTTAGCACCTTAGATTTTCTTATCTGTTCTATCGATCTAAAATATTTGCAGCATTGCGACGTTTCGGCTTCCATCAAAAAGTCGTAGCAACTTTATTATTTTAAATGGAACGCCCCGTATATTAACACGTTATTAGAACCCCCCTTTTATTAAAATACCTACGTTAGATCTTCATCATCAGTCTCTTTAAATAGAAATATTTTATCTGTTATTTCTCATGGGTTCAATTACCCAATCGGATATATAATAGGACCCAGGCAGCCCATCGCAATACTTCCACATTATATTCTATAGAATATAAATGTGAAAGTAAAAATTAATAAAGTTGTTATAGCATTCATTTATGTGGTTAGCTTCCTATAAATACAAAACCAAATTTTGTATATTATTAATAACAGATAAAATATTTCTATTTAAAAAGACTGATGTTGAAAATTAAACCTATTAGATTCCTTTTGGTGACCATAAATATTTTTCGTTTTTTTCTGATTTTCTTAAAAATGGCCCTAACAATTTTATTTTTTTAATCAGTGTATTTAATAATTGTCTTAAGTTGTGAGTCCTTTATAGTAAACTTAAATCCGATTAAAATAAAGAAAGGAAAAGTAAATTAGGAGTGTCGGAAAATAAATATTTTAATCTTTCATATGTGGTATACGGTAAGTCGCTGCGCCTTGGGATTTTGAAACTTAAACTATCTAAAGACTAAAATCGAAAACGTACATGTTTACTTGAAAAATTTTGGTATTTTTTAATAATCAGTACACTTATCAAATTCGAATCAAGGGAGGAGAGTAAATTAGTCCTATCGCAAAAAAAGTAACGGCTTTATCTCATATAATGTGAGCCGCTGAGCTTGGGGATTTGAAAATTAAGCTATCTCGAGGCTAGAAGAATATATCTTGAGATTTTGGTCAACATCAAAGGACCAGAAGTATATGACAAATTAATTTTTAAACGTTAGTTTTAATTTTTCTTAAACCCATTTGAGCCGCGAAAGTAAAATAATGTAATCAATAATTTCTTATGTTAATTCTAGATATTTATTTATTTTCAAAAATAATAAAATAATTTTCAAGTAGAATTAACATAAGAAATTATTGATTATATTTATTTAACTTTTCGAGGCTCAAATTGCTAACAGCAATATATTTTTACTTGAAGATTTTTGGTATTTTGCAATTTCATCTTTTGGCTTTATCTCAAAACGGCTTTAGGGAAAACCGAATTGAAGTAATTCGATTGAAGAATATTGGTATAATTTCACATAAGCGAGAAACTAATATGAAAGTCGTGTGGTGCTCACACCAGTTGATTAAACACTTTTCAAAAGCGAAAGTACTTTGGTTTACGACACATCTCTAAATTCGCTTCGTAAACTTTGTTGTTTTGTAATTGAATATCAGAATATAATCCGATTTGATCTTTTATTGGGATTGTCAGTAGTAATCGATGCAAACAAACATAAACAAGAAGACAGAGTGTGTGTTTTGCATCTGCCTAGTTTGGTGGGTTATCGACACCCTTTATGTGCAAAACGAACCCTCCTCTCTGGGCGAACAACACAAACAACCCCTTACGATGATGATTTCATGCCTGGTTTCATTTGCTCTGCTACTGTTGCTGCTACTCTATATATATGATAGCTAGAGAATAGAGAAAGGGAAGGATATAAGGTAGACAGACAAACAGACACACACGGGTGGCATTTCATAATGCAGATCAAAGCAACTTGAGAGAGGATTGTAAATAGTCTGGTGATTTACATTCGATTAAAGGGGCGGGCAGACGGGGATAATCTGATTTTTCTTGTATTCGTATACAAATGGGGTCCAAAATCAACCACCTGTCCCTTGAAAACAAATTTGCTCTATGGCAGGGTTACAAATAATTGGACAGTAATCACTGATCCTTTCAGATTAAGCCCAAATAATACATAATTAATCTTTTTATTATGAAATTTAAAGATTTTTTTTTCAATTTTAATATTTTATAAGTACTATTAAATGAGCAATTCTTGTATATATACAGGGTGTGGTTTATGACGGTCCAGAACCTAAACATTTTTTTAATAAAAGTCTCATAATTTTTGACTTATAGGCATTTTTTTGAAAATGGTGAAAATCTCTACCCTGCCCTAAATATCGAGATGCTGTGGCTACAAATTTACATATTTTATTATTCTAATTTTTGGTACGCAATCTTGAATAATCCTGCTATTGACAAGAATTCAAAATAAATCCATAAGTACTATACTTTTGGAGAAAAAAATATTTTTTCCGGACTTATGTTTTAAAACAATTTAATCAGTTAACTGTGAATCATCTTTAATATAAAAAAGTCCAGCAAACTAGCATGGCTAGTTATTTAAAAAATTGGCCCATTTAGTCAATATTTCAAAATGGTATAACACTTTATAAAAAAATATTTGTATATTTTTGACAAAATTAGCTAATTTAAAAACATATTTTGATAGTGTTTTTTGTTTGATATGTTAATCAATCATGTCGCATCTTAATTGAACTAATTTATAGCTATTATAGAGATTAATACTATAATGGGTAATAATAATGTCATTTATTGCCAAAGATTAGTTAAATCAGGATGAGAGATAATTGATTAACATATTAAATAAATAAACACTATCAAAATATTTTTTTAAATTAGCTAATTTGGCCAAAAAAATACAAATATCTTTTATTCTAAAGAAGCAAGTACAAGCAACCTCATGGTTTTGACCAATTTTTTTAATCAAAATATTTTCAGCCGTTTTTGAGATATTTCCAAAAAACGAAGTAAAAAAACACTTTTTCCATGCACGACTACAATAATTTACGTATGGTAAAGTAAAAAGAAGCATTTATTTATAAAAGTGGGTTAGCCCCTTCTAAGCCTATAATGCACAAAGGAGGAGAACTTAAAAAAAATTGAAAAGCCTCTTTTATTAAAATTTGATAATTTTAAGTGAGATTTGCTTATTTATTAATATTATTATTATTTGACCAAAATAAGAACAGTATTATAAGTCGCCTAAAGAAAGAACCAGCCCACAATACCTCTCTATAAGGTCTTTAAGAAAAATGACCTGATTCAGTCGATTGCCTGTGTGAATACAAAAAAAAGAAAGAAAACCCTTTTTAAAACCCCAAACTTAACATCCGTTTAATTGTGAATAATATTATTTTGATTACGAAAAAACCAATCAAATGAATGTTACTCGAAGATGAGACCCTGACAGATCGATTTTTCCACCTCAAACTCCCCTAGTGTGTGATTTTCATCGACATCGTTAGAAGAATTGTTCATTTAATAATATAATACTATATAATATTTGTCTAGATTAATTTGTAACAACGCTAAGAGAAATTTCTCTAAAAAAATTTCCTCTTACCTAGAATTGAACCTACGAACACATGAACTAAGGCCATTAGCTTTAACCACTAGACCAATCTAACATTAATATATATACCATGATTTCTGTTACTAAAACTATAAATTTTTGATTTAGACTTTGTGTCGAGATAATATTGTATTCATTTGAACTCGAATGAAAATGAAAAAACACCAATAGATTTTAAATTAAGAAACATTAAATATATATTAATTAACGAGGCAAATTTGAAATATATTGTCAGCTCGGATTTTAAACTGATGGCTCCAATCGATTTTCATTAACCAGGCAAATTTGAAATATAATTGTAATTTTGAAATGAAAGACTCCGATTCATTTTAAATTAAGAAACATTAAATATATTTTTTGTAATTAATTAAATTAATTGAACCGCGTAAATTTGAATAATTTCCATGATTCAATTCAGCCTGCGAATTTTTTGCAGTTCATAAATCATTTCATTGTTTTTGTTTTGAAAAGGAAAAATGAAATTTAAATTTAAATTTTAAATTTAAATATATTCATAATTATTCCTCCCCCCCCCTCGCCACTCAAAAATTAAAGAGGCGAAACTTTTAAGAGACGATGTATTTTCGGTAGTTTACGGGTATACATTTGGAGTGTGGTTTTTTAAGAGGAATAAAAATTTTTTGCCGAGACGCTGCCCGCCAGGGCACCAGCCCGGAGGGCCGAGCTTCGAGGGCGTGCCGAAGGCACGCACGAAAAGCTCGTATAAGATAAGATTAATAACAGAATTCACAGTATGGTCATTCCATGTCAGTTCACCCGGTAATGACACCCACCCCTTCAGATTTTGATGAAACCTGGTACAAATGATTCTATTACTATCCTGATAATATCTGCACAAAAAAATTTCCTCTATCATTTATGGTTTTTTTATTATTAATTTTTTAGTTTCTTGAATTTGGGGCTATCAGAGCCTCGGAAATCACCCCATTAACGTGTACTCACTAACTTTAAAAATAGTTTCCTTGTAAACTATTAAAGAAATCATCATGAAATTTTGCAGAAAGTTCGTGTGTTATACCTAAAATCAGATAAAAATGATCTTATTAACCTATCTTATTTCCACAAAAAACTAAAAATATTTTAATAAAAATTAAAGAATCGGGTTTTTGTTTTACAAAAACCACAATAAAAAAAAGTCCCAAAAATAATGGAATGCTCAAATTTGTTTTAAAATACTTTTAAATCTATAGACTATTAGATAATTAAAAAATATACTTGGCTTTTTAACTGTGCACAACAGAAGAATATCTTTTAAAATTCAAAAGATGATATGGTGGTCACAAGAAATCGAAATTTCGAATTTTTAAAGTAAAGAAATTTTTTTGAAAATTTATGTGAAACCTACTTAGTGTTTTAAATTAAAAAAAAAATTGAAAAAGTTCCAAAAAAAACATTTTTCAAAAAATTTTCTTTACTTTATTTAATATGTTTCACCAAGAACCTACACCATTCTCCCTTAACAAAATTTCGAATTTTTTCGGTGCGGACCTCTTAATAGTTGCCAATTGGCTAAAAAATGAGATTGGCGAAGTTTCAGCTTAATTAGATATCGGTAACCCGTGCCTCAATGAGTTAAAGTTTTCAAAAATGCAATTTTGTGCAAAAATTTCAGTTTTACTTGGGCCATTTTTTTGTTACAAGTCTTAGATTTGTAGATATTCAGTATTTTCCATGACAAGAGATGATCCGAATCCTCAAAAGTGAATGACCCAGTATACGATTCCGACTTGCACTTGTCTGGATTTTTTCTCTTGATTTTGTAACAATAATATAACTTAATATAAATGTTGCTCCTCTGTATCTATATATCCGGATTGGATTACTTGATTCGGGGGCCGTACATCTGCACCCCCTTGTTCGTTTTTCTGGGTATCGATTGCCAACGGAGATTTTACGGAATCCGTTCATAAAAGAGCCGGCCGCGATTAATTAGGAGACCAAAGAGAGGAAGGAGATAGAGACCCTAATAGGGGCCACTTAGGCTGCCTAATTGGATCGCTTGATAATAGAGGGGGCTCGCCTTTCTTTCTCGCACAAAGAGACAGTCTCTCTTATATGGATATCCATCTGTCTATTGATCCTTAGACATGGCCAGCCAGCCACGTAGCCGGCCAAAATAACCATTCACTTTTAGTACTATATACTCAGTATATAGGTATATATATTGAGAGTATAATATTAAACAATTTATTATATTCATTGAATAGAAAAGTTTTTGTTGTAGGTATAGACAGAGTGGGGGGGGGGGGGGATCGAGCTATTCTTCGGAGTCAGTGTGTATGTGGAAAAGTCGGGGGGATCATAAAAGGAAACATTTTCATTGCAAGTAATGAGTGAGAGATGGAATGGAATCGAAACATTAACAAAAGAACCCATTGCTCTTGTTCCTAATTAACAATAGCGCCATTTTATACTTTAATTATTTAGTGTAAAAGAAATTATAGTACAGTGCAACTTGGGTATCTCCAAGTTCAAAAGAGCATTAGAAAAGTTAGAATTATCAACAATTTGAATTAAGAAATATATATAGGCTTTTAACTTCAAATTCGGACTTTTCCATATCAAATTCAGGATTTTAGAAATCAAAATTAGACTTTTTTAAACCAAATTCAGAATTTTTCTATAAAACCAACCATATTTTAGATATTAAATTATAGCTTTTTACCTGAAAACGTTTCCTGAGATTACAAAATTATAATCTTGAAAGGTTTTAGTTAATGAGCTGAAAATTGGCTCACAAATATCTTACAATTCACCAAATTTTAGCTTTATACCTGAAAACCTTTCCCGAGAATATAAATTGTCATTTTAGAATAGTTTTATCTATTGAGCTGAAAATTGGCTCGCAAATATCTTACAATTCACCAAATTTTAGCTTTTTATCTGAAAACCTTTCCCGAGAATATAAATTGGCATTTTAGAATAGTTTTATCTAATGAGCTGAAAATTGGCTCGCAAATATCTTACAATTCACCAAATTTTAGCTTTTTACCTGAAAACCCTTCCCGAGAATATAAATTGGCATTTTAGAATAGTTTTATCTAATGAGCTGAAAATTGGCTCGCAAATATCTTACAATTCACCAAATTTTAGCTTTATAGCTGAAAACCTTTCCCGAGAATATAAATTGTCATTTTAGAATAGTTTTATCTAATGAACTGAAAATTGGCTCGCAAATATCTTACAATGCACCAAATTTTAGCTTTTTATCTGAAAACCTTTCCCGAGAATATAAATTGGCATTTTAGAATAGTTTTATCTAATGAGCTGAAAATTGGCTCGCAAATATCTTACAATTCACCAAATTTTAGCTTTATAGCTGAAAACCTTTCCCGAGAATATAAATTGTCATTTTAGAATAGTTTTATCTAATGAACTGAAAATTGGCTCGCAAATATCTTACAATGCACCAAATTTTAGCTTTTTATCTGAAAACGTTTCCTGAGAGTTATATTAAATTAATACTTTTTCTTAACTATAACTTGTTTCTATTTTTTCAACTGTTTATTAATAACCCAAAAGACTCGGAGACGCTGTTGGGAGATGTAGGCAGAGTTTTCTGTTCTCTATGAGAAAGTCTGATTTTTTTGAAAATCCTGAATTTGATTTGGAGAAGTCCGAATTTGAAGATAAAAACCTATAGTATAAAATATAAAATCAGAGGTAGGTTCTATCATGGCCGTAGGCAGCAGGCGATGGGGATTAGGGTGTTACCCCCCCCCCCCCCGAAATATTTAGGTAAACATCAAAATGATATAAATAAAACGTTCAAATTTAATAAAAAAATACTCGGATAAAAAAAAGCAATCTGGCATCAAGAGTGTGATGGTCTCCTATTCCGAGGAGTACCATATATCCATGGGTAGTTAACCCCCATCAATTTTTTCTGGCTATGGTGTAGATGTAGACAAAATGAGCGAGGGGTTGAAAAATTCAACTCCTAGGTGCCAAAATAATTGGCAAAAAAATTTTCATTCGCGATGCGTAAGATCAATTTTCATAATTAAAAAAAAATTTCATATAAATTTTTATGTCCAGAGTTTTTTTTTGGGAGAAAATAAATTTTCGACACTTAAAGCCCCTCTCAACTCAAATATTGATAAGTTATATCTTATAATTAATGTAAAGATTTTAAGTATCTTTTTTTTGAAAAAGATGGAATTTTTCAAAAATCAACTCTTTTCATTTAACCACAATAATATTAAGAAAAGAATTTATTTTATTTAGTGACGAGTCTAAGATTTTAATACTCTTTTCGATACTGAAAACTCTTTTCAGCTTAGACTAAATTTTTGATTTTTCCTTCTATATAGTTGAAAGGAGTGAAAAATATTTAGCTATATTTCTTATATATGTTGCATATCAGAGGGCGGAGATTTGTCTTAAGGGTTTGGCTAACTCCCCGGCAAGCAAGTTAGCACTTGGGTTCTATTCTTTGAGGGGACGAAGCCCTCTCTGATGTGCAATGTAAAAATATTTCTACTAAAATCTTTGATTCGTCCCTAAATAAAATTAAATTCGTTTCTTAAATCTTATAGTTTACTAGCTGCAAGGCCCCGCCTTCAGTGGCCCTCTTGCTAGCCAGGGGGCACGCCTCCTGGACCCCCATCCCACGAACCCTCCCTCCCCCACCCACCATGGCCCCCGAACTCACCCAGCATCCCCCCGAACCTCGCGACCTCTACTCCCGCCCCCAACCCCTCCACCCCGCCCCGTCTCTGGGCCCTCACCTCAACCCCCCCTCCACCTAGCCCCTGGATCACCACGCCCGGACTCCACCCCACACCACCCCCTTCACCTTACTCCCCACCCATATTCCACCCCCTGCGCCCTCATCCCTCCGGACCCCCCGCACCCCATACCCTAACCAACCTCAAAAGTTTTCGCATCTCTAGTCTTCTAGTGGCGCACAGATTATGTATATAAAATTTGGTTAAGTTGGCTCTAAGGGTAAGAATTTTCATTTTTTAATCCCCCCCCCTTTTTGGTCGTTGTTAGTTTTTTCATTTCTAGCCTTCTAGTGACCCACAGATCATGTATACAAAATTTGGTTGAGTTTGGTCCAAGAGCAAGAATTTTCATATTTTGACCCTCCCCCTTTTTGGGTGGTTTTTTGGGGAAATTTCTTTAAACAAAAGTTGTCGGAAATCACATCTTCTACAACTTTGCTCATTTTAAAATTTGCCGTAGAGTTAATAGTTTAGGAGTTATTTGATAATTCTCATTCGCTCTCCCCACCAAACACCTTGTTGGGGTCAAAATATCAAAACGTTATATAGCTAAAAACGTAAGTTAGATGACATCTGATGTAAATATGAAATTTCATAATAATCCCTTGAGCCGTTTTTACGTGAATCGTGAGCAACTTTTCGCGGAACCATACATACAGACAGACAGGCAGGAATTTTGTTGAGGGTGTTTTCGTTCATAACTTTGCTTGAAACGTGTGCAACCAAAATTTGGCGTGATTTGGACCAATATACAGACAAAACCTTAATTTTATATATATAGATAAGATCCTTACAAAATCATTTTATCTGTGTTTCCATTACGTACTCATGATTTTGTAAATTACCAAGCTAACCTCTAATTATTATCTCTCCCTCCAGCAACCCTTTTCTCCCGTTTCGGGTCACTTACCTTCACTAGCTTTGATAATTACCTAATAGACTCTCTTATCTGATCTGTTCCAGTTGGAAGGCCCTTCGAGAGTCTGCCTGGTACTTCAGAGCTCAATTCAAGTCAAGAAGGGTGCGAGCCCAGACCCTCAGACCTCAAGACCACTTCTCATCACCAGCTGTCTAATCAATGTATAAATGATTCCAACTTACTATAATAAGAGAAGATTTCATCTACAATCAAATAATAACAAGCTCAGAAAATATATCCATTGTTATACTTGGTGACTTCTTTGAGAGCATTATTAGAATTGAAACTAGAAAAAAGGTAATTATAAGAAATCATTAAACACTTAATTTAATTTTGAAATTAATTAAATTAATTGAACCGCGTAAATTTGAATAATTTCCATGATTCAGCCTGCGAATTTTTTGCAGTTCATAAATCATTTCATTATTTTTGTTTTGAAAAGGAAAAATGAAATTTAGCATCTGGCAGGATTCGAACCTGCGTCTTCCTCTTTAGCCGAGACTGCGCTAACCAACTGCGCTACAGATGAATCCTACCAGAGAAGCCATTTAATTTAATTTATTGCATAATAAGCTAATTAGCTACTAAACAAACATAAGCCGTATTAATTAATTCTTGAAATTAATATTGTGTAACAATTAAGATAGTTGTTTCGCGACAATACTAGCAAAAAGTTAATTGTAGAGTATATAGAACAGACAATAAAGATTCATAATTCATAAGCCCAAAACTTTTTGCTGTTTATGTACCACTACTAGCCAATCCCGTGCTCGTTTGACAAATCTGGTAACACTGTCCGAGCTTGTATATATTTTATCATAGAAATTTCATATAAAGTACATTATAAAGGAAGATTTATAAAACAAAAAGTTCTTAATAAGCGATTGAAAGCTGTTTCGACAATGGCTGAAGCAAAAAATGTCAAAAAAGTACTAAATTTTTCATTATACATTTTTCATTATTTATTCATTATTACCTCAGAAACTGTGTTGTATGTATGAATTAAAATTTTCTTAAAAATGTTATTGTTTAATGTTGGTTTAGTTTTTTATGACAATGGTAAGAAGAGTTTCTTAATTATAATTAAATATATACGTAAACTTTCCGATATCCCGTATAGTGCAATGTATAAGAATCTGAAAAACTCTATCTTTGGATTTTTTTAAGGGCGCATCGACTGCCAAGGCCATTACCGCCTATCTTTGGAATTTAATATCTCCGGAACTGTATTGTTCATAAATTTCGTTTTGCCACCAAGTAATTAAATAATAATCTGTTTAAATTTAAAAAAAATCCTAAGAAAACCCATATGGTGAAACAACTACTTTTAATAAAATTATCTATAGTTAACAAACATTAACAATTGTCAGATATTCCATATACTTAGTAATTTTTCAATTTTTTGACTGCCTTTTAAAATGAAAAAGATTTCGAAATCCTAACGCACTCATAGAAATTAAAACAGACCTTATACTTCTGGTTTCCGATAATAATCGAAGACTTGAGTAGGTAAATAATCTAGTTCAATAATATTACTAAAAATTCCACAATTTCTAGATCTTTCTTCACTAATTTTGAATTCTAAATAGAATCATCAAAATTTTAAGTCTAATTCATTCTCATTTCTATTGAATTGAATTTTAAAAAGCTACAAAAAATAAATTGAATAATAGAATAAGGAGTATATTATAATAAGGATTAAAGTTATCGTAATTACATATCGCAGGGTTTCTCAAACTTTCGGCTCCACGAACCCCTGTTAAAGTTTCCAGGTGACAGCGAACCTCTTAACTAACTAATTAAATCCCCCCCCCCAAAGAAAATAATAAAATTGACTGTTGAAGAAAAAGATGCTCAAATCTTTTGTTATTAGAAAGTTTTGGTAAAGCAACATAGTGATTCTGACCCAGAACCAGCTTCCAGTGGGGTAAATTTCCAAGAAGAGAGACTCTTCCTGAATCACCAACCCGTTTCGTCTTCCCCACATACCTGTCGCCTGTCAGGACTCTTCAGAAAAGTAAACTACGTTTATATTATTTCCAGTGTTATTTATTAGGAAAATTGATTTTTATGTTGATATTTTTGGGGGTTCGGAACGGATTAACTGGATTTCCATTATTTTCAATGGGGAAATTTGTTTCTAGATACGAGGAATTCGCTATACGAAATCAATGCTGAAACGAATTAAACTCGTATCTCTTGTATTTACCCTAGGGCCTTACAACTGCTCATTGGACGTCCAGTACCTCACTACAGATCTCAACTCAAGTAATATAATAAGTTGAATGAGGGTGAAAAAAGCCAAGCTTACTATATACCACTACAGGAGTGATGTTCATGATGGTCATTCTAAGATAGGTCTGAACCCAAAATGACAGAAAACATTGATATTTCGTCACAAAATTCGAATGAGATCAAATCAAAGGAAATGTCAGGAAGATCTTTGATTAAACAAAAAATATTATAATTAAAATTTTAATTATAAGGTTCAGTGTCTATTTGTTGCTTTAGTGTATTGTTAAAAGACCAAATTGTGATTTTTGTTTCTGAAGAGGCCATTAGTTAAATGTTTCTTGTTGAAACCGAGAGAGGGGTAACATTTGTTTGGCCTCCCCTTGAGAGCTGATCTTTATTTAATTTTAACTACCCTCGCCGCTGACATGTGGGTGGGCTCGGGGGTTGGTTTTGACACGTGGTGCCCCTCGGGCCTCAAGCGCTGATTACTTCCGGTCTTGCTGCGATTTCTACACAAACCAGCCAACCCCCGAGGCTCCGATCCCTTCCCGTTTAATTAATCCATCCAGAGAGGCTCCTCTGCGTCCCCCCTGATCTCTTTTAGGGTAAAGAATCAACGAGGGGGGCGGCGGCGGGGGCATTTCAAAGAGGATCCCGACGCTGTTTTATCCGAAAAGAGAATAGAGGGGGCAGCTACTGAAAAGAAGACCCCACCCGTCGACATCTTTTTAAGTGATCAAAAAATAAGAAGGGGGTTGTTGGTTGAAAGAGGTTGGATTTCGAACTACCTGGCGATTCTTGAAGGGCCGTTTAGAGTCGTTGATCCGCTAATGAAGTTTTTATAGACGCTAAACAAACCATCCGACCAGACTGACACACACACACACACACACACACACACACGCCCTGAATGCATAGAATTTGCAAGGGTGTTCATCTTTTTTACTTTTGCTTACCTATTATATATCTAATAAGGGTAAGTATGTTGAAGTTTACCGAGGGAACCCACCTATATTATAGATAAATTTATCTCTCAAGGTTTTGACTATATAATAATAAATCATTTCTCAATGGGGGAAGAAAAGTTAAAATAAAATAAATCGTTCATTTATGCCTAATATTATAAATATATAGCCTTAAAATTTCAATAAATCATTTTAAAAAAATGTTTTTTTTTATTTTTTGATTTTGATAAAGCTAGAAATCCTAAAATCTAATCAGTTTTCCGCATTGGAATTTCCATCGGACCGAACTTTCTACGACTTTTTGTTCTTAATTATTGTGGGTATCAGACTCACTGTGACACACAAGCAGAAAATAATAATAGGAATAAAATACATCATTTTATAATTTTGACTATAGCATAAATAACTTGTTTTAATAGAACCAGGGTCTTGACAAAGACGACCGTGGGAATTATTTTTGACGAGCCCTTGCTTTTTGCTCCTTAGACATGTAGATTTTAATTATCGTTAGCGAGACCAGAAAAAGTCTCGAGTGACTCTGTCGCTATTTCTCGGGAATTGATACGATGATCTCTGCTTCATTCCAAGCACTGGTCGAGAGATCATCTGAAATGCTTTACGGTCGTTTGGAATAGGAATGTTCCAAAATGTCGGATCTCGCTATCGCCTTGACATCTTCCATGACCCTATGAATCCCTAAAATCAATCTGTTTTGAGAGATCGACCAGCCTATGATTGATGATGTCTGCCAGTGTTATATCTCCGTGACATTTTAATCTTAATTTGTATTTTGTTATTGTTTCTGTTTTTGTTATTGTGATTGTCTTTTGTGTCGTTCTTTCTTTGGATCTTATGTATGTTTGCATTATCTTTTTGTGATTATATTTTATCGATTTGTAGTGTATTGCTGGATCTTTTATGTATGTTTGTATTATCTTTTGTGTTGTATTTTTAAGTTTTTGTATATTATTGATTTGTATCACTTTTATTTATTATTTATTTATTTTTGTGACTTTTGTAAAAAAATTTCAATTGTATTATTGTGTATAAGGACATTTTTGTCCGTTTATTGATTTAAAATGATTTAAAAAATGTCGGAACTTCCGATTGAATTTCACACCTCCTACTCTGACTGACTTCGGCTCCGATAATTTTGAATCGGAGGTTATAACGAAGATCAAAAGATTCAACAGTGGACAGCTAAAGCGCGGCCCTACAAGTTTTTGACTTGTTTTAATTTTAAGCATATTTTTTCTATTGTTTCAAATTATTTACGTATGTGAATTATTATATTTATATTTTGAAGTTTTAAGAGGCTGATTACTGAATTATATTTCTACAACATCCCTAGTTTGTAATAGAGACAGGACATATAACCCCAACCTAATTGAATCAGTCCAGAGGCGATTGCACGGTACATGGCGTGGGGGTTTCCATCGAAGTTTCCGTCTGGTTTCACGGAAGCATGTAAGGCATTTTAACGAAGATCGCAAAATTCGACATACGTAAAAGAGAAGAGAAATTTTTGACTTCAAATTTTTCATTGGGGCTCTCCGAGGGGTGAACGGCGACATAAAAATCGTGAACACCTGCTTCCACTTCCATTTTCAAGTAGAAGACAATAGAATACAATAGATTATCTAATGAATTCCAAAATAATTCCAAAAGACGGTGTACACCCTAATTCCAATCTCTTCGGCTTCTCCTCGAGGCACCTGCCAAGGCGATCCTGGTGGTTCCGGGCTTAAATGTTCAGTTTCAAGTGCCTCGTCCTGGACTGAGACATTTTGAAAATTTCTCTTCAGAACGTCCCGGCGTCCTGTCGACGCTCAAAAACGACCTTATTTTCGGAGTTACATTAGATATGAAACAGCAATATTTGAAATCAAAATATTTTGT
Organism: Forficula auricularia; assembly: GCA_024734495.1. Taxonomy (NCBI): domain Eukaryota; kingdom Metazoa; phylum Arthropoda; class Insecta; order Dermaptera; family Forficulidae; genus Forficula; species Forficula auricularia. The sequence continues at coordinate 18,523,343 of JALMQS010000070.1, forward strand.
TGCCGAAATAGAAAACAGCTTCCTCTTTGATTTTCAAATTACTACTTGTTTTTAGCTCAATTAGAACTCGAATTATAACTAAAAAAAAACTTATGTTTATGTTTATAATCCTTCATAATCATGTAGTTTTAATTTTTTAGTTATAACTCGAGTTCTAATTGAGATTGCGCAAGTGGTAATTTGAAAATCAAAGAAAGCTGTTTTCTATTAGGTCAACAAAATATTTTTATTTCAAATTTTACTGTTTAATATATAAAGAGACTCGAATATAGGTCAAAATGACTTTTTTCGTCGTTTTGACGAAAATGTCTCAAAACTCAGACGTGTTGTAAAAATCGGGAAATTGCATGAGAATCAGCGTATAAAACTCCATTGGAATCAATTTTTAAGTTTACGGAGAGAAATTTTTGTTTTAAACTCAATGAGCTACTATGCTCCTCCTCAATCAGCTTAGAAAACAGGAAGTTGCTATTGAAGACATATGTGTGGAGCATAGCCATGTACGGGTGTGAAACCTGGACAATTAGAAAAGCGGAGAGAAAGAGATTAGAAGCTTTCGAAATGTGGTGCTACAGAAGAATGATGAATATCAAATGGATGGATAAAATTACAAATGAAGAAGTTCTTGGAAGAATCGGAGAAAGAAGAACCTTGTGGAAGAGTCTGAAGAAGAGAAGAGATCAGATGATGGGGCACACACTGAGACATGGGGGACTGCTTAGGGATATCTTGGAGGGGGAGGTGGGAAAGAAAAGGGAAGGGGAAGGCCCAGATTAGAATATTTCAACCAAATAATTGGGGATATGGGATGCCAGACATTTAGAGAGGTCAAACAGCTGGCGGGGGACAGAGTCGAGTGGAGACGGATTGTTGCATCAAACCAGTCTTAGGACTGTATACTCAATGATGATGATCAATGAGCAAATAATAATAATAATAATAATTTTTGAGTGAATCCAATAATACTAAGCTCGCCCGGCAGGCAAACTTTGAGTATGTTATGTTTATTTGGATCAACCTCGTTGATTTCTCTCTTTATTATTTTGCTTTTCTTCCCGGAAAAGAATTTACTTTAGTGGCGTAATATTTCAATCGGCTAATAAATATAATAAATAATACAATATGTATTGTGTTGGTTTTAAGGGGGAATATAATAGAATTTGCTTTGAATGGTGTTTGTAGGGCGTGTGATGGTTTTTGAGTGGGGGGGGGGGCTCAAAGACCAGCCAGCCAGCGAGTGTGTGCGTTTGGTAAGAAGAGAAACTTTTAACGCGGCGTTCAGCTGGGATCTCACCTTTTCAGGAAGAGAATGTGGGGGGTGGATGGATGGATGGATGGATTTAGCCAGGCATTGCTCGACTCTTAAGAGGTGAGCGTCTTCTCGTTTTAATGGATTCATTTGAAGGGAAGCCAGAGAGCGTTTGCTTAAGCAGAAAGAAGATCGGATGAAGAAGAGGGCTAATCGAAGGGGTCCCCCCCTTCACCCCCACAAAGAGATTTCCACTAGCACAGTCTCCATTACAACTACAACTACAACTACAACCGATCCTTAACGATCAGATTTTCCTTTCTCGGTTCATATGGTAGATTCGATTACTGTAGTATCTATCAGCAGTGGAGCGAATTTTCTTTGTTAGTTTTATCGGATGTTGTCGGAGATTAATTGCGGAATCGATTTCTATGGTATACTCTCCCTCATCCTTTCCCTTGACTTTTTGACTCATTTCTTTATCTTCTTGTGGATTTAAAATACTTAATTATAATTGAATCAGGGATTGTTGAAAGAAACCTTAGTTTCAATTTTTGAAATTTTTAAACTTATAATTTAACAAAATTCACATTTTCTTTTTTATTTAACCATACAGGGTATGGTCAAATATTATAATCGTCGTATCAAAAGTGTTGTTTTTTTCGAAATATCTCAAAAACGGCTGAAAGTATTTTAATAAAAACAAATTGGTCGAAACCATGGCGTTTTGGTCTACAAAAACCTGGAGGTTTCGGGGGCCCTCCCGGAAATTTTTGAAATTATATGTTCAAAATTATGCATTTTAATGGTTTCTGAATCCAATTTTAGTCAACCAGTTTCCTTTTTTTTAACACCTAAAATAAATATATCACGTTATTTTCGTTGATTTGTGTAAGCTGATGGGGTCGGTTTATTGGTGAGTTGGTGGTTTCCACTGAGGAAGAGATGCCGTAGTGTTCCTGAAATATTTGGATAAACTACTTAAATTAATAAAAAATAACTGGAAAGAAGCAATTGAATTTTATTCATCCTTTTTAAAAAAATTAACATATCCTGTATGCACCAACCCATTTAAATTTCTTATTAAAATAAAAAAACCTCTCAAAACCAGTGCGGAATGATACCCCTACTTAATTACAATTACAAATAATAATATTAATATACACAAAGGTGCCTTCATCGACCCTTTTAAGCTCTGATGAAGGAGGGACAATCCTCCGAATCGTCAGGTTTTTTAACAGGATCTAAATGACATTGAAATCAATTTTTTTAGTCAGATTTTTGTTTTGAAATGACCTAGAATGCACATTTTTAATGAATTACACTCATCAAAATAAATACTGATAAAAAAATTGTAAATTTACAATATGTTTACAATATAAATAGATAGGAAATTTACAAGATTGCGTATAGTAAAAAAAAACTATATTATATCGGTAAAATCAGATTAACTTTACTTGTTTCTAAAATTCTTGGATAAAAAATGTTTCACCAAGTACCAACACCAAATTCCTTAAAAACTATTACTTGTTTCTTGTATTAATTAGGTACGTATTAGTAAATAATATATATGTTTTAAGACTACAATACTGGTAGTTCGACGAGGGGGGCTAATCGAAGGGGTATCTACCCCACAAAGAGATTTCCACTAGCATAGTTTCCAGGCTCCATTACAACTACAACTACAACCGCTTTTCCCTTTCTCGGTTCATATGGTAGATTCGATTACTTGTATTATCTACTGCTGATAAGCAGACAGCAGAGAGTTCTCTTTTGTTAGTTTTATCGGATGTTGTCGGAGATTAATTGCGGAATAGATTTCTATGGTATACTCTCCTTCATTCTTTCACTTGACTTTTTGACTCATTTCTTTATTTTCTTATAGATTTAAAATACTTAATTATTATTGAACCAGGGATTGTTGAAAGGAACCTTAGTCCCAATTTTGAAATTTTTAGAAAATTAAAAAAAAAACTGAAATAATTTTTGGAGACGGACTGATAAATGAATTGATGAGTTAGTCCAAAATTCTAAAAAAAGAGATAATTTAAACTATCTTTTATTCATAAACCGACGTTTCCGAGGCTTATTCCTCCTTCTTCAGGATTTGAAATGCCATTGAAGGATATCCCATGCAGACAGAGGGAAATTTCACATTGGATTTCCTTCACTGAGCTTTCAAAACCCTGAAGAAAGGTAATAAGCCTCCGAAACGTCGGTTTATGAATAAAAAGATAGTTTAAATTGATGACTCTTTTTTTTAATTTTGGACTGCCTCATCAATATACACTGCAAAACACGTTTTTAAGCTTATAAATTAACAAAATTCACCTTTTCTTTTTGCTTAAATATACAGGGTATTGTCAAATATTCTAATTGTGCATGAAAAAAGTGTTTTTTTTGCTTCGTTTTTTTTCGAAATATCTTAAAAATTGATAAAAAAATCGAACGAAACCATGGCGTTTTGGTCTACAAAAATGTGTCTAGAAACTCGCAAAAAACAGTGTCCTGAGCAATGCTTCCGCGAGCTTTTATTCGAATGTACCTACTATTCATTTTAGTAAAATGTACTGTACTGTAATGGGTTAAATCAACGGTTCCCAAACTTCTCCGAGTCGCGGCGCCTTTTTTCAATTAAAATTTTTCTATGGCGCACTACCTAAGTAAAAGTACATACCTATATATTATATACTCAAACAAATACCGTATTTCGTCTCTCTAAATACTCTTGTAATAGAATTGATAAAAATATCTTGAGAATTAATTATTTATTTTTCTTTGAAAATCAAAGATTGAGACCACAGGGGGGACCCTTTGTATACATTTAAGATTTTTTCGAGGGTGTCATATTTAAAATTTTCGGTTTATATCAAAAAACAAATACCCTATTTGGACTCTCTAAATTCTCTTGTATTCTAATCGATAAAAATATCTTGGGAATTACAATATATTTTATTTTTCAGTGAAATTCAAAGATTCAGTCAGGCCACAGGGTATACATTTCAGATTTTTTCGAGGGTGTCAAAGTTATATTTTTTCTGTTTTTATGTATGTCTAATCGTAAGTAAGAAATAAAAATGAATAATATATAAATTTTTAGCTTCTCACTCTGATTTTTGACTAGTTAGGCCAAATGTCTTGCTTCAATTAAATATGAAGCTTCGCGGCGCACCTGTGGCCGGAGCTCCCCGAGCGCTGACCTCTGGGTTAAAATAAACATGCATTTATTTTAATTGTAAAGTTTTCAAATTTACTGAGATATCATTGTATTCATTTAAATATATAATTATTTTTCTTTCTTTATCATTTTTCACTTATAAACGCATTATATACGAGTATAGTATCACGAGCTTTTCGTGCGTGCCTTCGGCACGCCCTCGAAGCTCGGCCCTCCGGGCTGAAGTGCCCTGGCGGGCAGCGTCTCGGTCCAAAATTTTTATTCCTCTTAAAAAACCACACTCCAAATGTATACCCGTAAACTACCGAAAATACATCGTCTCTTAAAAAGTTTCTGCATCTTTAATTTTTGAGTGGCGAGGGGGGGGGGGAACAATTATCAATATATTTAATGTTTCTTAATTTAAAATGAATTGGAATCTTTCATTTCAAAATTCGAATATATATATTTCAAATTTGTCTGGTTAATGAAAATCGATTGGAGTTTAAATTATATTTCAAATTTGCCTCGTTAATTAATATATATTTAATGTTTCTTAATTTAAAATCTATTGGTGTTTTTTCATTTTCATTCTAGTTCAAATGAATACAATATTATCTAGACACAAAGTCTAAATCAAAAATATATAGTTTTAGTAAAAGAAATCAAGATATAAATATTAATGTGACATTGGTCTAGTGGTTAGAGCTGATGCCCATAGTTCAAGAGTTCGTCGGTTCGATTCTAGGCAAGAGGGTAATTTTTTTAGAGAAATTTCTCTAAACGTTGTTACAAATTAATCTAGATAAATATATATAGTATTCTATTCGATTTCAACCTCTCTATTGCCTATTCTGGAAATAATTAAAAATACAAACGTTAGGTGGCTGCCTATTCATTATCCCTATAAATATAAATGTTACTTTGTTTGTGAAATTTAATTTGATTTGAGGGGATCAGAAAGAAGGGCTTTTGTAATTCTCTACCCCCCCCCATGGCCAGACCTATTATATACCCCGAAGCTATTGGTAACGTTTACTATTGAATCGAGGCCACGAATTAGACGCGAGAGTATCGCTAATGGGTACAGTTGTTGTTGTTATTATTCATTAAATCTAATCCATTGATCTAATAGCGTGAGTGAGGATGGAGCCTCCGAGGGTGAAACTCGAGAGATGGTCACGTGGCCTCTTTTTTTAATTAAACACAAAAGATTTGTTAGTGAAGGGGTATACGGGGGGCTGAGAAAGAATGAATAACCACCAATTAGCAACTGTATGTATGTATATAGAGGGTGGGCAAAACAAAAAGAGGTTCAACAAGTCAAGGCCCCCTCTTGGTATTGGCGAGCCAAGAGATTGGATTTCCATTCACTGGATACTTTTCTCATCTCATTCGAACAGTTTTCCCACGATTTGTTTGCGTGAATTTAATCCAAGTTTCGAAACGCACCCCCACCAATAAAAGATTCGATTCAATGCACTGGCTACATTCATTCAATTGACATCTATTCACTCACAAAACCATAATTTCAAAACATTTAATGAGAGAATGAAATTAAAAAAATAATAATAATAACTTGATTTCCCCTCCCCAATGCGGTCAACACATTTAATAATATCTTTAAATATGATCAATTTTCATGAATTGAAGTAAAGGACAAAAAAAGAAATATTTACTGATAAATACATAATTCCGAGTATGAAAGACGAAAATAATTTAATTCAATACAATAAACCGATTATTTGGAAAATAATTACAGAGTTCTATAAAAAATTATATACTAGTACATCTCAAACAACAAAAAATCAAACCGAATTAGTAAAGATTAATAATGAAGAAATACTGATTAGAATCTGAAGTCTCAAAAATAATAAAGAACTTAAAAAATAATAAGTCCCCTGGAAATGATGGAATTCATAATGAAACATTTAAATTTAAATATATGAAAGAAAAAAATCACAAAGCCACTCGCTACATTATTTAATGAAATATTAAATTAATAAAGTAAAGGGTGTGTAGTTTCACAGTGAATGAAATAAAACTCAAAGAAGTTTATACAAACTCAATATATTTCGGATTATTAGTCCATCATCAGGAGTTTACAACTTAAAACAGTTTTAACTTGTAAACTCCTGATGATGGACTAATAATCGGAAATATATTGAGTTTGTATAAACCTCGTTGAGTTTTATTTCATTCACTGTGAAACTACACACCCTTTACTTTATTAATTAATATCATGTTTCACCTAAAACCTACACCACTTTGCCTAAGTAAAATGAAATATTAAAATCAAAAACAATTCCAATACAATGGAAGAAATCTGATATTGTCCTAATCTTCAAAAAGGGTGACAGAAAAGACATAAACAATCATAGACCAATTACAATATCCTCAAATATAGGAAAAATATTCATGAAAATCATTACTTTGAGGCTGGGACCAGTGCTTACGGAGAATCTGTCCAGAGAACAGGCAGGCTTCAGGAAGGGCTTCTCGACGACTGATCAATTACAGGTCCTTAACCAATTGATAGAAAAATCTAAAGAATACCAATTTGATCTATTTGCATTTCTTGATTATAAGAAAACATTCGATACAATTGAACACAACTATATATTTAAATCAATGCACTCTCACGGTATAGACACAGATTATATTATATTAAACTCATAAAAAATATTTACAAAAATTCAGAATCACGAATAACTATAGAAGACAAAATGGTCCATATTTTTTGATCGAAATAGGAGTGAAACAAGGAGACCCATTGTCACCAGCGCTTTTCAACTGCGCATTAGAAAATATGTTCAGAGAACTTAACTGGTGTAATATGGGTATAAAGATTGACGGTGAATATTTAAATAACTTGAGGTTTGCAGACGACTTGGTACTGATAGCATCGTCGAGGACCCAAATAGAAGAAATGATAAACCAAATAATTAAAAAAGGAAAAATTATGGGTTTGGAACGTAAATTTCAAAAAATCAATGTTTATATCCTCTAGCCCACAGACTGGCATCATGTTAGAAGAAAATAAAACAATGATAAAATATCAAGAAGACGTTATATCAGTGGTTCCCAACCTTTTGTGGTCCATCGCCCCTTTCTGGGGGCTTACTAACACCTATCGCCCCCTTTTCATTTTCATTGTATGCCTAAAGTGTAAATAATAAAGCAGTTGTATTATTTTAAACAATTTTATTATCGTATATAAAAAGAACCAAAGCAGTTTTATTCGGTTCGAAATATTGAAGCCTGCCTATTTTCTAGAAATTACTCTCTTGGAAAATTCCCACGCAAAGTCGAAATTTAGAAAAACCCCAATCAATGAATTTATTATTGACATCTGGTGTTTCCTTCAGTTAAAAAGCCTTCCGACAGGACTTAATCTCTTAACCCAAAATATGACAAACATAAATTAAATTTATTGAGATTCAAAAAGTGGGAATTGTAAAGTCCCACCATCCTATTGTCAAATAAGGCATGTTCCAGCATCAAAGGACATACCGCCTGCTACTCCAAAATATTACCATTATAAAGAATTATATTATTATCAAGAAAAAAATACTCTAAATGCCGCGTTAACAACAGTATGTTTCTTTGTAATTTATTAGAAATTTAAATATTTTTTCTAAAAATATTAATATAACATTATTTATATTTGAGAATGAAAATTACATTTAACAACTCGCAAGGGAAGTGATTCCATTTCTTTGCACGTGAGTGTATTTTAATTTTCCCTTCTTTGAATACTCATCGCCCCCCAATCGCCCCCTCTGATAACCCAAATCGCCCACTTGGGGGGGCGATCGCCCCAGGTTGGGAACCACTGCGTTATATACTTGGGTCAATTGATAAGTTTCAACGAAAGAGTTTAAAAGCAGAATAAATTAGAATGGAATAAATTCTGGTCACTAAAATTTATATTGAAAAACAAAAGTATAGACTTAAGATCAAAAATAAATATCTTTAAATCCTGCGTGACTCCAGTTCTGACTTATGGTTCTCAAACATGTTCCATTACTAAAAATTTATACAACAAATGGAGACTTCACAAAGAGCAATGCTAAGAAGCATTTTAGAAATTAAAAAACAGGACAGAGTAAGAAATGAAACTATTTATCATAAAACAAAAATAAAAAATATAGTGTCTACTATAAAAACTCTTAAGTGGAATGGGCAGGCAGGAAGACGGAAGATGGACTAAAAAAGTGACAGAATGGTGTACCATAGACAAGAAAAGAAGGAAAGGAAGACTTTTGTCGCAAGATGGAGTGATGACATCAAGAATTTTGCAGGGGACGAACGAGTGGAGTACTCCACATAACAAGAGACAGAAACCTATGGAAAGAAATTGGAGAGGCCTATGCCCAATAATGGCCTCGACAATATTATACACATGTTTGTAAAAATTATGTTAAAAATACACTCTTATCAATCAATTTATTGTAAATAAAGGCTTAATAATAACAATAATAATGTGACTACTTAAAATAGTGAATACAATGAATTTGGAATTTATTTCATTCAGAGCAACCAAGGTTACATCAATTAAAGCCGATAATTTCTCAATCTTAAAAACACATTTTAGGTAATTATTGGAAATCTACATATATCGATACAATTTCATTACATATAATCAAACCTAATAATCCTTCATACTTTTTGCCTTTAAAAGAAATATATTTAGGTGTAAATGTCTAAATTCTTAATGGTATTGAGAGTGATATCAACCCTATTGATGAATTACATGACTTTCGTTTGATACATGCGCGGATCCAGGGGGAGGGGCGATGGGGGCTACCAGCCCCCGCCCAAAGCATTGGAGATCAACATTATTTATATGTTTATTTAATTTTTAATTTTAATTTTTTTATAACATTAAATTTTAAAATTGAAGAAAATAAAGTTCTATGTGGGGGTCGTCTCTGCCCCCCCCCCCCCAAATTAGAGGTCTGGATTCGCGCCTGGTTTGATAACGTTAAGTTTTTATGTTGAATTATACACAGAAATAAGAATCCGATTTCCTTTCGATAGTGAATTATTAATCAATTGACTTAGGCTAGATCCGTTAAATATATACTCTGAATAGATTTAATAACAAGATGAATTTTGAGCCATTAATATAGAGAGAAAATAATTTCTTCAAAAAATGTTTTAAATGAATTACTGTTTCCTATACTAAGAAAATAGATAAATAAATAAGTAAAAAAGCTTCTCGGCTGAGCAAAAAAATTTCAATATCCACCCGATACTGACCCCATGAAAAATACTTTAATATTCATTTATTTTATTTATTTCATTTTCAACGGCTAAAAGCCTCATTTTAAAAAATTATAAAATTATACATAAACTATACTCATTACATACACGACAATACATTAACAATACTCATTACATACACAACAATACATTAACAATACTCATTACATACACAACAATACATTAACAATACTCATTACATACACAACAATACATTAACAATACTCATTACATACACAACAATACATTAACAATACTCATTACATACACAACAATACATTAACAATACTCATTTATAATTAAAAAAGACTGAACTTCTTAAAGTACATTTTTAGTCCAATTAAATTGTTGTCTAAAGGGCCCCACGCGGGAAAGTTTTGAGTTAGTTTTGATTTCTTGATCCTATATGTTTTTTGGTGTGCTGAATCCGAATCTGAGGTTTGCTAACAAAATTTCCTGACGAAACATTGTCAAAAATGAAAAAAAAAGTTAAAAGATCTCATTTTTTGCCGGTTTTTTGCTTATAACTCTAAAATTATCAACTTTTCCTAAATAACCTTCCTTTTCAAAATGATAGTTTATAAAATTTCCTACAAAGGATATTGTCATGGAAAATGCTGGATATCTATAAATCTAAGAGTATTAACAAAAAAGTGGTCCAAGTAAACGTTCAAGTCAACAAAATTTCCTAGAGAATGAGATAGAATTCAAGTTTCTAGGATGAGTAGTTTCTTGAAACTCGAACATTGTTGCCAGAGTTGTCAAACGAGTAGTGGTACATAAACAGCAAAAAATTTTGGGCTTATGAATTTGGAATCCTTATTGTCTGTTCTATATACTCTAACATTAACATTTTGCTAGTATTGTCGCGAAACAACTGCCTTAACATGAAATTTTAATAATAATGGATCAAATTTTGAGCAGATGAGTGTGTGTATACCTATATAAGTGAAAGTACAAAATCGCCATCTCCTCATTTATCTCTTTATCCACCTCCACCTTCGTTTATTTATTTATTTTTTTTGCCTCCCCTTAAAGATATAAATCTGCCATTTTGAAAATTCGTATATATTTTCGTTATCCCTCGACGTTGGAGTTGGTTAGTGGTATATACCCGTGCCTGTGATAGAGAGAGAGAGGGTGGTAAAGTGTATGTCGAGGGTGGTGGCTAGGGGCCGGGGAGGGGGGCTCGCAACCCCCCATTACATTGAATGGATACCTCCATAGACCACAAAGATGGATTTTTTGTTCCAGGGGTTGCTCTCGGTTCTAGAAGAGGTAAAAAATAAATATTATGTATGTAAATGGATATAACTCCAATTATTTTTCATCTAAAACAGAAAAAAATACACACAAATGCTTTTATATATAAAATAATATAAATTGATTGAGATTAAAAATCCGCAAGGGTGGAATTCAGAGGGGGTTGGAAACGTGAAAGTGGTGGTGGGGGGTGGGGGGAGGTTTAGCAGCAAAGGGCGTTTTGGGAAATTCCAAAGGGAGAATATAATAAAAAGCATCGACAACAAAATCACTAGGGATGAAGGGAAGTTTTAATTTTTTTTATTTTTATTTATTTTTTATTTTCACTTATATAATATATATCTATATATTATTTTATCAGGAATAATATATGTTTCGAATTACCCTAAAGCCATTAATGACTAAATTTAGTATCTGATCAATGTGAAATTTATGATATTTCAAAAAGAGACATGATAAGGTCAGGTGGGGTAACTGGGGCCGGGGGCAACTGGGCCAGGGGTCCTGTAACCCCAGAGCTTTTTAATTTTACCGCATTTTTTTAGCGCAATTCACTTTTTCATATTGGTGGGAAATTTTCAGTGTTCATCAATTAGAGAAATTTCTTTAAGTTTATTTTATACTTAAGTACTTAGTTAAGTTAATTACTTATTTACCTAGTTATGTGCTTACTTCTTACCTAGTAGTTGCCTTACCCAGTTCCTTGAAAATATTGAGACTTGAGTAAGTACTTAATTAAGGCTTTCTTAAGCATAAGGAACTTATTTAACTTTATTTCAATGGGTAAAATGAAAATATTTTGTTTAGTTGTTTGATTTATGATACTTTTTTTGTATTTTCTGTAATAAAAATCGATTTGAAAAATTATACTTGGCGTTTAAACTTAGAATAAAAAAATAGAGGTCTTGGTGCAACTGGGCCAGCCTAGTCAGGGCCCAATTACCCCGAATCGCTTACATCTTTGATTATTTTTAATCCATATACAAATGAGACTAATTCTACCTACGTCCAGGGCCTTGAGGGATAAGGGGAACATGTCCAACTGCTCAAAAGATGTTAAAAATTAAAAAAACAGCAAATAGGTCTGGGCTGGTCCAATTACCCCACAACGCGTTTAACTGGGCCAATCGCAAAACTTTACATTCAACTTAAGATAATTCCAAAATATTGAATAATCAAAAGTTGAAAGTATCATGATTATTTGAAGAAAATTTCATCTTTCAATTAATATAGTCACGAGATCTATAAATTGTGAGGAAGCTTAGTTATAGCCAAAAATATGGAGTGCTATCCTTGGGAAAACAAAAGAAGCTGGCCCAGTTACCCCACCTGACCTTATAATAAATTAAATTGAAGGAAAAAGTGAAATCTTTTTCAATACTCGTACTGAGTAGGTACGATTTAATTAATAAACTATTCAAAATATATTTTTTCAATCACTACTCATGATAAGTTGAACAAAACCTTTCAGGGCCGTCACAAATTACGTCACAAGAATTTCAAGATTTTTAGACCCCTCCCCTGTGTCATATTCTGTCACATTTTCATTGAGCCCACCTATATTGTGACGTCACACTATCACTTTTATACTCTATAATTTAATTCAGGACATTTTATTTTTTATAAATTTAACTAAAGGGATTTAATATATTTTAAGTTTATTTTTATTCTTATCTTTTAACACATTATACACTATTACTATTATTATTGAATTATAAATAAATTTAAAAAATATATTTTAACATTTTTTAAATTTTTACTTTTACCATACAGGGTATGGTCAAGTATAGATATGCATGAAAAAAGTGTTTATTTTTCTTGCTTTTTTTCGAAATATCTCAAAAACGGCTGAAACTATTTTGATTAAAAAAATTGAGCGAAACCATGGCAATAAGTCAATATCGAAAAAATGATATTTTTTGATATAATAACTGTTTTGTCAAAATGTCTGTTATTCTGTTTGTCTGTTAGTACGTTACCAAATTTTTGTGGACAAGCTAGCTCAAAAACTAGTGTGAATATCAAAACTAGATTTCACACGTAGTTTTGGTGCATTGAGGTTAAGAGCTGATTGGATGTTGGTGCATATCGACCCAAAATTAAGGGAGGGGGGGTGGAGGGAGGGTTAAAAATTAAAAATCTAGCCCATTTGAGCAAACTCAACCAAATTTTGTATACATAATCGGTGGGGCCCCAGAAGTCTAAAAATACAAAAACTAACCACCCAAAACGGGGGGTGTGTACGGGCAAAAAATTAAAAAACTAGATCCTTGTATCAAATTCAAACAAATTTTAGTTACAGCTAGATAAAATACTGCTATAGTGTTACTAAGTTATAGACTCCAAAATTATAATAGCCAAAAATCTGTAATAATTCTGATGAATAGCTACTATTATAAGGATAAGGTCTACAGAGTTTCAATTTTTTTGAAATATTACTTTGGCCGGAATAAAAATTGAAATTTTAATGCCAAAAACCCCATGTTATTTAGATGAGAAACTTACATCGCTGGGGGCACAGGTTATAATTGAGATAGAGACTTGAAACTTGGGGGATTTTTTTATTTATTTGGAACCATATGAGCCCTTATCCGCGTAAAAATTTGAAAATACTCACAAAAAAAATGCAATAAATAAAATAATAATCAAATAAAATGCACTAAAAGGTATAAAATAATGATCTAATTTAGTTACAACTAAACGACAAAATTATTACATAAAATCACTTTTAGAAGTCGATTGCTAAACATACCTTTTGTGAATCGAACTCGACGGATATTACTTAGTACGTTTGCCGGATACGCTCGATTATATAGTTTGTTTAGCACCGACTTCAAAAAGTGATTTAATGTAATAATTTCGTCGTTTAGTTGTAACAAAATTAGATAATTATTTTATACCTTTTAATGCATTTAATTTGATTATTATTTTATTTGTTGCATTTAATTTTTTTGAAGACGATTTTATTTATTTATTTTTTTTATAAAAATTATTTTATTTTTCTCTTTTTAGTAGTGTTATTAATAGACTTAAGAAAATATTATGTATGCATCTCGTAAGAGAAAGCGTCGGGTGAATGAATGAGAAAATAATAAAAAAAATTCAAATCATAAATATAGGAATTCTCTTGAAACGTTTGCTGGTTTTAAATGAACGTTTTAAGATTTTTTTATAAAAGATTTTATTTATTATAATTATTTGCTCATAAGAATTGGAGATTTAGGTTATTTCGTCATTGAATCAGAACTTGACCAAATTAATATGCATCTAAGGTACCCTCTTTCCAATAAAAAAAGAATCATCGAAATCGGTCCAAGTGGTAAAAAGTTCTCGTTGAACATACATAAAATAAATAGTTAGGTATCTTGACTATCTTGGAGCTATACTGATCCAGAATCATTAAAATCGGTTCATAAACAAAGAAGTTATGCCTGAACAAACATAACAAAAAAGCTCCAATAACAATGAAAAAAAAACTGGACCAATCGGGAACTATACTGAACCCAATCCAAAAAATCATCAAAATCGGTTCACAATTGGCGAAGATATCAGGGAACATGATACAAAAAAAAATTCAGTCGAATTGAGAACCTCCTCCTTTTTTGAAGTCGGTTAAAAATAAGGGCCACCCTAATGGGTATAGAGTATAATATGTAAGTAAAAATAAAAAAATATATAAATTCCAAATCAACCACTCGGCAAAACAAAATAGATATTTTCAAAATAATAAAAATGTATATTTATAGATATTTATTAATTACTATACTATATATATTTCTTTTACCAAGAAATGTGACTAACCTACTAATCTTTTAGTATTCTATATTTAATCAAATATATTTTAAAATCTAATATTTAATTTTGAAATAATCATACACTTGTGTGTCAGTCTTTCATTTGCATTTGTCAATTTAACAACGTTATGATGGAGTCTAAAATTAAAATGGTTTACATATTTTTTTTAATTTTGACATTGGATTTGATTTCCATAATAGGGATGGATTTGAAGAATGAACAAGACAAAAATAAATCTACGGAGAACCCATCATGCGAAGGTTACTGTATGGAAAGATCCTATGACGAGGAATTCCCTCCAATTCGCAGACCACCACGTAAGGCCGGTTCTAAATCTTGGCTCTCCGAGGGACAATGTGATTCAAAATTCACAATCTTTACCAAGACAAGAATTAAATAGAACTTACGCTAGTGTTTGTGCTGGTGTGGATGTAAATCCACAATCTTCACAAGGACAAGAAGAAAATAAAACGAATACTACTGTTTGTGCTGGTGTGGATGAAAATCCACAATCTTCCCAAGAAGAAGAAAACATGGAAGAAGATCACACAAGGGAAGGCTATGTTTATCTATATATATTTTTAATATTCATGGATCTTCTACCCTATTTCTTTCTATTTAATGAGCTGAATTAAAGGACACTTTAACTGGAAGAACATGACCCTAACATGACTCGAATTCATATTCAAATTTTGAATATCCTAGGATCAGTTCTTTAGAAAATATCCACATACAATTGATTGTATCCACATTACAATAATAATCAATGCTTAGGCCTTCATTTATATTAAGCATGTTTCTCTATTTATACATATTTTATCTTAATTTTGTCTGACTAATTTATATCACAAGATATATTGTATGAACGAAAATAATATGACAAATTTGATTTAGTCAAAATAAAAAAAAATTAAGAAATAAAAATTACTTATAATAATTAAATAAATTTTATTATTTTTAAAATTATTGGATAAAAAATACTTGGTAGGTTTCACATTAAGATATAAAAAATAAAACGAATTTATTTTTGGAGAATCTTTAATCTCGATATATATATTTCGGGTGACTAACCCATCTTCAGGAGAAACAGAAAGTAAGTATTTTTTATCGAATAATTTCAAAAAATGTTTCACCAAGTACCAACACCAAATTCCTTAAAAACTATTTTATTATTTTTATCTAACCCACCAGGAAAATTACAATTTTAACAGGAAATAATTCTCGGGAAAGATTTTATTGATGAAATACCTTTATTAGTAATCCAATATTACTACCCTAAATTTTCCCCAAATCTGTGTTGTGCAAATTTTTCTAAGCACCTCAAAATGAGAAAATATTGGAGTTTTTCAGTTTTTCTTAAATAACTCTAAAAACCGCTTATCAAATCAAAAAGAGATTTATTAGATAAATTAAAGCTCTTTAAATTACACGTAAAATCATAACAACTTCATCTATATAAGTTCAGTAGAACCGGTAGTAGCGCCTGTCAAAAAACCCCGGGATCAATTTTGAATTTCCCTAAAACACGTACTTTTTTCGATTTTTTCCCATTTTGACCATGAAGGAGCCCGTTTTTGACAAAGATGACTCTATACATTTTTAAACTAGATTAAATTTGCTACAATTTAAATAAAGTTTCAATCTAATTGAATAATGGTAATATGAGGTTGAAGTTTTTTGAAAAATGCAATTTTTCCAAAAATTCGCAGTTTTTCCTTCATAAAATAAAACCACTCATCCTATAAACTTGATACCTATCTCATTGTTTAGAAATTTTTGTTGACTTGAACATTCACTTGGACCACTTTTTTTAAAACTCTTAAATTTATAGATATCCACCATTTTCCGAACAGGATATGATCCGAATCCTAAAGAGTCATGGAAAATGCTGGAAATCTATAAATCTAAGAGGTTTATCAAAAAAGTAGTCCAAGTAAATGTCAAAGTCAACAAAATTTACTAGAAAATGAGATATGAATCAAGTTTCTAGAATGAGTGGTTTTTCATTTTATCAAGTAAAAACTGCAATTTTTTGAAAAAAATTGAATTTTTTCAAAACTTTAACCTCAAGTTACCATTATCTAATTAGAATGAAACTTTATTTCAATTATAGCAAATTTAATTTAGTTTAAAAATGTATGGAGTCATCTTTGTCGAAAACGTCCTCCTTCAGGGGCAAAATGGGAAAAATCGAAAAAAGTATGAGTTTTAGGGATATTCAAAAGTGATCCCGGGGGCTGTTTTTTGACAGGTGCTAGTACCGGTTCTGCCCAACCTAAATAGATGAAATTGTTATGATTTTACGGGTAATTTAAAGAGCTTTAATTTATCTAATGGATATCTTTTTGATTTGATTAGCCGTTTTAGAGTTATTCAAGAAAAACTGAAAAACTCCGAAATTTTCTCATTTTGAGCCCCGTAGAAAAATTTCCACAACACAAATTTAGGGAAAAACTTAGAGTAGTAATATTGGAGTACCAATAAAGCTATTCCAGCAATAAAATCTATACCTGGAATTATTTCCTATTTATGGCATTTTTTCCCGAAACCTGAACTACCAACTAATACTCTATACCCAATCATATTTCATAAAAATATTATTTAAAATTAATTGAAAATTAACTGTAAATCGATATTATGTAATATTATCTGACTCTAATTTAACTCCCTTAATATTAGTGAAAATTCCCGATTAATGGTTCTGGCGATACGAGATAAACTACATTTTGAACTATACTTAAAGTATATAAAACGTTTTTTCCGTATTTTTTACATCAAGTGTATTGAACTTCTTAGTAATCGTCTTGAATCTAAATGATATTTTCAAAAAAATTTCGTTACTTGTTAATTTTGACCTTCTATTTCAGAGTTTATATAAGTTGGCGACATGAATTTTTTTAAGTAATTTTTATTCACCAGTTATTAGAAAAGTGTCTTTTTAGCACTCAAAGTGCAGTACTTTTTACAATTAGCAGTTATTGGTAGAAAGAAAGAAATTTAATTAAAAACGGATAGCTCCAAAACTAATGATTTTTGACCACAGGTTCATAGGATCAAATTTATTGGAAATTAACTTTCAAGTTTTCTATTGAATTACAATAATAATTTTAAATTGAATAAAATCGTAAATAAAAACATTCTAAAAATTGATTTAAAAATAAATATATAAATATCTTCAATAGACTCTAGCTAAGATATAAATAAAATTAAATTGAAAGTTTCTTTTTGCCGAGGGTAGCAGAATTTTTATAAATCGAAGGCGTTATAAATAAATTAAACATTCACACTCTTTTATTGTCTCCTTCAATTTATAAATAAAATGTTGGCTAAAATAGAATGTGATAAATTTTTCCAGCCTGGATAGGAGTTTTGGCCCTTCAATATGTATCCTTCTTCAGGGCAGAGGCAAGACCAAGTCCAGGTACGAATCTCATACTAAAAATATTCTAAAAATTGATTTAGAAAGTAAATATATATATTCATATTTTAAATAGACTCTTGCTAAGATATAAATAAAATGCTTGCCAAAATGAGATATCTACTCTTATTAAACGAGCAAAAATTGTATATTTATTTGTATATATATATATATATATATATATATATATATATATATATTTGTTTGTATATTTATTTATATATATATTTGTATCTTGGTTATATTTTGAAAACGACTCTACCGATTTTGATGAAATTCACGAGTTAGGGGGTTTTTAAAATGAAAGTTTTTGCAGAGAGTAGCAGAATTTTTATATATTGAAGGAGACAATAAAGAGTGTCTTCTGCTGGAAGTTTAAATTTTATTTATTTATAACGAGACTATAGCTTCGAGGGCTTTGCCTCTTCATCAGTCTATTACAATGGGTTCAAAGGAATTAATTTATGATTCATAAATTAATTCCTGTGAATACATTGTAATAGACTGATGAAGAGGGCAAAGCCCTCGAAGCTATAGTCTCGTTATAAATAAATAAAATGTATAATACCAGCAGAAGACACACTCTTTTATTGTCTTCTTCAATAAGGGTTTTGGTGGGACAATTCGATCTATCACGGTCTCATCTTCGACAAAATTGTTTTTGATGGGTTTTTCGTAATCAAATTAATTATTCTCAGGTAGACAAATCCCATTCTTAGGGTTTTAAAAAGGTTTCCCTTTTCCTTTTATACCCAGGCAGACAATGGGTTGCCTTAATTCATTGTTCTAAAAGGCCTTGAAGAAGTATTGTGATTGTGGATTTTAACATATTTTGTTCTCCATAAACGTTAGAAATATTAATAAACGTTTTATAATTGTTTTTATAAAGAACTTTAATTATTTAATAGAATAAAAAATAATCAAGAATTTATTTAAAAATACATTTCGCATAAGCAGGTCTCAATTTTCTGAAAAAACAACACATTTTGATAGGTTTTATTTATTAACAATCCGATTAATAAAAATGAATCATATGGTTGAATCAAAACAGGTGCAGGAGGTGGGGTGCAGTGGTGGGGGATCCGGTGCCTCCAGGTACTATGATATTATTTGTTCAGCCTGAAGTTTTTTTTGGTCCTTCACTAGTAATCATTCTTCATGGAAGAAGCACATCAGTTGTCCAGGTATCTCATACTTGAAGACGATCGCAGATATAATGATCAAAACGTCATGTTTTATATTTTTATATGTGTTTATTAGTTTTGTTGATAAATATCTACTCTTATTAAACGAGCAAAAATTGTTTATATATTTATTTGTTTGTATATATATATAAATATATTTGTATCTTAGTTCTATTTTGAAAACGAATCTACCGATTTTGATGAAACAAATTCTATTAACAAGTTTTGAGGATGAGAAAACGATCTGGCTAAGTCTGGACCTCGACAAATTTAATCTTAATTGATCTTTTCTTAATTAAAGTAATTATTGACAGATGAAAATCTCAATAAAAAAGTTTGTTTAAATTTTTTTCAATTATCTTTTATTTATTAATTGTTTTTTTAATTTTAAAAACCCACTAATAGGCTATAGCAAATATTGTTATAAATTATATTAAAATTAGGAATTTTTTGATTGTTTTTAATTAACACGTGTCTAAATCATAACAAAACAGGTGTGTTTACAAATAAAGTGGTAGAAGTGGCTTTCTTTTATATAACTTGGAAACAAATCTTATTTAATTTTGTTTTTATTTCTGATCCTATACGATTATTTTTTTATTATTAATTTCCTATTTATTTTTTTTATAATGTTTATCAATATGAACGAATGTGGCCAAATTGGTGTACGAGTAAACAAATATACACATAATATGTGGACCATTAGAAAACTAGAAATGCAAAAACGGGGTGCGGTGGTGGGGTGGATGTGGAGGTGCAGTGGTGGGGGCGAGGTGTATGGTTTCGGGAGGGGGTTAGGGGTTACCGAGCATCGCTCGGTGGCTCCAGGTACTTAAATATTTAATATGTGAAAAAATGTGGTTTTTAATACAAATTTTCCGCCACAAAATGCATGCGATGGTCACAATTAATGACCATTCCGAAATTGAAATACTTACTTCATTTGAAATTAAAAAAAATTGACACGTTCTGATGTGGCCATATACTTGACTTAACCATACACTTCTGGTTGAGTTTGGTCCAAGGGCATAGATTTTCATTTTTGACCCCCCCCCCCAGAAAAAAATATTTTCATTATTATAGGTTCATTTTCAAAGCACTAAAAAGTGATCTAGTTTTTAAATTTCGAAAATACCAGAAGAAACAACTGAAAATGAATTTTCTCATAAATAATTCTTTAAAGATTTTATATTTAGAGAGTTTTGCTCGAAATGATTTTCACTTGAACATTTTAAAATGGATATTTCGAAAAGTCTGTGATTAGATTATTAAATACCATACTTAATATTTTCGATTGATTCATCGAAAAATCTAAAATAGTGTTTTCCTTTAATTTCGTAATTACTAATTAAATAAGTTTAATTTTTTAAACTAATTTATGCTTTTCAACAATTATTCAGTCAATATCTGATGAATCTGTAGACGTATCCATTTCACTTTCTTCATTTGAAAAACTCATCATAATGAATTATTTGGGTTTCTGGGAAAATTTCAAAATATGGAAAAAGAAAGTACTTCAAAAAAATGCAGCTGAATTAGAAATTTCTCTAACAGATTGTAAGTTAACAGAAAATGATGTACCAAAGGTGAAAAAAGCTGATATAGACGGAAAAATGTTAGTTGAAGAAATGGAAGCTTTGAAATCTAATTTTTCCTTCAGAATTTTTTGAAAATCCGTTTAAAATGTTCAAATTTTTCTCTGATAATGATAGAGCAACGGCATTTCCAAACTTGTATATTGCTCTCCGAATATTCTTAACAATTCCAGTCAGGCGCGGATCCAGACCTCTGATTTGGGGGGGGGGGCTGTCGGCGGTATATAAGATCTACTTTTGATCTCGGAAGTGTGTCGCGATCGAATTGTCCAAGACGTGTTCTGAT
The DNA here is from genome assembly GCA_024734495.1 of Forficula auricularia. Lineage (NCBI taxonomy): Eukaryota > Metazoa > Arthropoda > Insecta > Dermaptera > Forficulidae > Forficula > Forficula auricularia. The sequence continues at coordinate 18,544,558 of JALMQS010000070.1, forward strand.
GTGGCCATCCACTTGACTTGACCATACAACCTGGCCCCTAAAATTATTTATAATCATGTAGGGGGGAAGTAATTTTGCATTTTTATACATCTGGTGTCCCACTGATTATGTATACAAAATTTGGTTGAGTTTGGTACAAGTGCCTAGATTTTCATTTTTTGACTCTACACTCTCTTTTTTTTTTATTTATTTACACCCCCTCCCCCATTTTGGCCGGTTAATTTTCATTCCCCCCCCCATTTTGCGCGGTTTGTTTTTGCATTTTTAGTCTTCTGGGGGTCCACTGAATATGTATACAAAATTTGGTTGAGTTTGCTCAAACGGCCTAGACTTTTAATTGTTAACCCCTCCCCACCCCCTCCACCTCCCTTAATTTTGGGTCTATATGCACCAAAACCTAATCAGCTCTTAATCTCTGTTAGTTAGTCTGTCTGTCTGGTTGTCTGGTTGTCCTTTAGTCTGTGCGTTACTAAATTTTTGTGGACGAGCTAGCTCAAAAACTAGTTTGAATATCGAAACCAAATTTCACAAGTAGTTTTGGTCCATTGAGATTAACAGCTGATTAGATTTTGGTGCATATCGACCCAAAATTAAAGGGGCTGGAGTGAGGTAATTAAAAATCTAGGACGTTTGAGCAAACTCAACCAAATTTTTTATACATAATCAATAGACCCCAGAAGTCTAAAAATGCAAAAACTAACCCCCCCCCTACATGATTATAAATAATTTTAGGGCCCAGTTTGTATGGTAAAGTAAAGTGGATGGACACATCAGAACACCTCAGCTTATTTTAATCAAAATAGTTTCAACAGTTTTTGAAATATTTCAAAAAACGAACCAAGAAACACTTTTTCCATGCACGATTCCAACAAAACTCTTTAAATTGAAACAACTCTCAATATCCATTTCAATCTTTTTAATCAATTCATTTGTATTTATTTGTAGAAATAAATGATTTTATATTACAATAATTTAATTGATTAGTAAATAAGTAAATATTTTATTTATTTATTTATTTCATGTTGTTATGTATTTATTTGATTTGATCAAAAGGAGAGTTGCCTCTCTCTCTCTCTCTCTCTTTTTGTCTTTCTCTTCTCACTGCAGGTCTTTTCTTCTTTTATTCATTGGTTTGAAGACACACACACACACACACACACTACTCATGGAAATAAAATAAAAAGAAGAGAGAGAGATCCATTTGAGAGGGATTTTATGATTCTTGTCCACTGTGAGTGATGCGTCGTTTTTGTCCCCTGATGGATCCCCTAGTTTATCCCTTTATCCCGCATCCATTCCCTTTTCACGCGGATTCGATTACCCAGGCCAAAAAGAGAGACAGAGAGGGAGACAACTTGAACCAAGTATTAGATTTACTATCCCTCTCGCTCGTTTCCCATCATCGGGCCCGTTTTAGCATTCACCAAGCACACAGCACACAGTAGACCTGGCAAAAGTTTGTCTAACCATCCACACACACACACACACACACACACTCAAACACCTTGCCAGAATGCTTACTACTTGCTGTCTTTTCTGGGTGTATTTGTGTGTTGTGTAAGGGGGGGGGGATTTGGAGGATATTGTCGCAATCGGATTGGCTAGAATATACCCCCTTTCCGCCTCCGCGTATACCGGAAACACACCCACGCATTTCTCTCATCTCGATACCATTTCACACCTTGCCGCTTATATATATACTATATATATATATATACTGAGATAGTCAAGAGAGAGGAGAATATCAAACAAACAAAAAATCCAATTAAACAACTGAGTGGAAAAAACAAAAAATAACAGTACAAAAAAAAAAAAAAGATGAAGATATAACTAACGAAAGAGAGAGAGGAGTTACTCAATTATGTATTAAATTAATAGGAAAGAGATAGAAATATGAGGAAGGAATTAGCAGTATAATCAATATAAAAATTGGAGGAAAAAGTTAAACTTTTGCAATTTTTGGTGAATTAATATAAATCTGAGTTAATTTTAAGATTTTCTTAGTTAGAATCAAATGTCCTTTCCTAAAATAATACAAAGTAAAAAATTAATATCTAATAGTGGGAACCATGTCTGGATTGTATATGGCATTCTTGCAATGACGTAACTCTAAAGGAAGAGAAATAATTCTATCCACGCCCTTTTCAGTCCATTTTCTAGATTGGAATATATATATATTATTTTTAGTTTATCTTTCGATGGCTATCGTTGGAAAGAAATATCAGTATTTTTACTTGATGATGAATTACAATAGGCTATACAACAGTAAAACATTTTTTAAAATTAAACTGTATTGATTATAAATTCGATATTTAATTCAATACCACTAAATAATAGAAAATACATACTATATACTATTAGGTCATTCAATAAGTCCGTAGGATGACACATAGATGGCGTTACTAGAATTTTTCCATATGATTTTTATTTAGTACTAACCTTCAAACGATACGTGTATAAATTTGACAGCAATCTGACAATTGATTCGTGAGTTATAGTATTTTGGGTGAATCAGCTTTTGTTATTGAAAAAATGGGAAAACGTGATTTTCGAGTTTTAATAAAGCATTGCATTTTGATGAAAAAAATACAGTAGAAACCAAACAATGCCTTGATAAACATTATCCGAACTCTGCTCCATCGAGACAAATGGTAGAGAAGTGGATTGCTGAATTTAAACGTGGTCGTACCAGCACAAATGATGCAGAGCGCAGTGGACGCCCAAAAGAAGCTGTTATTCCAGAAAAAAAATAATCCACAAATTGGTTATCAACGATCGCAAATTGAAGGTGCACGAGCTAGCTGACATTGTAAAGATATCAGATGGTAGTATTTTTACCATTTTACACGAACATTTGGGTATGCGAAAGCTCTGTGCAAAGTGGGTGCCGTCTGAGCTCACAGTCGACCAAAAACAACAACGAATCGATGCTTCAGAGGAGTGTTTGGCACTGTTAAACCGCAATAAAATGGAATTCTATCTTCGATATGTGACAATGGATGAGACATGGCTTCATTATTACACACCAGAATACGAAAGACAGTCAGCTGAGTGGAACTGAGGCCTATTTTGAGGAGAAAGAGAAATTGTACTATAAAAGTGGTATCGAAAAGTTGGAAAATCGCTATACTCGTTGTATCGCCCTCGAAGGCAACTATGTTGAATAATAAAATCGAGTTTTGTCAAAATTTTGTTTTTTTCTTACTTATCCTACGGACTTATTGAATGACCTGTTATATATATATTAACAGTATGATCAATATAAAATTGGAGGAAAAAAGTGAAACTTTTTCAATCTTGGTGAATTAATATAAATCTGAGTTAATTTTGATTTAAGATTTTCTTAGCTAGAGTCTGTTCCTAGAATAATACAAATTAAGAAATTAAAATCTAATAATGGGAAACATGTATGGACTTGTATTTTGGCATTCTTGCAATGCTTTAGCTCTAAAGAAAGTGAAATCATTCTGTCCACGCTCTTTTTAGTTTGTTTCCTCGATTGGATTCTAATTAGTGTCCGACCGAAACAGGATTTTCAGCCGAAACTGAAATCGAAACTTATTTAGACTTGTACCATAAAAATTTATATTATATACTGAAATCTAGTATATTTTTTACACATATAAAAGAAGTAACTCGTGTTAATGAATTGAACAACAGTAATTGAAGTATGAAACAAAAATATTTATTTATTATATATTATCAATTAAACATGAACAAAAATATAAACATGTTAATAATATGTAAATAACATGTAAATAAACTTTGTCAAAAATCAACACTTAGATATAAAGTATTGACTCACTAATTGAATATTTTAATTGTGTTCACAATATTCTTAAAACTAAAGTATTATTCATTGAGATCTTACGTTTAGCACTATTAAATAAAAGAATAACCTAATTATCAATCTCACCAAATATTACAAAAAATTTGTTCGACAGTCAAGTACTTAATTTAAATAAAGTAAAAAATAAACATGTTTTAATGATTTAATCTTGTAAGTAAACTTTATCAAAAATTAACACTTGCAATTAGATATAAAGTACACAGACTCGCAAATACGTGAGTATTTTAATTGTGTTCACAATATTCTTAAGACTTATTTATTAAGACACGGCAATACTCCAACACTGTTGGCAAAACTAGATTTTTTGGCCGAAACCAAACTGAAACTGAACCTTCGGTCGGTCACTAATTTTAATTAAAGAATTGCTCATCCGCATATGTATTAAATATCCAAAAAGTGCAGACTTAATTACTCTAGAGTCGCCTTGATAAGTAATTAATAATAAACATTCACAAAATGTCGCTTTCCGAATTTTTGAGGCTGAAATGCCAAAACTAGCCCAAGACTCAAATCTAATCTCCGCCTTGGAAATACAAATATGTATGCTGGCTTGAGAACGAACTTTCTACGAGTTTTCTTCTTAAGCTATCGTGGGTATCCAGACACACAGACAGAAAAATAATCATGGTTGTAAATAATCCACGTTTAAAACATTTTTAAACTTACATAAATGAGAAAAAAAATTTGAAAATTTTTGCGTAAATTCAATACTCGGATAAATTGGAAAAATTCTCCGGATTGAGCCGTAAAATAAGTATATTATAATAAACTACATATTAAAAATGTATTCCCTAAATTAATTACTACATACCGAGTACTTTATAACTCCCAAATACTTGAGAGAGCGAATTCGTTCTATATTTGTCGTTGATAAGGAGGGAATGAATGAATTTGTGAATTTTTTTCAATATTTTAAGGTTTGAGCAAGAAATTTGATTAAATATATAAGAGAGATAAGCAAAAGTCGTGAGGTGTGTGAACAATATTGGTTATATATAGAGCCTGGATAGCTCAGTCGGTAGAGCATTAGACTTTTAATCTAAGGGTTCCAGGTTCAGAGTCCCTGTTCGGGCGGTTCTTTTTTGTTGAAATTTAAAGAATCACAAAGTTTTGGCTAATGAGATGAAATTTCAACAAAAAAAGAACCGCCCGAACAGGACTCGAACCCTGGACCCTCAGATTAAAAGCCCAACGCTCTCACCGACTGAGCTATCCAGGCTCTATATAACCAATATTGTTCACACACCTCACGACTTTTGCTTAGCTTTCTTTTATTTTTTTAACAGTTGTAAAATTCAAATTTCTTGCTCAAACAAAAATGGATTGCTGAATAACTAAAATTCACGAAACGCATATTGAATATTGATTAAGATTTCACATTTTCCTTCATTTTTTTCTTGTTTTGGGTTCGGTTCAAAAATTAAACAGAACCCTATTAGTAAATTTTTTTAGAGCATTTCGGCTTATAAACTAAACAAGGTACTCTATTGGTTATATGTATTAATTTTATCCTAAATTACAAAGTTTATTAAAATCTTCATCGAATGAGTAATTATTTTGAGGAGGGTCGAGCTTTATATGAAGGGTTAAAATAAAAAAATGTTTTTTATCTTAATGTTTGGGTTATTCTTGTAAAAATTTCTTTAAGTAGAATTAGATTTAGTTTTTTTTTTTTTTTTTATGCAGATAGCAGAGAGCTCCAAAGTGCTCGTTTTAGGTGATTTTTGTACCTATCGGCATCTAGAAATATATTATTAATATAATAATAATAATATTAATATGTTTTATTTTTATTCCTTTATTATTACTGCTTCTTTGAAGTCCATGTTGACTTACAACCAAAAATAGTAGTCATCGATTCTCATTTAATACTTGAGCAATAACCATACTACATTGCATTTTTGACATTTCGATTATCACTGGTAGGCAACCGTTGCAGACATGGATCAAATTATTTTTTGGTCAACAACTCAATGAACAAATAATTAAATCTACAAAAAGTAGGTACTATCGCCATGGATTAAATGAAAAAATCGCTCTTTTTGGGCCCTGGATGAGACCCCATGTAATTTTTGGCAAAATTGTCAGTTCTTGAAATTCAGCCTGAATGAATACTACAATGGGTGACTTTTTGTTTGAGGCCATGAATTCCCTAGTTTTTCTTTGAGTCTCGTTTTGAGTGACCTATAAAAAATCTATATTTTGAGCTAAAATTTTCAGGCGATTTTGAAACATTGTCTATATATAGAAAAAAAATTAAGAAAGAAAAAAAATTGATTTTTGTGCAATTTTGAGATTTTCTAAATTTTTGAGCGAACTCTAAAAAAATTCTTCCTTATTCAGGGTTTTGAAAGGTCAGTGAAGGAAATCCAATGTGACCTTTCGAAACCCTGAAGAAGGAGGAAATACCCTCTAAACGTCGGTTTTTGAATAAAAAAGATAGAGTCTAAATTATCTCTATTTTTTTTTTTAGAAATTTTGACTGCCTCATTAATATCCACTCAATTCACTTATCAATCCGTTTCCAAAAATTACTTCAATCTTATTTTAATAAAATATTTGAATTAAATTAAAAATGTTTTAAATTGGATTATTATATTTCAATTTCGATTTCTTATAGCTCTGGATGATAAATCCGTGTTTATTATCATTTAAATGGTTCATCTGTCTGTTCCTTTATTATATCTGGAATAAGACATCAGAGGGAGGGTGTGATAAGGAAGGAAGGAAGGGGGGTAGTGGTCTCCTCGGATTTGTTTCTTATTTCCAATTGGATTTTGTTTCTTTACCTGTGGACAGAGAGATGGGCGGGCCGGGGCGGGGATTCCCCAAGAGAATATAGATATAGTATTTATATCTGTGTGTGTGGACATGGTAGTGTCGCACGTGAATCCTTCAACAGATAGAGGTGTGTGTGTGTGTGTTTCCCCTTTGGATTGTCCCATTGCATTGCGTCGCAATCTGCCCTTGCTGCCTGCCATTTTGATATTAGATAAATTCCAGAATAAAGAGAGAGAGAAGAGGCAGAAAATGGCGTTGGGAGGAACAGGGGACCAGGGGAGGAGCGGGATCAACGTTGTCACCGAAGGGAGCAAAAACAACAACAACCAAATAGACACGAATCACATCAAATGAACAAATAGAAAGATATATATATGGTATATATATAGAGAGAATCACTATACAGAGAGAAGGAAAAAGAAAAAGAGATTCAATTATAATCTGAACTGGCAATTGCGGGTGTCTCGCTTACGCACTATTCTAGTCAAAAATTTGAAAATTAGATTTAAGAAAAAAATTCAAAAGAGCAAAACGATTTAAATTACTGGTACGCCCACTTAGCGAGTCTAGTATTGGATTAATATAAAAATTACATAAATTATATGTATGGAGCATAGCCATGTACGGGTGTGAAACCTGGACAATTAGAGAAGCGGAGAGAAAGAGATTAGAGGCTTTCGAAATGTGGTGCTACAGAAGAATGATGAATATCAAATGGATGGATAAAATTACAAATGAAGAAGTTCTTGGAAGAATCGGAGAAAGAAGAACCTTGTGGAAGAGTCTGAAGAAGAGAAGAGGTCAGATGATGGGGCACACACTGAGACATGGGGGACTGCTTAGGGATATCTTGGAGGGGAGGTGGGAAAGAAAGGGGAAGGGGAAGACCCAGATTAGAATATTTCAACCAAATAATTGGGGATATGGGATGCCAGACATTTAAAGAGGTCAAACAGCTGGCGGGGGACAGAGTCGAGTGGAGACGGATTGTTGCATCAAACCAGTCTTAGGACTGTATACTCAATGATGATAAATTATTAATAGAAGCTTGTTTGTAGCTGGTGAAGGCTTCTGTTTACTCAAAATCATTAGAGCGGTTTTTAAGAAATTTTGAAACTGCCCATAAGAACCGCGTGTCACGACTTTACCGCCAACTGGCAACGAAAATGTAAGCTTTGGGGGATGATTTATTAAACGCCCAAGACCAAGTTGATAATTTTACTTTTATCAGGATAGTCGATGAATATTATACCATACGCATCCTAAAATACGGAGACCATAACCTTTCCGGTCCATTCCTGAGTTTTTGGACGCTTAGAAGCACTTTCACCCGGAGAAACCCGATATTTTGACTCTGGTATGTAGAAATGGATCCATGTTTCATCCATGATTATGAATCGGTCCAAAAACACCTTTGAATTTTGCGTAAACATTGCCAAATTCTGCTATGAAGTCGTAACACGAATTCGTTTTTGCTCCATTGTGAGCAAATGCGGCACTCATCGCGCGCAGTGCTTTTTCATACCCACAATATCATGTATGATATTGAACACAGTGCCATACGACATCTTTGTGGTCTCAGCCAGCTCCCTCAATTTCACTTTGGGGTCGTTCAACATAATATCATGGATTTTTTCGCCGTTTTTTAGTGTCAGACCATTTTTTTTTTTTTTATAATGATACTGATACAAGAAGAAGTTGCACCAAGAAGGTACAACCTCTGTAGTCCGTGGTGGACCCTTGTAACGTGAAGATAGGGGGAGATTTAGGGATTGGGTAGCAGTCGAATGTATCTGTGGATGCTGGTCTTGAAAGATTGAAGGTTATAAGTTGCTGGAAAGACGGTCGGGGGAAGAGAGCTCCAGTCTCTAGATGTCATAGGGATAAATGAATTGGCGAATGCGTTTGTTCAATTAGTATCCATTTTAAACGCGTAGGGGTGTTGAGTTTTAGAAAATCGTGTATCTCGAAGCCCTTGGTGAGATTATCGATTTAATTTCGTCAGAACAAAATCCATGGTAATATCTATAAAAAGGGAAAGGGCGGAGACAGATCTTCGATGGGCTAGGGAGTCGAGAGTGTCAGTTAATGTAGGATCGCCTATCAGTCTGATAGCTCGCCTCTTTTTTGGCGTCCAGATCGTAGAGCATCACTTGTCCTTCTTCGGTCGCAACGAAAGTCATAAAACCACTTTTGAATCATCTTCATCGACTAATCGAATGTTTCCTACATTTGATTCAATCGCGAATCAAATGTAGGTGATTTTTGTCAAATATTGAGTGAAAATAATATCTGAACTTATATATTTCTAACTTGAAATAATGATATTAAATAAATTTATAATTTTTCTCATTAATATATCAAAGAATAATTGACATATTAACGAGAATTGTTTTGACATCGCTTTTTTGAAAAAGATATATATCGCGAGATTACTGCGGTTTAAGGTTATTGGAGTCTGCGGAGTCTTCATACCATTTTCAAAAAAGCGCGGTCAAAATAATTCTCGTTAATATGTCAATTATTCTTTGATATATTAATGAGAAAAATTATAAATTTATCTTCATCGACGGTGCAGAGTCGGGATAATACTTATGCTTGGCTTTGGTCTCGGTTATCGTTTTCTTGAGAAAATAATAGTGTTTAATCAGAACACGAAAGTCAGATTTTTCATTTTTAAAAAAACACGGAGGTTGGTTGCTTCTCACTGCTGTAACTTGTAAATACGAAAACATGAATGGTTTGAAATTTTGACACACTTCTAATGAAGAATGAAGTTAGTTAGGAATGGTTCACATTGATGCATACTAACCCCGTTTCATAGGATTATTCCAGACTTTTTGATCCGCCTAGTTCAGTATTTGTTCCAATTCGCCGAAATTATTTGAATAAATAAACACAAGAGAGCGCCCGCTACCTTCGACAGTAGTGCTGTCTCTTTTAACGCACGAGGTCTCTATTACAAATGAATTTGAGAGAATTCAATTCGCCGATAGAAATAGGATTTAAATTTTCTAAAAAAATCAGAAAAGGGTGTCATCTATTAGATAAGAGATGGAATGGATTGTTTTTAATTATATACAAGGAAGGTTGTTTTTTACCCCTCGAGAATCGAACCCGAGTGTCAATTATGGAAATCCGGGCCATTTGGCTACTCCTACAAGTTTCGATTTTGAAAGGGTGGAAAAACAACTCTTCTAGACATATTATAATTAAAAATAATCCATTTCATTGGGTCTAATCGTTGACACCCTCTTGTGATTTTCTTAACAAATAAATTTCACTACTTGCAGCCACTATAACTATGAGAGGAAGAGATCACCAAGCGATGAGTTATCAAAATGGTTCCGCTTTGGAAAAGTTTGGGAGCCACTGCTACTAAGAGAATGAATCACTTCTTAAGCATTTGTTGGGTAACAAAAATTATTTATGGAAGCGCCTGAAAGTTAGTCAAGTTCCCGCCATGCAGGCCCTATATGTTGCGCAGATATAAGGAGTAAGGCTCGCTACTACCAGCGTCTACCTAATGTGGAGAAAAAAATCATTTTCAAATATGATTTTTTCTCTCTCATGTGTATTCAAGATATTTACGATAATTTAAGAATGAAAAGTCTTAGAAAGTTCGTTCTCATACTAAAATATTTGTTCATAAATTAATTCCTGTGAATCCATTGTAATAGACTGGTGAAGAGGGCAAAGATCTCGAAACTATAGTCTCGTTATAAATAAATAAAATTTATAATTCCAGCAGAAGACACACTCTTTTTATTGTCTCCTTCAATAAAATATTTGTATTCCCATTGTGAAGATTTTAATATTTCTAGCTTCAGAACTTCTGATTTAAAAAGGCAGAAATATAATTATTTAAATAGTTTTATTGAGATTTTGAGTCGATGTTATAATATATGCATAAATGAACAATTTAAGTTTATTAAAGCAATTGAGTCGCAAAAGTTAAATAATCAATAATTTTTTATGTTAATTCTACATATTTAGAAAATTATTTTATTATTTTTTGAAAAAGAAAAATTAATTGAACACCCGGCAATTCTTTCTTAATATGTAGAATTTACATAAGAAATAATTGATTATTTAACTTTTGCGGCTCAATTGCTTTAAGAAATAAAATAAAACTAATGTTTAAAGTTAATTAAATTAATGTTAGTCTAAAATTTAAATTTATTATTAATTACTTCTAAATGCTCCTCTAGCGTAATTAAATATTCACTTTTTATTATTTTAATAAATGTGCAGGTGAGTGAGAATCTAATCAAGGAAATTAAGTAAAAAAGGGGCGGATAGAATGTTCTCTCTTTCTTTAACGCTAAGGTATTGCAAAGATGCCAATTACAACTCCAGACATGTTTAAGAATCTTAAAGATTAATTTCTTAATTTTTATTATTTGAGAGAACAAGTTTTTGACTATGTAAAGAAACTATTAAATCAAAATGAATATCAGATTTAGAATTATTAATTCACTGAAATTGTAAACAGCGTACCTATTCTTTTCTAATGAAACAATCACTCACCTGAACATTTATTAAATAATAAAAAAGTGAAAAATTATTTGGTAAAGATGCTCTTATGTACCTGGAGGCACCGAGCGATGCTCGGTAACTTTTTCCTTCAGTTAAAAGCTTTATTTTAATATTATTTTTAATTTAAAATCTGATAAAAAGGTGGATTCAATTCTAATGTTTAGGGAGAACAAAATATGTTAAAAACCACACTCACAATATTTCTTCAAGGCCTTCGAGAACAATGAATTAACCCAACCCATTGTCTGCCTGGGTACAAAAGTAAAAGAGAAACCTTTTTTAAAACCCTAAGATTGGCATTTAATGAGAATAATTAATTTGATTACGAAAAAATCCATCAAAAACAATTTAGCCGAAGATGAGACCGTGACAGATCAAATTGTCAACCCAAAAACCACCTAACCCGTGAATTTCATCAAAATCGGTAAATTAATTAAATTAATCTTAAGAAATTCAAAGAGAAATTCAAAGATGTTTTTATAAAGCGAAATCTAGATGGACCATATCTTTTTTCGCTCTCTTGGTTCAGGATGGAGAATCAGCTGGACCTCAATGGTTCTTATAAAACGGTAGTCTCGCTAAGTATTCTCTAAATTTCGCTTTATAAAAACATCTTTGAATTTCTCTTTGAATTTCTTAAGATTAATTTAATTAATTTGATAATTTTCTATATTTGTATAAATATACTAGAAAAACAAATTTACTTATAATTTGTTAAAAATTCCGTTGAGTGGATTTGCTCGCGAGTTTACTCCGCGGAATTCTAAATTAATTTCTAAATTAAAATCGGTAAAGCCGTTTTCAAAATAGAACTAAGATACAAATATATAAATATATAATTGAATGTAATGGAAGGCAGGGTAGTGAGGAAAGAAAAATTAACACATATCAAATAAGGTGTAATTTATTGGAATCCTTCCTCCATTCCCTTCAAACCGACGTTTTGGAGGATTCTTCCCTCCTTCTTCAGGGTTTCAAAGGGTCAATAAATGAAAAAAATAAAATGTTTCCTTCCTCTCTCCACAGTAGTGTTCAGAACCTTCTTTTTTTAGCAAAGCCATAGAAAAACAATTTTTTTCCCCTATTTTTCTTAATTTGAAAGGAAAGGAGGAAGGATTCCAATAAATTACACCTTATTTGATATGTGTTAATTTTTTCTTTCCTCACTACCTCTGGGCTGCCTTCCATTACATTCAATTAAAATTTCTACCAGTCCGTCTCTCTCCAGAGAAAATTTCGTTGCAATGAAATATAAATATACTAGTATATATATATATATAATATATTTATATACATATACAATCTTTGCTAGTTTAATAAGAGTAGATAATCTCAAAAGCAGAGGGGACCAACCCATAAATCTCATTTTGGCTGATAAACCTCTATAATTTAGTTTTTGATAAAACTAAATAGACAGAGTGGTCTAAACTTAGTTTTTAAACGTCCTTCTAGATTACAACACAGAGGTAACACCTTTATCTCTATTTTCTGGATTTCTCATAACAAACTAAAAGTGCACTCTCCTTTTAAACGCCTTAAATATAAATTGTTAATTTATGCCTATATTATAAATACATTGACTTAAAATCCGAATAAAATCATTTAAAAAATAATGTTTTCTGCATTTTTAAACCAGAAGTTCTAAAGCTAAAATGCCCAAAATCTAATCAATTCTCCGAATACAAACATTCGTGCAAAAGAACGAATTTTATTTTCGTTCTTAAATGTTACTGTGGACATCTGAATTCAGACACCCAGACAAACAAACAGATAGAAAAAAAAATCATGGTTGAAAATTATTTATAGATTTTTAACTTCAAATTCGGACTTTTCCATATCAAATTCAGGATTTTAAAAATCAAAATCACACTTTTTCAAATCAAATTCAGAATTTCTAAATTACCATGCATATTTTACACATTAAATTATAGTTTTTTTACCTGAAAACGTTTCTTGAGAGTACAAAATGCTAATCTTGAAAGGTTTTAGATAATGAGCTGAAAATTGGTACGCAAATATATTACAATGCACCAAATTTTGAATTTTTATCTGAAAACGTTTCTTGAGAGTACAAAATGCTAATCCTAGTTAATGAGCTAAAAATTGGTACCCGATATCTTAAAATGCACCAAATCTTAGTCTTTTATCTCGAGAGTTAAATTAAATTAAAACTTTTTATTAACTTATAACTTTTATTCTAATTTTTCAACTGTATATTAATAAATTCTGAATTTGATTTGAAAAAGTCTGATTTTGAATTTTAAAATCCTGAATTTGATATGGAATAGTCCGAATTAGAAGTTAAAAACCTATATATCCAATCCATGTTCCAGATAAAAAAAATATTTTGAAATTTTTTTAATAAATTCATAATTAGGCCGAAATTCTGGTCATAGTAAAAAAAATGATTGCAAATGTAATAAAAAAAAGTTAATCTCATAGATTAGTTTTCATTCTATAATTGTCTATATCTCTTTGTATCGTTAATTTCGTGATTTGCTGGTAGATGGGGTTGGTGATGCGGTTGTTCCATGACTCCCCCATTTAGCTACCTGTTCTATGACTGGCTGACAAGCAAATGACAAAAGTTATTGTTATTGGGTCTGTGTATGTGTATGTGTATGTGTGTGTGTGTGTGTGTGTGTGTGTGTGTGTGGCTTGAGGCTTTTCTCATTATCCATCTGTCGCGATGCGAATGTTTCCGCCCGGGTGGCTTTCTCACTTCACGGCTCACTTGGCAAAGAGAGAGAGAAAATCCATCCAGGGGTAGGTACCCACTACCACCCACCCTCAAGGGAATCAGACACCAACTCAACCGACAAGTAGATATTATACGAATCCGTTGTCACACCATTTGCTCTACGTTTCATTAAACACCAATCCACACACATCTGTACAAATTAACAATCTCGATTATATATCTCTATAACGAGGCGTTTTATATTGAACCAAGTTTGAAAATTCTTGACCTCTTTATCAAACATTTCAATTTCAGAAATAACTAAACTACATTTAGAAGTAAACATACATAGTGATAATCGTTCAAAATCTCCCATAGAAACAGAGTTTAAATATCAAAGGAAATCACAGATTGTCGTCTATTAAATCCGAGAATGGATAATTGTAGTTTACAATACAGGGTATTGTCAAGTATTGTAATAGTTCATGAAAAAAGTGTGTTTTTTTTGCTTCTTGTTTTCAAAATATCTCAAAAACGGCTTACTCTATTTTGATTAAAAAAAATGGACAAAATCATGGCATTTCGGGCTACAAAAAAGCTCTAATAAGGGAACATCGAAAAAATTATATTTTTTGAGATATTAATTATTTTGTTAAAATGTCTTTTAGTATGTGTGTTACCAAATTTTTGTGGACGCACTAGCTCAAAAACAAGTATGAATATCAAAACGAAATTTCACATGTACATAGTTTTGGTGCATTGAGATTAAGAGCTGGTTAGATTTTGTTGGAAATTGAAATTTGAACCCAAAATTAGAGGGGGGGGGGGTAAAAATTAACTAAAGACTTTTTTTTAAATTTATGTACTTATTAAGTGTCACGAGTTATTAGTCGTGTATAAATTTTAATCCTACTGAAATAAAGAAAATGGGTCTAAATAAGGAGTGTCGCGATGATTTCAAATAAGTGTGAATGTAAAAGTCGTGTGGTGAACACACCCGTTGATTTACGATTTTTCCCGACTTTCTATAAATAACTGCTAATTATAAAAAAGTATTGCTCACTAAGACCCCTATGGACCGGGGGTAGAATAGGTCCATAGTATCCTCTGCTTGTCGTAAAAGGCGACTAAAAGGGGTTGAACGTGAGGCTAAAAAGCTCACTCCGTAAAAAAACCTTCCAGTCATGGAAGCAAGCATTTGCTTCCATTCAACAGGGAGAACAATATTATAATTAGACACCTAGATAAAACAAAAATAATAAATTAAGATTCTGAAGAAAATAAAAAATGAAGCACTATTCTTCTTTGAGAAGCTTCTCGTAAAAGAAACTTGGATTATATGTTTACTTGGCTGCTGTATATATGAATACATCGAATTTATTTTAATAGCGAAAACCAGCAACCGTTAGAGATGTCATTCAACGTGGAAGTAAAACTATTTGGGCGAAAAGATTTTGTTTATCCTAAACCATGTTTCCCAATAGATGTCAGGAGGAATGAATTGGCTATTACATTACATGTGGTTGGTTATTAATTCTACAAACTCGAAGAGATGTCATACCTATCGCGATTTTCGCTAACATCTAATTAGCATATAGTAATATAGGGTAGAAGGTTCCATATGGAGCCACTGTATTTTAGCATATACGAGTTACAGAGCTCTCTGGCGAGACAAAGGCGAGATCATTAGGATAAAAAAACTCTCTTCGGGGCAAATTTTGGTGACCTGACAAACAGGTAGCGGATGATTCAAAATATTTTATCAAAAGTAAAAAATGGGCTTATATCTATCTACTTTATTAAAAATATATATATATCTATTTGTATCTTAGTTCTATTTGGAAATTGAAAGAGACAATAAAAGAGTGTGGTCTCTCTGCTGGAATTATAAATTTAATTTGATTTATAACGGAACTATAGTTTCGAGGGCTTTTGCCCTCTCCATCTATTTGGAAAAAAGCTCTACCAATTTTGATGAAACCAACTCTATTAACAAGTTTTGAGGATGAGAAAACGATCTGGCTAGGTCTGGACCTCGACAAATTTCATCTTAATTGATCTTTTCTTAATTAAAGTAATTATTGATAGATGAAAATCTCAATAAAAAAGTTTGTTTACATTTTTTTCAATTATCTTTTATTTTTAATTGGTTTTTTAATTTTAAAACCCACAAATACTTTATACCAAATATTGTTATATATTAGAATTTGCCAGTTTAATTGATTAAAATTCTTCTTATTAAAAAACACGGACTAAAAATATTATCGCAAGCTAAAAGATCAAGTACAGTCGATGGTGGGGGAAGTAATCTCCGAAACCGAAGCCTATTTCATGTAAAAAATTGCTTCAATAAAATTATTATTTATTTAATTGATTAAAAAATTCGATAAATTGTTATTTAATTAAAAAAAATAATTATAAGAAATTTATTTATATACCTATAATACACATAATCTGTGAACCAGTAGAAATCTAGAAATGCAAAACTGGGTGTGGGGTGGGGGTGGATATGGGGGGTAAAGGAGGTGGGGGTGCAGTTGTGGGGCATCCGGGGGGGGGGTGAGGCTGCAGTGGTTTGGGGCGAGGTGCGTGGTTTCGGAGGAGGGGGTCCAGGGGGCGTTTACTATAATATTTGTATTTTTTTAATTTGGTTACTGTGCATCGCTCGGTGGCTCCAGGTACCAAATATTTATAATACAATGAGTATGTATCTTTTATCTATGACAAAGGTTTTGAATGTTCTATGATCTTTGGATAGCTCTTAAGAACTAAGAATTTTCGCCCTTCAGTCGCTAGAGAGCGCTTTTCAATTTACGGTAACCTTCCAATTTTTATTACTCTATATTAATTATTGTTAAAAATTGTTTAACTTTTGTTTAATATTTTATGAGATAAAGATCGGTTAGATGTTTCACTTTTTGACAAACTGAACGTCACAGGATAATATGGTAGAAAATCGTTGATTAAAGAATATAAAAACAAATCTGAATAAAAAAATCAAGTCACGTTTTTAATCAAAAACTCCTGGTTTAAAAAAAAACATAATGGAGAAAAAACAAATATAATTTATATAAATGGGAACAAATTTCATATCTGGTGAACTTTGAAAGTTCTTATGTTCTAAAAAAGAATATAAATGAAAGATTAAAATCTAACTCCCTGTCTCTCTTTCATATGTGACTGGAATTTTAAAATATAATATTTCCGCTTTTAGAGTAAGTACAATCAATACATAAAAAATTTCACATAATATTATGCATATATATCTATTTGTTTATTTGATTATATATCAGTATAGGTCTGTTTATTTTGCTATATAGTACCCAATGGAAAAAATTTCATTTACCTGTAGATTTTTCCCTATTATTTTTCGAAACATAAGTGTACAAATATACAAAAGATGTTCAGAATTATTCTTACCTTAAATCCATGTATGACCCGGGTTCAGCAAATTCATTGAGGAAATATTCTTGGAATTTTTTTTTCTAGTGATTTTGAGATATATTACTCAAAATTAGCGATTGTTTCCGGATCCAGGGGTGTCATGGTGAGGGAACACCGTTTTGAGTTTTTTTTTATTTTGTCTATTTATTTTAGGAGTTAAAATAAAAAAATTGAAAACCCCTAAAATGCATAATTTTTTTAATAAAAGACTTAATATTATAGTTGTCGAGTTTGATTGAAAATGGTGAAAATCTTTGACTATTAATGGTATTTTTAATAGCTATTATTATAAATTCATTAATGCCTATTTAATCAATTTTTGTAATTCTCTTCCGGTTTTTGCATTGAGGTCATAAACGTGTAGATTTAGTTTTATTTACTTTTTCAACAATACAATAAAAAATCAATAAAATAGCAATATTAATAGTCATAGATTAGTTCAATTAAGATGCGACATAATTGATTACTTAGAGCATGAAATATATAAACATGCCCTGGGGTCGATTTGGTGAGGCCAACATCAACTAGAGAATGTGACGTCATCTGTAGGTAGGAACACCCAGAAATAGCAAGGCCACTGTATAGGAATTATTATATATTGACATAGATTTATCGTGTTTAGATTATTTATTTTGATTCCAATAATCACAAATTAATATTAAATTAATATTATCAAAATATTTATGCGAGAACGTGACGTCATCTGTATGCGATGTTGGCCTCACTTCAATCTGTGTGGAGAGTAGCAGAGGGCGTGTACCTATATATTTCATGGTCTAAGATTGATTAACATATTAAATAAATAACCAGTATCAGAATATGTTTTTAAATTTGCTAATTTTGCCAAAAATACAAATTTATTTTCTTTTCTAAAGAAGAAAGTGCAAAGTGCTGTACCATTTTGAAATCTCGACTAAATGAGCCAATTTTTTAAATAACTTGCCATGTTAGATTACTAGACTTTTTTACATTAAAGATGATTAAAAGTTAGCTGATGAAAATTTTTGAAAACTTAAGTCCGGTAAAAATATTTTTTTCTCCAAACTTATGATTTTATTTTGAATTCTTTGAAATATATATAAAATTTGATTATATGACCTATTTGGGAATCCATCGCTTAAAATGGAAAAGGCATTTGCGGGCTTAACGCCGAGGATGCCGGATCATACCCGGCTGGGTCCTATCTTTTTTCAACTCTTGGTTCAGTATCAAAACGAATCAGGTCCCAATTGCACCAAAATAGGGCAGTGACCTGATAAAAAGTTTTAACTTTCGGTTCACCTAACGCTCTCGCTGCCCGGGCCGGGTTCCACAACTATACCCTTAGAGGGCATCACTCGTCAAACTATCAATTCTAATTTATGCATAATTCCCCCCCAAAGACTCGCTAGGGGGTTTACCTGTATGAGTCATTGCTAGATTGACCCCAAATTGGTTTTAAATTCCCACCAACGCCATGGCCAACCCAAAAAAAGGGGAACCTTTTAAGAAAACCCTAATGGGCCCAATAAATAATTAATCCCTTCATGTCACACATGCGATAAAAGGTGTGAAGGAGGGCGTAAATCTCCCCCCAAGCCTCGCTCCGAAATGAGCAAAGAGATTTCAAACCAACTCAAAGTGAATTAACATAGTAGAAAAATTCACCTCTTACTTAAAAAATATTATTATTATTTATAAATAAATAAAACTTAATAATGCTTAAAACAAAACCTCAATTAATTAGAATTATTATCCCAGGTTGGAAATTACAGGCTACTTCAATTGGTAAAAGAGCTATTTGTGTAATGGCTCTTCATTTCACAAAAAAAAAATAAATCTAAATTTTGAAAAACTTTTCAACGAAACTAAAGCATACCTTTTTAAAAGCTCTAAATGCCAAAAAATTGAAATTTAATAATTTTAAACAAAACTAAAATTATTATTAATTATATATAATATTTATTTTAACTCAAATTTAATATAAGTAAATAATTTTTAAAGAGAAAAGAGAAGAGTGGAGTCTGACATGAGAAAATGTGAAGGAATGCCAGACCCAGCTCAGGACTCCCGTGGGCGCCAGCCACGTTGGACAATTGTCAGCTCCCTTCCGGGGGGGGGGGGGGGGGGGGCTCGAAGGACTATGTATAAATTTGAGAAATTTCCCTGATCATATGATAATGAACTAGAGGATAATGTGATGTGGAACTGTGTCTCTTAATTAGAGATAAAGGAAGGTGTATTTTTCTCCTTCTTCAATAAACTAGAAAGCAAAAGATTTTTTGATATGATATTAACAATGGTTTTAATGATAAAAAATACGGTTTTTTGTACATACGAATGAAATATAATACAATGGTGATGGCGTGGCGTAAATGCAGACTTCGTGGTAATTCGTTTCACTTTGGTTTTTTATCCCGACGATGAGATATGGGAATGATTCAAGTTTGTTATACACACATATATATTATATATATATAAGCGCATTTTTTTACTCTTGATAATGTCACCAAAATTTTCCCGAAGAAAACGGTTTCCGTCATTTTATTGCCTAAAGGTTTCGCCCTGGTCTCGCCAGAGAGCTCTGCAACTCGTATACGCTAAAATACATTTGCTCCTTATGGAGCCTTCCACTCTATATTACTCTATGGATTTCATATAGATAATATTTGATTTGAATGTGTCCCTTAATTGATAATGTTTATTAATTTGCAGGCTTACCCATTTTTCCCTGCTATCTCGAACAACTCGTGAAGCTAAGGCAGAACGATTTTTTTGTCTTGATCTGTACATAATTGGGAGTTATGTTTTCGGAAAGACACGTTTTGTTGAACCAAATATTCATGTTCGCTGTTGTGTATTTTAAGCGTGGTTTAAAATACAGATTTAGAGCATCAAACAGAGGACAACCTATTTATTTATAAAAACTTTTCAACTAATATGGTAAGTACCTAATTTTTATTTATTTTTAATTTTTTAACCTTTAAAGATAAGAGAATCTTATCTTACTTCAAAATCATTATTAGTTAGTGGCTAAAGATGAGAAAGTGACAGCAATAGCACTCTGAAATCGTATGTGTGTGTGTTTTCATTAGTATTGGTAAGTTAAATGACCTAATTTAGTTGTGACGAGAGCAGCCTGATGAGCTGGTGGTTGGTTGGCTGGATGGCTGGCAATCAATTAGGGGTTGATTTAGCGTTTGCGTGAATGTTTTTTCATTAACTAATTAGTTAGATCTCTCCACCTAAATGCGGGGGATGAGTGAGTGGGTGGGAAAATTACAAAAAAAAACAACATTACATCATTTCAAAATGTAATTAAAGTTAAGTGAAAATGCTTGATAGATAAAATTTATTATCTCTGTCTCTCTTTTGGCAACAACGCATTCAGTCATCAGGGTGGAGGGTGGGGGGTGGTTACGTAGAGTGGCTAATTACTTTCACGTGCCATTTACAAATTGAAATGAATAAAAAAATATATAAAAGACAATATTATACAACATAGTAGGTAGCTCTCTCTGGATGGGATCATAAAATATAAGGTGGCTTTTTAATAAATAAATTGGTGTGTGGTTTGTAATAATATACGAGCTCTAGCTGTTAAAAAAATTATTATATCTATAAGATGAGTTCACTTTTAATTGTATATTTTTTTTTTGAAATATTAATAGTGTTTCTGATTCTTTGAGATACCTTTTTAGAGTACCCTACTAATTAAAATGGAACTCTATTAAAAAGTATCTGATCAAAATCATAAATGTGAAAAAGGGGGCTAGTTAGGTGCAAACGCTCGAGATTGTCGGCTTCACCTACAAAAGATTTGATATCTAAAAGGGTACCAAGTACAGTTGCTTAAATCATAGTTATAGGGATGTACAACGTTCTTAAATTGATTTAAAAGAAAATTTGTTACGTTCTTTGATATTAAATTTATAGCTAGGCGATTATTTGATCTTAGTTAGTTTCTTCTAAAAGGGGTCAACCATATTTTCCCATAGTCAGACCACAAATTAAATTTTAACCAATCTTAATATGAAAGTATAATCTTAACAATTAAATTACTAAGAAAATTCAAGAGGGTGTCATCCATAGGCGGCGCCGTAGTTTGAATTTTTTAGGGGGCTCAGAAAAAAAAAAGATTGGCGAAATGTTTCAAATTTTTATTAAAATGTAGCCAGTGGCGGATTTATGCCCAGACCCAAAAAGGTATCATAAATCAAGCAGGCCTCAAAATTCAGCTATCAAAGGAAAAATAAACTGATATGGCCATCCAAATGACTTTACCATACACCCTGACCCCTCTCTTATATTTAATATTTAAAAAAATTATTTATAATCATTTAGGGGGATCAACCCCTCCCTCCTTTGTGTGGTTAGTTTTTGCCTTTTTAGTCTTCCGAGGTCCTACTGATTATGTATACAAAATTTGGTGAAGTTTGCTCAAAGAATCTCGATTTTTATTTTTTAACCCCCCCTCCTCCCTTAATTTTGGGTTGATATGCACCAAAATCTAATCAGACTCAATTCACAAAACTACATGTGAAATTTGGTTTTGAAATTCACACTAGTTTTTGAGCTAGTCCCTCCACAAAAATTTGGAAACCCACAGACTAACTAACATGCATTTTGACAAACAGTTATTATCTCGAAAAATATAATTTTTTTGATGTTCACTTTTTAGGTCTTTTTTATAAACCGAAATGCCATGGTTTCTCCCAATTTTTTTAACCAAAATAGTTTCTACCGTTTTTGAGGTATTTTGAAAAAAAGAAGCAAAAAAACACTTCTTTCATGGACGATTACAATACTTTACCATACCCTGTATGGTAAAGTAATATAAAAAAGACAATATTATACAACATAGTAGGTAGCTCTCTGGCTGGGATCATAAAATATAAGGTAGCTTTTTAATAAATAAATTGGTGTGTGGTTTGTAATAATATACGAGCTCTAGCTGTTAAAAAAAATTATTATATCTATAAGATGAGTTCACTTTTAATTGTATATTTTTTTTTGAAATATTAACCCTAGAACACACGAGCTTTTTCTCGAACACAAAGTCGCGAGCTGGGCCTGTCAGGCCCACTATTGGTTTATTGGTTTATAAAATTTTTTCAATTATTATATTCATTTTTGTAGTGAAATTTCTTTAGCGACGTACTGTTTGATTTTTTTTGTTACAATATAGGGAAATGATTCAATAGAGGGGAAATAATTAAAAAAAAAATAGGAATTATCATAGGACAATTTTCAATCCGGTCTTAAAATTTTAGAATGAATAGAAGTTTAAAATAAAAAATGATCAAAAAAATCGAAGAGTACATACAGGTTCAAAAACAAGATTAAAATTTTAAAACTCAAAAATCGCATATTTTTTTTAACTTTCTTAATTAAATATTTTCAAAAAAAAAAAAAAATTTATTTGGACCATTTTTGAAGAAGTTATGAGCGAAAACCCGAAATTCGATATCTTTTAAACCGGCGATCAAAAAAATTTCAAAATTTACCAGGAAGAGTTTTTTGATGGGTACTAAATAATGTTAAAAAATGAAGGAAATCAAAAATTAAATTTTTTCAAACCGTCCGATTTGGCGTGGAATGCCTCAATACATCATCATCCTCTTTATTAGAATCCGATAATATTATGAACAAGATTGGAGTAATTTTTGGAGACGGACTGATAAGTGAGATTGAGTGGATATTGATGAGGCAGTCCAAAAAAGAAGAAGATAATTTACACTATCTTTTTATTCATAAGCCGACGTTTCGGAGGCTATTCCCTCCTTCTTCAGGGTTTTGAAGGGTCAGTGCAGGAAGTCCAGTGGGACATTCCCCTCTGTCTCCTTTCAGTGGCAGTAACAATAATATATTGTATTTCATTCTCAGCAGAATTATAATGTAATATTATGAACAATTTCAAATTTAATTAATTCGGGGCATAACTCTTGAAGAATGTCCTTGTCAAGTTCAATATGTCTTGGGATATTATATAAAATCAAAATTTTAATTTGTCTCCCATTTACCTTTAGTAAGTAAAAGAGTTCATTAAAAAAATAGGGATATTCATGTTCTAATCCTATTTCAGTGAGTAATGGAAATTTCCACAGGTTTTCAATAACATTTTTTTGTGGATTTAATAGATAAATCCTTTTTACTTTTGTACAATATTTTACAAAATTTTCTAGAGATGTTAAGCTTGTATTAAAACTCATTTAATTCGCCTTATATTATCCAATTTTTTGATAACCTCATCATCATCATCCTCGATAATCGTGTTTAACACTGGTGCTAGAAACGCCCCGAAACTTTTCAAATTTGGTAGAAGTTTTAACAGTCTCACACACTCGGATGAACTTAATTCAAATCCAAATATATAGTCTATCTTCAGAAGTCCAGTTTGAACATCCAGTTCCTGCTTGTCAAAATCCTCTTCGAACAAAATTTCGTGGATTGCACAATTTTCTGTAATTTTCACCTGCAGAGATTTCAAGCTAGTGGTTTGTTTCAGAAAAATTTTGAAATTCAATTTGTTCTCCGGTTTGATCAATAGACTTCTCAAATCGACCGTTTCGATATTCGGACACAATTTTGATATTATTTCCAAAACGTATTCGGTAGTTCGTTGATGTTGTATGTATCTAGAAAAAGGCGTAAGTTGATGTGGTACAAGGTGGAAATATTTGGTCCTCGCGTCAAGGAAAACAAGAAGACAACTAAAAAGGATATTTTGGTCGCTAAGCTCTTTTATCATCGTGAGAAATCTCTTGAGTAATGTGTATTTATCGATAGGCAGAATAGAATTTACAAGCACAATCATCTCCTCCAATCCAGTCCTTGATTCCAACCCATCCAGCAGAATTTTGAATATCTTATCCAAGCTCCATATCTTCCAATCTTCCTGTTTGAAAAGGCATTATGAGAGATCTGAAACATAGAAGAATGTCCTCATACAAAGACAAATTATTTATTTATATGATAAAAAAGGAAATAAACTTTAAAATTACTTCCTCGATTTGCCGTTGTACCCTACCAAACGGAATTTGGGCAAAAAATTAAATAAAATAAATAAATAAATAAATAGATACGGAATGAAGGAAGGAAAGTAATCAGGATATAAATTTAGAAAAAATAAAGGATCGTTGCTAACCTTTATCCAAAGTCATTTGAAATATTAATATGTTTATTCCTTTATTTATTTATTTATTTATTTATTTATTTCAACGGCATGTGCCTTTAAAAACATTACAAAAAGTAATACAAAGAAACACTACTTAGTAAAAAGTAGAGAAAAAAACAATAAAGTTAAACATACAAATAATAAACAATAATACAGAGTAAATCAGATATAATAATTATGATAGTGAGTATTTAAATATATGAAAGTGTGTTTATTTTTATAATTCTAGACATTCTGTTGGTATCTATAGTAAAATTCAAAACGCATGTTTTTTGGGAAAGGGCGTTATAAGCGATGCTTAATCTATAAATAGGGTTGGTTTCGGAATGACGTGTAAATGGAACTGGTGGATAGAATGGTTGATTCTGTCGTAGTGGGTACGAGGGATTGTTCAGTGGAAAAAGAATTTTAAGCTCAGGACAACGAATGGTATCAGACATAATTTTAAAAGTGAATAAGTTGTCGGAAGCAATCATAGACGAAAGAATAGTTGACATGTCGAAAGTTTCAGCGATTTTCAAGTAGTCATGATCGTATCTAGACATAGGGCTACCAGAGAGAGACGCTAGATGTCTCAAAACTTTATGCTGAATTCTTTCAAGTCTAGCTATGTTGGTTTTTAGATTCGGTCTCCAGATTGTTGAAGCATACATTACGACAGATTTAATCAAACTTATGTATAGGTATCTGATACAATTGGGGCTCTAAAAGCTTTAGTGTTGCGAAATACGCCCCAAGTTCGGTTAGCTTTACTAACCACATGATTAATATGTTCATTAAACGTGAGCTTTGAGTCAAAGGTGACACCAAGGTCTTTGATTGAAGTTAAACTCTAATAGCAACAAAAAGTATGCCAGATAGTATTGTATGAGATATCAAATATGCAGCTATTTTCAAAATTTGGCGAAGATTTTCACTTTCTAGGAAAAGTCAGTTTAGCTGTTGCACCAGATAGAAGTGTCAAAGGACAAATTGTATCGTCTGCGAAACTATTAGAAAAGTAAGCCAGGTTTGATACGTCTGACAATAGCAATATGAGTTACAGGGACCAGGCATTTATCATGCAATGGGACATATGGCTACCTGAGACCCGAATTTATCTTTTTGAATACACTTGACTGCAAGATGGAATGCACGAATGAAGATGAGTATGCACCTAAAAGACCCCTATGACCGAAGAGATACGAAGAGAAGTTGCATTAAGTGAGAGGGTGTAGACGTAGGTGTTTATGCACTCGGGTTTTGAAGGTTTGAAGATTATAAGTGCTGGGAAAGATGGAGGCTGGGAGAGTTCCAGTTCCTTGAAGTCATGGGGAAATATGTACCTATTGGCGAATGAAGTGGACCGGCACTTTTCTGATTTGACCGCGAAAGAATGTTGGGAGTCGGCAAAACGCGTGCTACGCACAAAGCTTGCTTTAGGGGGATTATTGATTTTATCTCATCAGAGCACCTGCCGTGATAGTATCTATAGAAAAGGGAAAGTGCAGAGACATTTCTTCGATGAGCTAGCGAGTCTAGGGAGTCGGTGAGGGTAGAATCGTCAATTAGACTGACGGCTCGTTTCTGAATTGCATCCAGGGTAGCAAGAGAATATTTTGAGGCTCCTCTCCATAGATGAGTGTCAAATTGTTTCAGATATCTATCTTTTCCAGTAAGATAAAAATCTCAATGTTTTAAGGAAATTTATAATTTTATATCGGGCCGCATGCAGCCCGCGGGTTGGACATCCCTAGTCTATATACAAGTATAAAGACAATGTATATGAACCAGTCTAGAGATTTTAGTAGTGTGTAGTCATAAAAACAGAAGCAAAAAAAAAACACTTTTTCCATGTATGATTTCAATACCCTCCCTGTATGGTAAAGTAAAAAATTAGTCATGAATGTTATAAAAATAATTTTGAGATCGAAGTGGCAATAGTAATAGTAAAGTTATTATTTAACAGATAAATAATTAGAGAGCATAATTATGTACTTACAGGAGAAGTAAAAATTCTAAGCACGTGTCTTCAGATGGATAGCCGAAATCAGTTATGAACTAGGTAAACCTAAATTGGTTTCCTCTGGTCCACCCCCCCCACTCCCTACTAACAGAACTATTGTTCTCTTGAGAGGCTGCATTCCTTTCTGAACGTACCCTTTACCAATAGACTTTGAACATAATTTGAATGATCAAAACAAATTAATAAATAACCCAAAAACTCTCACTTTTTCGATATTTTCCAATTTTGACCATGAAGGAGGACGTTTTCGACAAATACCAATCTATACATTTTTAAACTAGATTAAATTTGTTACAATTCAAAAAAGTGTCATCTTAATTGGATAAATGGTAATTTGTACCGTAATGAGGTTGAAGTTTTAAAAAACTGCAATTTTTTGCAAAACATCGCCATTTTTCCTTCATAAAATGAAAATCACTCATCCTAGAAACTTGATTCTTGTCTCATTCTCTAGAAAATTTTATTGACTTGAACGTTTCCTTGTACCATTTTTTTTGTTAAAATACTTAGATTTTACAGATATCCAGCATTTTTCATGGCAGGAAATGAATCTATTTTTTTTCAAAAAAACGCAGTTTTTCCTTCATATAAAATGAAAACCTCTCCTCCTAGAATCTTGATTCTTGTCTCATTCTCTAGAAAATTTTATTGACTTGAACGTTTACTTGTACCATTTTTTTGTTAAAATACTTAGATTTATAGATATCCAGCATTTTTCATGGCAGGAAATGACCTATTTTTTTCAAACGCAGTTTTTTCCTTCCACAATGAAAACCTCTCATCCTAGAATCTTGATTCTTGTTCCATTCTAGAAAATTATTGATTTTACTATTATTAGACTACTTTTTTGATAAAGTCTCGAGATTTATCGATATCTATCATTTTATATGACACTGCTGAGGATTCGGATCTATATCCTGTTATGCCAAAATGCTGGATATCTATAAATCTGAAGTTTTATCAAAAAACTGGTTCAAAGTCAATAACGCATTCCTAGATAATGATGGCAGATAATCAAAGTTTCTAGAGGATGAGTAGCTTTCATTTTATGAATGAAAAATGGCGATTTTTTGCAAAAAATTGCAGTTTTTTAAAACTTCAACCTCATTGCGGCACAGAATAGTTGGTTTACCATGTCGGTTTTCTTAGGATTTTTTTGAATTTTAGAAAGATTATTATTTAATCATCACATCCTTTTACCTACAAAGAGTGCGCCATTTAGAATTTGGTTTTGAGAATGATTCGAATATCCGACAAAATATTTTGGAACAAAAATTATTAACATCATTCAACAAATTGCATTTGACAATAATTATCCTAATAGCTTAATCAGGTCCATCATCCGGCGTACGCTGTACAAATGCGATAACGTTAAAAAAATAAATAACGAGCCCAAAATGTACGTCAGTAGTTCCATACTACCCCAACTTAGCGATCAATTAAAAAATTACTATCTGTAGGCTTGATCAGCGTCGACGTTAAAACCAACTGTCCGACATATCGGATTTCTATTTAACCATAAGCGATAAATTAGATACGAAAGCGCGGACTGGCACAGTCTATATGATCGAGTGTATGGGGGATGGAGTACTGCCGTGCAAAGGCATATATGGTGCAAACTAAGCTAGAAGGGCAGTTGAGAGATTACGTGAACACGAACTCGTCCATCTCAAAAACGAATAAAAATAATACAGCCCTCGCGTTTCACGCCCAAGAAAAATCATAAATTTAATTTCAACGAATTTAATATCATTTTCCAGGAAAATAATTATTTTAAACGAAAAATCCTGGAAATGATTACAATTGAAAATCTCTCATCGCGCGCAGTAAATTACAGATCCGACGTGATGGACCTGAGTATTTGCTGGGATGGCTTTATTAATCAATTTAAAATCCTGTGACGAATTTAATTCAAAAAAAAAAAAAATATTAATAATATGTAAATATATTAATGACGTTCCGAACTATGTTTTTTAAAAGGAAAAAAAAAAAAAAAAGAACTTTGTATATATTTTATAAAAATTTTGAGACTGATAATGACCATATGTATAAATTTGTAAATAATTGTAATATAAATTTAAAAAAAACCAACAACTATACAGATATGCGCAACGATATTCTGCGCATCCAATGATTGGTGGGGACATGTTATACATTTCATATCCATTTATATATATCTCATTAACATATGGATCATCAATTGCTTTTTACTGGCTTTTCTATTCGAGATGAAAAAGAATTTTTATAATGTTTTTTTGGCATTGTCAAAGGAGACAGAAAGTAACTATTTTTTGAACTACTTTCATTGACTTTTTGTTGTAAGTAGATTTCTATGATTATTATTTTTGGTTTGTGTATATTGTTTTTGTATTATGAATGATTTGTGAAAATCCCAATACTACTCAATGTTCGTCTTCCCCTCAATTATATAGACCCTGAAGAAGGAGAGAATGAATCTCCGAAAACGTCGGTTGAACAAATAAATGTAAAATAATAAAACCTCTATAGTCTTATTTTTTACAACCACCGTGGACTGCTTTCACTCTCTCAACATCCACCCGCATATTTATACCAGTCCGTCTCCTAAAGAAAAATCTCTATCAACTATTATTTGAAACATCTTGTGCACTCGATTGGTGGCAAAACGGAAATTTATCAACAATATAGTTCCGGAGATGTTAAATTTCAAAAATAGTGTTTTTCAGGCTCTTTAACATTGCACTATACGGATATCGGAAAGTTTGCATACATATTTAATTATAATTAAGAAACTCTTACTTACCATTTTTATAAAAAACTAAACCAACATTTAAACACTAACCAATACATATTTTAAGTCAATTTTGATTCATAGTTACAACACAGTTTCTGAGATAATAATGAATAAATAATGAAAAATTTACACTAAAAACAATTTGGCAACAGAGCATTTATTTAACCAGCGACAGATGTATAAAGCGCGCATGCGTTAGATTTTTTTCAAAATTATCATTTTCATAAGTTGTAACGTGTAGGCGTTGATTACATTTGTTAAAAAATAACAAAACGGTTTTTATAAAAAAATTTTAACTTTTAAAATGTATTTTATCTGTCATTTTAATATAAAAATATTCAATCTCTTACAATGGTGTCAGATTTGTCAAACGAGCACGGGATTGGCTAGAATCGGTACATAAACAGCAAAAAGTTTTGGGGTTATGAATTATGAATCTTTATATGTCTGCTATATACACTAGCATTAAATTTTTGCTAGTATTGTCGCGAAACAACTATCTTAAATTTTGCAGTCTAAAATTTTACGTCTCTGAAATTTTAGTGCCTCTAAAATTTTTTCCGCCCGACGCCAGGACCTCACGGGCTTAAGCCTAAATCCATCACTGTGTAATTCAAAATTTCTCGCTTGAAATATTATATAAATAAGACTTTTGAAATTTTAAGAAAAAATATTAACGAGTTATTTTTTTTCTCTGATAACGCAACCGCGCTCTATCCGCCATTGTGAAAACTTTCTTTGAATTTCCCGCTTTTAAATATTAAAGATATATTTATATATTTATTAAATTATAATTAATTTACTAATAATTATTTATTTGATTAAATCAATAAATAAAAATATATATTTATAAAAGTTTTTTTTATTCAAGTGATCATATCGTTAATAATTTTTTCACGTTCCTACCTTCACGATTCTTATGAATATTTGGCGCTTCATTTTACTTCAAATAAATTTTAATTAATTTCATTTTCTGTAATTAATTTAGAATATTATAATAAATAAAATGTTAAATTTATATTTTTACTAAATTAGATTAACTGAGCCTTCAATCCGTTTGTAAGTTGTTTAATCACAAACTTTGTTTATTATCATTTATTGTTGACATTTATGTCAATTATTACTATTTTTTTATTTATTTTCATTATTATTCTTATTAAACTTATTATTAATATTGTTATTATATTAAATCTAACCTATGTAATATCGTGTAAATCCTAATTTATTTATGACAACAATTTTTTTGACAATTATGATATACAAGAAATCCAAAAAAGATGTTTTTTTCTCTATTATTTATTCATCTATCTGAAGGTAAAGAAAATGTTCCAAATTCTGACACTTTCAACTTGAAATAACATTATTAAGAATATTGGTTGAATAAATAAATATATGAATACGTAGGTCCAGTGCTGGATTTCCGCCTAGGCCCACAAGGACCTGGCCTAGGGGCCCAGCCGGGCTGGGGGCCCCGTTGCAGTATCTTTTTATTTTTTTCCAACCTAAAAAGATCACAAGGGATCTACAACAGGTATTACAAATATCATACAAGTATGCAATCACAATCTCTGGCTAAACAAATATCGCTTAACATTCTCATTAAAATTACTAAGAGCCCCTACAAATACAATGTTCTTGAATAAATAAAAATAAATAAATAAATATGTTCTGTACTAGTGCATTTAATTTGCTAAAGATGGTGGGGGGGGGGGAGCAAATATCAAGTGCCTAGGGGCCCTGGGTCTCTTAAATCCGCCCCTGCGTAGGTCGATTTATCTACTCTGTCGTCAACTAAAAACTTATTATTCTGTACAAATTGAAATGCATGTGGCTGAATTCCTTTTCTGCCAGCTCTTACTTTCGTCTTGACTTTGTGTTCAGAGTGTAACCTTAGAAAAGTTCACCGCCAAAATAGCGGAATAACTCATCAAAAGATCATTTTTTTGCTGAGAATATTGTTTTGCTAGTAAGATATAGATATATATTTAATACACATTCTAGTTAGTTTATGTTAGAAAATATGTGTAATTAATAAATATTAGGGTGTCAGGTTTTGTACATGAAAATATACTCTCGGCCAAACTCTGACATGCCTGTCAAATTTGTAATCTATATATATAAAATTAAGGTTTTGTCTGTACATTGGTTCAAATCACGCCAAATTTTGGTTGCACAGGTTTCAAGCAAAGTTATGAACGAAAACACCCTCAACAAAATTCCTGTCTGTCTGTCTGTTTCCGTCGTTTCCGAAAAGTTGCTCACGATTCACGTAAAAACGGCTGAAGGGATTATTATGAAATTTCATATTTACTTCAGATGTCTTCTAACTTACGTTTTTAGCTATATAACGTTTTGATATTTTGACCCCAGAAGGGGGTTTGGGGGGTGGGCACGAATGAAAATTATCAAATAACTCCTAAACTATTAACCCTACGGCCCAAAAAACCACCCAAAAAAGGGGGGAGGATGAAAAAATGTAAATTCTTGCCCTTGGAGCAAACTTAACCAAATTTTGTATACATAATATCTGGGCCTCTAGAAAGCTAGAAATGCAAAAACTAACCACCCAAAATGGGGGGAGGGTCAAAAAATGAAAATTCTTTCTCTTGGGCCAAATTCAACTAAATTTTGTATACATAATCTGTGGGTCACTAAAAAGGCTAGAAATGCAAAAACTGTGTGCGGAAGGTGGGTGCGGGGGTAGGGTGAGGAGCTAGGCGGAGTAGGGTGGGGGTGGTGCGGGGTGGAGTCCAGGGCGCTAGGCGGGGGTGTGTTGCGCAGGGTTAGAGGGTACGAGGTGGGGTCCGGGGTGGGTGGGGTGCGGGCGGGGGTTGGGAACGGGTGCTGGAGGGGTTCGGGAGGGGCATGGTGCGGGAGTGGGAGTGGGGGTGTGGGGTTCGAGTTCGTGGGGTTCAGGGGGCCGCCGAAGGCGGGCCTTGCAGCTAGTCATGAATAAATATGCCATGATCCTAATTCTGACACTATTATTCTAGTGCCTTCACCATTTAAACGTTGTCTTTTTTGGCCTCAAACGCCTGTAAATAATAAAAACGAAAAAATACCGTCAATAGCCACGTCTACTGAATCGAGAAATTAACATCTGAAGAAAGAAAATGAAAAATTGAAGAAAGAAGAAGAGAAGCAAGAGAGGAAAAGAATCAGGGATGAGAAAAAAGCACTTAAATTAAATAAGGACGTTGTTATAGACGATAGAGAAGAAAGTGGTGAAGATCTTCAAATCAACATGAATGACTAAGTACTCGTCAAATATATGGACGATATGTACCCCGGAATTGTAGAAGAAATGTGTGATGATAATGCATTACTAAGTGTAATGGAAAAATGTGGACAATTTGGATGGAGATGGCCAAAAGAAAAGGGTTCTCTACCATACGAGTTTTCAGATATCACAAAAAAATTTCTGATCCCATCCCTATAAATAATAAAAGAGGCATTTATAAAGTCAAAGAAATGTGCTTAGAATAATTATTTAAATATGTAGATGTTTTAATTCCAACAAATTAACATATAAACATTTAGTTATGCTTTTTAATAATAATAAACTAACAAAACATTCTATGTCAGTTTTAGGAATCACTATTGTCAGAATAAGACCAACCGAAATTTTTCATCTCAGAATTTCGTACAAAAATATGTAAAAATTTAATTAATTTTTGAGCAATATAATATATTTAGTATGGGTAAAACTTAAACAAAATGAAATTTAAAACCTTCAATTTCAACGTATTTAAAAAATTATCACATTTTTACATCATTATATATATTTGGTCGTACGTTCAATTGCTATTAGCTCTTATAGTGTCAGAGCTTGGTACATTTACCTTAGTCCCTTGTTCTGAAAAAAAACACACAGCCTACTCTTTAATAAATACTTAAAAAAAAGTTCAATTTCCAAAATTCCACCCCTCTAATTTCTTTTTTAATACCTACATCTTGCACAACACATAAATAAAATTATTCAACTTTCAAGTATAAATATTGGTTCGAATAAGTTAAATTAGTAAAAAAATATTGAAGGAGACAATATCACAAGTTGATTTTGAGAAAAAACTCAATCTTTCTTACTCAAATAGATACTCAATTCTTTACATAAATCTGCCTTCGCATTGGTCTGATGCTGAAACTTTATTTCAGTTAAGCATTAATTTTTACTATTCCAATCGAGTTGAATGGAGTGAAAATAATTGGCTTTCGTTATATATTGCATGTTTGGAGGTGAGTTTCTCAAGGGTCTAGACTAGTTGCCCGGAAAGCGTACTAGTGCTTGGGTTCGAGTCTCGTGGGGACAAAATCCTCCTGCATGCAATATAAACATATCTATTAATATCTTTGATAAATGATCTAAATTCATGTTCTTCAAAAATTAATTGATTCAATAAAGAGTGTGTTTTAATTTATTTATAACGATACTATAGTTTCGAGCTTTTTCCTCTTCATCAGTCTATTACAATTTATTCGCAAGAATTAATCTAAATAAGTTCCTGTGAATCAATTGTAATAGACTGATGAAGAGGAAAAGCTCTCGAAACTATAATATCATTATAAATAAATTAAAAATTTATAATTCCAGAAGAAGGCACACTTTTATTGTCTCCTTCAATTTATAAAAATTCTGTTACTCTCGGCAAAAAAACTTTCAATTTAAAAAAATATTGAGTACCTAATAACTGGTTAAAGGTCCAAGTAAAGTGTATGATCAAATTATCCGATTTCAGCCAAAATCTTTTCAGCTCCCCCCCCCCCACACACACACAGTCAGTTTCATGACAAGTAACCCCCCAGTATTTTATTCACTTCTAAATAATTAGAAGAGACTTTTATTACCTTATGTTAAAGTTATAAATATTGAAGGAGACAATAAAAGAGTGTGTCTTCTGCTGGAATTATAAATTTTATTTATTTATAACGATATAAATAAATAATATTTATAATTCCAGCAGAAGACACACTCTTTTATTGTCTCCTTCAATATATAAAAATTCTGCTACTCTCGGCACAAAAACTTTCAATTTGTTATAAATATTTTTGTTTTTATATTTAACATATAAGTTGTATAAGCAACAGTTTCTCCCTCCCCTAGAAATTTTAGTAAAGCACTCTGTGTCTTAATCCCAACCCCTTTGGGCACCCCTTTGATATGAAAAGTTTATATTCCAAGTTTTATTAGGCCTGTATGATTTTTCGTTTGAGAGATATCACGTATAGTTACACACACACACACAAATCTTTGTCAATTATGTTCACAGCCTCAAAATGTGTATTTTTTCCATTATATTACTTTCTTCCACCATAGTTGTTGCTGCGTAAGAAAGTAAAAAAAAAAAAATTAAACATTTAGGGGCCATGTCTAATTCTCTCTATGTTATCTCATATATTTTCAATTACAGAGTAAGCTAAACCAGATGTGGATTTACAATGTCACAATTGCGAGGGGCCCCCAAAATGGACATAAAACATTTCAAAATGAAGGACAAGAGGCCCCCAAAAAATCCATTCCGACTGACCTCCGAATGTGTAAATCAGCCACGGAGCTATAAACTTAGCTATAAAGCTCACAGTAAGATTTTGGTTAAAATCGACCTGCCAAAATTACCTCTTATCTAAGTTTTTTTTTTTTTTTAACTCTAAATTACACTAGTTTATTATTTGGGTTCAGATCGACTT
Source organism: Forficula auricularia (assembly GCA_024734495.1). Taxonomy (NCBI): domain Eukaryota; kingdom Metazoa; phylum Arthropoda; class Insecta; order Dermaptera; family Forficulidae; genus Forficula; species Forficula auricularia. Next base: position 18,579,471 of record JALMQS010000070.1, read on the forward strand.
GAATAAAAGCATGCTTGATTATTTCATAGCTATATATATAAAATTAAGGTTTTGTCTTCTGACCCCGGGGGTAGAGACAAATTTGAAAAAAAAAAAAATAGTATCGTAAATGGCTTATGGCTAGAAAGGCCGAAAAGTCAAAAAAAAAAAAAAAAGCTTTTGTCTGTACATTGCTCCACATCACGCCAAATTTTGGTTGCACACGTTTCAAGCAAAGATATGAACGAAAACACCCTCAACAAAATTCCTGTCTGTCTGTATGTCTGTTTCAGTGGTTTCCGCGAAAAGTTGCTCACGATTCACGTAAAAACGGATGAAGGGATTATTATGAAATTTCATATTTGTATCAGATGTCTTCTAACTTACGTTTTTAGCTATATAACGTTTTGATATTTTGACCCCAGAAGGGTTTTTTTTTTTGGGGGGGGGGGGGGGCGTACACGAATGAAAATTATCATATAACTCCTAAACTATTAACTCTACGGTAAATTTTATTATGAGCAAAAGTTGTAGGGGATGTGATTTCTGATAACTTTTGTTTAGAAAAATTCCCCCAAAATCACTCAAAAAGGGGGAGGGGGAGGATCGAAAATATGAAAATTCTAGCTCTCAACCAAATTTTGTATATATAATCTGTGGGTCACTAGAAGGCTATAAATGCAAAAACTGGGTGCGGGGGGTGGAATAGAGTGGGGTGGGTTAGGTTACGTGGTGGAAGGGTAGAACTTCCAGACGGAGTAGGGTGCAGGGGGTAGGAATCCATGGGGCTAGGCAGGAGTGTGGTGCGCGAGGGTGGATGTGAGGTGGGTGGAGTGCGGGATGGTAGTGCAGGGTTGCTGGATTCAGGCGAGGGTCCAGAGCCGTAGTGGGGGTGCGGGGTGGTGGTGTGGTGGCGGATGTTGGGGGTGGGGGTGCTGGGTGGATTTCGGGGGGTGTGGTGGGTGGCAGTGGGTGTGAGGGTAGAGTTCGTGGGTTGGGGGTCCAGGGGGCGTGCTCCCTTGCTAGCAAGAGGGCCGCCGAAGGCGGGCCTTGCAGCTAGTATTTTATATTGTAAGTGTGCCTTTTATAAACTGTTTGTTTATTAGTAATGAAGCTGTTAAAACTTTTATTTTTGTGATTAATTTGATTAAAGTTTGAATTTTTATTTAAATCACACATGATTAATTATAATTATTTATTGAAAACAAATAATACAACAACTGTTTGTTTGTTTGTTTGTTGAATAGGAAGGCGTCAGATTTGCTGCGTCGTCTACAGATGAAACTGGACAGTGGCGGAGCAAGTTTCAATCTAGCCGAGACCTTACGTGTCATAGCTTGTCTTCAATTAGCCGCCGCTTCAGAAGGAATCGCAGTTGATAAAGTGCGCTATTTATACATCATCTCATCTCTCTATACCAGGGGTCTTCAAACTATGCACCGCGGAGAACTTTCAGGTGCACCGCGAATATGTGCTAACTTTAATAAAAAAAATGTTACATCATTAAAATAAATAAAAAAAAAGCTATATAAAAAAATCATTAGAATTTAAGGTAGTTGTTTCACCATATGGGTTTACTTAGGATTTTTTTGAAATTTAAATAGATTATTATATAAATACTTCTACATCGATTGGTGATAAAACGAAATTTATGAACAATATAGTTCTGGAGATATTCAATTCCAAAGATAGAGTTTTTCAGATTCTTTTCTTATACATTGCACTATACGGGATACCGGAAAGTTTACATACATATTTAACTATAATTTAAGGAACTCTTCTTACCAATGTTATAAAAAACTAAACCAACATTAAACAATAACTAATACGGTTGGAGTAATTTTTGGAGACGGATAAGGGAAGTTGAGTGGATATTGATGAGAAGTCCAAAAAAAGAAGATAATTTATACTATCTTTTTATTTTATTCGTAAACCGACGTTTCGGAGGCTATTTCTCCTTCTTCAGGGTTTTGAAAAGTCAGTGAAGGAAATCCAATGCGACATTCCCCTCTGTCTCCTCTTTCAGTGGCAGTTACTGCAACAATAATATATTGTATTTTATTCTCAGCAGAATTATAGTATAGTAATTCTATTTATATCTATCTAATTATAATGTAGTAATTCTGCTGAGAATGAAATCCAATATATTATTGTTACTGCAACCAAGGGCGGATAGAGGAATTTTTTTATGGGGGGGGGGGAGAATCTATATAAGGTGCCTGATGTATATAAGATCTTCTTTTTATCTCGAAAGTGTGTCGCGATCGAATTGTCCAAGCGGGGGTGGGGGTCAGAGACGCCCCACACACACACACACACTTTTTTAAAATTAAAAAAAAAAATTGTTATAAATTCCCTGTCGATTTGGCCGCCGTTTTTTGGCCTCAGCGTGCGACGCACGTGTTGCACTCCCGCCAGGCACGGGCTCTGTATGGGGGGATCGTTCCCTCCGCCCCACCCCCCCCCCTGGATCCGCCCTTGACTGACTGCCACTGAAAGAGGAGACAGAGGGGAATGTCCCATTGGATTTCCTTCACTTACTTTTCAAAACCCTGAAGAAGGAGGGAATAAGCCTCCGAAACGTCGGTTTATGAATAAAAATAAAAAGATAGTATAAATTATCTTCTTTTTTTGGACTGCCTCATCACATTCTCTCAATAACTAATATATTTTTTAAGAAAATTTTAATTCATAGTTACATGAGATAATAATTAATAAATAATGAAAAATTTACACTAAAAACAAGCTGGCAACAACGCATTTAGTTAACCTAAAAAGCCGGTTAACTTTAGTACTTTTTTGACGTTTTTTCGCTTCAGCCATTGTTGCAACAGCTTTCAATCGCTTATTAAGAACTTTTGTTGTATAAATCTTCCTTTATAATGTACTTTATCTGACATTTCTATGATAAAATATATACAAGCTCGGACAGTGTTGCCAGATTTGTCAAACTCATGGGATTAGCTAGTAGTGGTACATAAACAGCAAAAAGTTTTGGGCTTATGAATTATGAATCCTTATTGTCTGTTCTATATACTCTAGGATTAACTTTTTGCTAGTATTGTCGCGAAACAACTACCTTAATCTAATGATTAGATAATTAAGCGGTAAATTGTAAATATACTGAAGATGTTATTTTCTACTTTTTGAGAGATGTGCACCGTGGAACGTTTACTAAAAATTTGGTTCACCGATCGTGAAAAAGTTTGAAGACCCCTGCTCTATACTTATTAAGGGTTAGTGTTGGCACCTCAGAATTAAGTCTCGCCCGGAGATGATGACTAAAAAAAACACACATGCATATTATATGCAATTTTTTTATTTATATAAATTAACAAATTCAAAATGGACATTCCTACAAATTAAATACAATTCTAATCATCACAGAGTAGTTACTATGCATATAATTAATAAAAAACGAACTTAACAATTTAAAATATAAAATAAAAACAGGTAAATAAGAAGAAATTCCTATTCCGTAGACGGTACACGAGGTAGTTTCCATATAATTTTGTACATATTAAATTTTACTTACACACAGATGCCTAACTAGGATTTTAGCACCCTTGGCTAAAAATTTGTTTTAAAATACACTCGTGGACAAAATTCGCGGAACGCCGAAAAAAGCCTTAAAAATATGCTTATTTTATATAAATTTATATAATTTTTTTAATCATTTATTTCTTAAGTGATTTTGATAATTTTGAACTAATTTTGACATTAATTAACAAATTGTAAAATTTTAAAATGATCTAAAATTAAAAAAATACCTATTTTTTTCGAAATAACTCAAAAACGGCTCAAACTATTTTGATGAAAAATATTGAGCGAAACCATGACGTATATGTCCACAAGAAAGCTTTATAGAGTGAACATCGGAAAATTTTTATTTTACGAGATATTAATTATTTTGTCAAAATGTCTGTTTAGTACGTTTGTTAGTAGGTAGGTACGTTACCAAATTTCACCTATGCTCGAGCTCAAAAATTAGTCTAAATATCAAAACGAAATTTCACATTTAGATTCTTTATATTATTGAGATTAAGGGCTGATTAGATTTTAGTTAAAATTGAACCAAAAATTAAGGGGGAGGGGGCTCTTAAAAAATTAAAATTATCAAACTAAAAAAAAACAACGGAAAAATGGAATTTACTATAAAAGGGACCTATAATAAAAAATTCACTATTTTTTTCGGTGGGCAAGGGTCATGTGGATGGCCGTATCAGCTTCTTTTATTTTTGTTTCCAGCCAAAATAACCAAAATGTCTTGTTTTAGGAAGCATGCATTCGGCTGTCTGGTCTACGCAAGGCTGCCTACGATAAACAAGTGAACGTAATTGAATCTCTTCTCGGACTGGACACCCACATGACAGTCAAAGAGATATGCGTCCGAGCAGCTTGCAGTGAATTAATCGAATTTGCAGAGAAACTATTACAAAGGTACGGATCTGACAGGAGGGGCCGCCCCGTTGGATCAAAAAAAAAAAAAATAAACAGGGATAAATATTGTAAAAAAGGAAGAAAAAGAAAAAACAAGAATTTAACAAATTATATAATATTTATTTCAAAATCTACATTCTGTTTAAATATTTCTATTAGGGTGGTCACAAGAAATCGAATTTTCGAATTTTTCCGGTGCGAACCTCTTAAAAAGTTGTCAATTGACTAAAAAAATGAGAATGGCAAAGTTTCAGAAAATCACTCATCCTAGAAACTTGATTCGTGTCTCATTCTCTAGGAAATTTTGTTTACTTGAACTTTTACTTGAACCACATTTTTGTTAATCTTTTAGATTTGTAGATATTCAGCATTTTCCAGACAGGGCATGATCCGAATCCTCAAAAGTGACCTTTAAACAAACGCCTAAAAACATAGCAACATTCAATTACATCTGCTTTCCAGATTTTTTTTTATTTTCATTTTGTAACATAAAAACGGTTTAATTAAAAGAATTATCAAAAGTTAATGTGGCAAAATCCAAATTGAAAATGAAGGAATTAGGAGACTTCTCTTTTAAGAGCAAATAAGGTATAAAAATGAGGAACAATGTATAATTGGATTTTATTATTTGAAGTTGTGTTATAAAAAAGAAAGTCTTATATTTATAAAGAAAGATGTAATTATTATTTACATTCTCAGATTAAAGTTCTAATTGGCTTAGATAAGGTGGCTTTTGAAGAGTCCATTTTTCCTACATTCAGATACAACTTCTAACAGAAACTGCAGTTGTTCTTCGACTTTTGTCAAACAGGAATTAAAGTCTTGAATTAATTTTAGATCCCCTCTTTCACCTCTGTCATTGACAATTTTAAAAGAATTCACTAATTTTTTTTTATCTTTTAAATATCATATGTTGCTTTTCACACCATACTCGGGATCAGTATTTAAAAATTCTGTATCACTTTCAAATCTCTTAGAAAATGTAGAGTTCGACGAGAAACAAAAAAATCAACTTCTTTGTTCAATAAATTATCTACTTATTCGAGACTGAGGATTGCAGTTTTTCAAAACTTCAACCTCGTTCGACGTTCGATAGTTTGAGCCAGTTGCATGGTAACTTATACTTGAAAATTATCACACAAGTAGATATCAAAACCTCGTGTATTTGTGTTTGTGTTTCAATAAATATATTAAACAATGCATAATGTGGTTTATTTCAAAACATTTATAATAAACTGTTCAACCACTAAAGCTTCAATCAATCTAAAAATTAAACACTGGTAAAATTTTCAACAAAACTTAGATTGAAAGTTTAAACTGGACGCTGGTTTCTCTAAATGGTTGCAAATCGACATTAGTGAAAACTTGCAAAGTATAATTCACACTTTGAATCATTTTTTTATACTTCAAGTTATCTATAGGTACTTAATGATTTTTATTTATTTTTTTAGGTATATAGAAAGCCTCTCGACAAGTTCATTTTCCGGCCAGCCTGTTTATGCCGTTGCTGCTGTCATGGCCGTTTGCAAGTATGAATAATCATTTGATAAAATTATCTAGTTTACCGAGAGTAGCAGAGTTATTGATTCCTAAGAAGAAATCAATGAGTTTGTCCTCTGCTTGATGCAAATAAACATACACTTATATTATCAAAGGCAAAACTTTTAGACGTTGAGGGGGACTTTTTGGTGAAAGTGTGTGTATCTGAGGGCGAGTACGTTTTTTACTTTACTATACAGGGTATGGTCAAGTATTGTAATCGTGCATGAAAAAAGTGGTTTTTTTCCTTCTTTTTTTCAAAATATCTAAAAAACGGCTTAAACTATTTCGATTAAAAAAATTGAACGAAACCATGGCATTTCGGTCTACAAAAAAGCTCTAATAAGTGAACATCGAAAAAATTATATTTTTCGAGATAATAATTGTTTTGTCAAAATGTCTGTTAGTTAGTTAGTTATTCTGTGCGTTACCAAATTTGTGGACGAGCTAGATCAAAAACTAGTGTGAATATCGAAACCAAATTTCGCACGTAGTTTTGGTCCATTGATTTTTCGTTTATTGGGCCACGCAGGTGGGGGCCTCCACTAACAAGAAATATTTACATAATCGGGTGAATTTAATTACAGGATTATTTACATAATTATAGGAATATTAACATAATATATTTACAAAAAAAAATTCTTTTTTCTTTTTTTTCTTTTTTATATACAATTTCTATCGCATGGCGATTTCCCTATAAGTTCTCCTGTTGAAGCTGTAAAAATTCATTAATGAACCCCTCATCGCCCTGAAGGTCATATCGTATAAAGTTCTCTGAGAAATTCCCAGGGCGACAAGGGGAGGCACCGCTTTATGCCACCACACTCCCTTCCACGAGAGTGTGATGGCTTCAACTCTCACAGAACCCGAGCCCACCCCAAACCTTGCCGCAATGTTGCTCACCAGACTGGAGTTGCCCTTATAATAATTGATTTTGTTTCTGTGGGCAACCCCCAGTCCGAGGAGCGCTGACACTATCTGAACATCCAGAACCCACACCGTCCCCGACCCGTCCTTCGCCACGATGTCTGGCTTCCTGTTCCCGGCCGAGCTCTGATATAAATATTCGAGCTCGACCCGCATTCCCTTTTTAATAAGTTCATCAGCCAGACGTCTCACCACCGCATCATGCCTCCTGAGCCTTCCATCGTGCGTCCTCCCACACGACTGGAGAATATGCCCTGTCGTCTCAGTTTTTCTTAAGAGCTGATTAGATTTTGGTGCATATCGACCCAAAATTAAGGGGGGTCGAGGGGGGTTAAAAATTAAAAATCTAGCTCGTTTGAGCAAACTCAACCAAATTTTGTATACATAATCAGTGGGTCCCCAGAAGTCTAAAAATGCAAAAACTAACCGCCCAAAATGGGGGGGGCCTAGGGTCAAAAAATGAAAATCTTGGCCATTTACCAAACTAAACCAAATTTTGTATACATAATCAGTGGGTCCCAAGAAGTCTAAAAATTCAAAAACTAACCGCCCGAAATGGGGGGGGGGGCAGAGGGTCAAAAAATGAAAATCTTTGCCATTTACCAAACTCAACCAAATTTTGTATACATAATCAGTGGGTTCCAGGAGTCTAAAAATGCAAAAACTAATCCCCCCCCTACATGATTATAAATAATTTTATTAAATATTAAATATAAGTGAGGGGCCAGGTTGTATGGTAAAGTCAAGTGGATGGCCACATCAGAACACGTTGGTGCGGGGGTGGAATGGGGGTGGGGTGAGGAGTGAGGCGGAGTAGGGTTTGGGTGCAGGGAGTGGTGCGGCGTGGAGTCCAGGGGGCATAGCGGGGGTGAGGTCCAGGGAGCTAGACGGGGGGTGGTGCGCAGGGTTGTAGGGCGCGGGGTGGGGTCCGGGGTGGATGGGGTGGGTGGTGGTGTGGTGGCGGGGGTTGGGAACGGGGGTGGGGGTGCTGGAGGGGTTTTGGGGGCTGACGTTGGGGCGAGGGGGTTAGTGGGTTAGGGTGCGGAATGGAGTGTTGGGGTGGGGGTGATGGGTGGGTTTCGGGGTGGGGGAGTGGGGGGTGAGAGTGGGATTCGAGGGGAGTGGGGGGTGAGGTGGGGTTCGAGGGCTGGGGGTCCAGGCTAGCAAGAGGGCCGCCGAAGGCGGGCCTTGCAGCTAGTAAATAAATAAAATTTATAATTCCAGCACAAGACACACTCTTTTATTGTCTCCTTCAAGAAATATATTTAAAAAAAATTAATTTTTAAAATAATTTGTTTTGTTCATTTGCAGAAAACATAAATTCAAAGTGGACAAATCGCTTTTAGTAAATTTGTCGCGTGTAAAAAGTCAAGCGCTGAATGAAGTGACTAAAGCAATGCTTGAACTCGCTGACTCGATGATGGAGAATGTGAAAAAAGCGAAACGGAAAAAAGACGAAGAAGCAAAGAACAAAGAGATGGACAAAAATCAATCACAAGGTAACATATTTAAGTACCTATTATAAACTTGCTTCAAAAATTATTGTTCCAAACCTTGAGTGGATATATAATTTGTATTCTTTAATTTCAAAGGTTATTTGTCATACAAATGAAATAAATTTAATAAACTCGTTAAATTATTTTTTATTTATTTATGGCATATACCGGCTGAGTTTTTTATCATGCGACAGATGTGAAACCTACCAAGTATTTTTTATCCAATAATTTTAAAAAATGTTTCACCAAGTACCAACACCAAATTCCTTAAAAACTATCTTGAGACAGTCTTATAACTCAAAAACATTATATGAAAAAAATTTTCAAATAAAAATTTATGTAGGGAAACTAAACTACGCTATTGTTTGTCGACGTAGAACAAGCTTTCAAGGGTATTTTGAGGTCGTGAGAAGTTTTGTTTTTAAAATAGAAACCTATATGTTTCTGAACATATTCTTAATCTAGAAAAAAACTGAACAACTTTCATTAGAACTAATAAATAAAATAAAAAAAATATTAAATCAATTAGATAACAAAAAAAATCCTAATCCTATAATTATTTTCAACAATCATTCATCTTAATTATCAAATAATAATGATCAAGTATTTAATTATTAAATAAATAATTTAATAATAAGACATTCCAGAGTGTATTGCATCTTCTGCTGGATGAATTCCAGTTCCAATTTCGTTATTTTGGCCTTTTAAATTTCTTCGTAGCCTTTACATTTCCTGTATTTTTTTTTTTTTTTTTAATAAATTTACAACACGATAAAATGAAGCACCAAAGGGCAAAATTATTAAATTATTTATTTAATAATTAAATACTTGATCACAAGTTGAATGATTGTTAAAAATAATTATTAGGATTTTTTTGAGATCTAATTGATTTAATATTTTTTATTATTTGATGTCGTATAAAAAAATAGTTCTAATGAAAGTTCGGTTTTTTTTCTAGATTCAGAATATGTACAGAAATATATAGACTTCCATTTAAAAAACAGAACTTGACTTTAAAATATCCTTGACCCAGGTAACCACAATACCCTAAGAATATTCTAAGGATATTCTAAGGACATTTAAATCTTCTTAGAATATTCTGAGGATATTGTGTGTTACCTGGGGAAAGCTTGTTCTAGGCCAAAAAACAATAGCGACGTTTAGTTTCCCCCTGATATAAATAAACTTTTATTTGAAACTTTTTTTTCATATAATGCATTGTTTTTGAGTTATAAGACTGTCTCAAGGTAAAAAACTCACCCAGTATAAACCCTAGAGTTCCGGTCACCACTAGCGGATCATAGAATAAAACATTTTTTAAAAATGTGATGTGACCATCTCATGACTTTATTATACATCTGAAATCAGTAAAATAATTTGTCGTTTCAGGTCAAATCAACACAATCAATTTACCTCACCATCTCAGATTTTCATGAAATTTGGCACAGGTGTACTATTCATATAGACTTGAAAAACACAAATAGCCAATGGCTCAATGATTTGTGATAAATGTAGGAAAGAAATTACTAAGTTAAAAAATGTGACTTTTTCAAACTTCAAATGATAAACATATCCTACTACTTGATGAAAAGTTATACTTTAAACTCATTACGTTACACTTTCTTGAAGTTAATGTTTATTTTTATTTTCACAGAAGTGTAAAATTTAGTATTCTTGTGTTATTCACCTAAATAGGGATATTAATAAAAAATCAAGCTTTATTTTAACAACCAACCCATCATCATCACAAATTTTAATACATAGTATGTACTTTTTGAAAAAATTAAAATCAAAATTTGAAAGAATATTGTATACCACAGAAAAGGGCGTAAAAAATGCTGTAATATGACACCTCTTTCAGCTCTCTAGCTCAATTGAGCAATTAAAAAAAAAAAAATCGCGGTTTTTTGACAAATTTTTGAAAATTTAGATAGCTTTAATTCAAATCTGGGATACTATTTTCACTGACTTTGTTTCGCAATAAGTTTCTAAGATTAGAAACAGAAAATTTATTTAGATATGGTACTATTATATGGTACTACTAAAAAATTTATTATATAGCATGGTCAAATTTACTGCTAAAGATAAGCTTTTTTGATGTAGCTTTGGATACAATGAAAGCATTTTATATTCATGGACATTATACGTATATCTTAAAAAAGAAAGCTATGCTGATTCAAGTAAATTAGTTTCTTATTATGTTAAACTTTATATTTTTTATGCTTTCAGGTCATTGATATTATTTAATAAATTTAAACCCGTTATTTCTAATTTTTATGAAAAAACCTTGTCAGATTAATAGACAAAGAAGCGTTTGAAAGGTAAGGTGACCAGATTACAACATTGGTGAAGCAGGACAATTTGTATCAATCACCCTTTTCGAAGAGAGGGTTCAAAAAGTATTTTTTTTCGAGATATTCAAACGAAAATATATATTTCAAGCTCTTTATAAAATATACAATTTAAAATGAGTTTAGTATTTTGAAAATTAATATTTTTTCCCCCTTAAAATTCTCAATCAAGTTGATAAGGGTCCCCCCCTTTGTATCAACAACCCTTCGAAGAGAGGGTTCAAAAAGTATTTTTTTTTTCCGAGATATTCAAACGAAAATATTATTATTTATCCTTCCCGGAAAGCATGTGAGTTCTCAGGTTCGATTCCTGAGGGGATGAATCCCCTCTGGTATCGCAATTTAATAATATTTCTACTAAAATCTTAGAATTTGTCCTAAAGATTGAATTCTTTCTCTTTAAAAATACATCTTAGTTAATCTGAACCCGAGCTGATTTTTTGAAAAACATTCTATTTTCAAAAAAAAAGATGCTCAAATCTTTAGTTTTATATCCTAATAATGTTTCTAACCATTTCTTCTCTGTTGTGATTGCTGCTGATGGCCAAAATTTAACCTTTTCCTTAATATATTTTTTTTAATAATGATACCCCATGAAAAAATCATTTTTTAGCACTCTTTCCAAAAATCGGGACTTTCTTAAAACACCGCGGACGCGGGACAAATTGTTAAAAATCTGGACTGTCCCGCCAAAAGCGGGACGTCTGGTCACCTTATTGAAAGGAGAAAAAGAAAATTATTGGTTGTATTTGGGATATAATCTGAAGATTCTCTTAGAAATAACGATTTTAAATAATTTAAATGACCTGAAAAAGAAAAAACCTAACGTGCTGAGAAAGTTTTAATTATTTATTTATTAATACATTGTATATAGGTCTGAAAGCAACGAAACATTCAATGCTAATTAAAATTTGTTTTTTGAAACCATTATCCACATCCCTATGAATTTAAAATTAATATTTATTTATTTTTTTAGTTATAAAAAATAAAGAAGAAATAATTGAAGAGGAGCCCTATGAAATCTGGAAAAAAAGAATGCTCGCAGAAGATTAAACGCTTTAATATGTATTTTTATTTATTACTTTATACTTGTAATTATTTATTTTTATTATTATTACTAATTTTTTTAAAATAATTGAATATAGAAAATAATCTGTCATATCAACAAAACCCTCTCCGTCAATATTTTTTCGCAACAGCTATTAAGCGATTTCCATCTGTTTTTGACAGAGTTGGAGAATTTGCTGTAATAACAATATCTGGTCATAACTTTTGATTATTGAAGATTTTAAGAGATTTTTCTATTATTTCTATGCAATTTAGTATTGAAAATTCTTCCCAAATTTTCTGAACCGTTGTGTTGTGTTGTCTTCCCCGTCTTGCATTCGAATTACAATCACTTTTTTCTAAAATCATTTTAAACGTAGGACGTAAATAAAAAGTTTTAAATGTTTGTATAGGGTGGTCCAGAAAGAAATTCATTTTTGAAAATAGAAAGAAAACAAAACTATTATATTTAAAACCGTTTAATCTTATACAATATAAAGTTTATTAAATGTAATTTTGGTTTTTGAAAATTAAATCATCAAGATGACGTCCTTGGCTGTTGCAACTCTCTTCCAAACGGGATGAAAATTTTGAAAAACTTTAGTAAGAGTTTCTTTTGAAATGGCTTCCATTTCTTGCTGAATATTCAGCTTCAATTGCCGCAATGTTGTCGGATTTCTAGTGTATCCCTTGCTTTTTTTAAATCCTCCATTAAGCGCACACTACTAAAAAAGGCATACTATCGGATTGGCCAGTTTTTAGAAGACGATGATGCCTGGACTTGATTTCTGACATATACTCGGCAGGATTACTTTGTATATTTGTTTTATTTATTTGTTTATTTTATTTTGTTTATTTGTTTATTTATTGTCATCAAGCGCTCCTCGTAGGGCCTCTGATGAAAAAAACCACTAACACTAACACTTTTAAGATGTCCCCATAAAAAGGAGTTTGCTGGAATTAAATCGGGGCTCCTCGGAGGCCAAGTTATTTCACCTCCGTGAAATCAGTTTCTGAAAAAACACATCCCTTATCACGCGCATGCTCTCATTCTAAGTGTGACACCTGGCTCCATCCTGCTGAAACCATGTGTTTCGTTTGAAACCTCGCGATTCTTGCAACTTTGAATGAGAGCATGCGCGTGATAAGGGATATGTTTTTTCAGAAACTGATTTCACGGAGGGGTGAAATAACCTGGCCTCCGAGGAGTCCCGATTTAAGTCCAGCAAACTCCTTTTTATGGGAACACCTTAAAAGCAAGGTATACGCTAATAATCCGACAACATTGCGGCAATTGAATATTCAGCGAGAAATGGAAGCCATTTCAAAAGAAACTCTTAAAAGTTTTTCAAAATTTTCGTGCCCATTTGGAAGAGTGTTGCAATAGCCAAGGACGTCATCTTGATGATTTAATTTTCAAAAACTAAAATTACATTTAATAAACTTTATATTGTATAAGATTGAACGCTTTTAAATATAATAGTTTTGTTTTCTTTCTATTTTCAAAAATGAATTTCTTTCTGGACCACCCTATATTATCCCTTGGTCCAGTGGTTGCTGGATTGATGTTGTGTTGAGTGGCATACAAGCCACTTTAACATTTTTTATTTATTTAAGCCTTTTTTTGGAACATTTGTATATTTATAAAACATTTTGAAAATAAAAAGAAAACAAACAAATTACAAAAAAAAAAAAATATTTAAGTATTATTATATGTATAGTTTATATTATTTCAATATTGTTCAGTCATTTTGCACCAGGCCCGTTTGGCAGTCCCTTTTCTTTCCATATCGGTCTTCTTCTGCCAGTTCTGCTATCTTCTTAATATCGTCATACCATCTCTTGTGTTTCTTATGTTAATTCTACATTTAGAAAATTATTTTATTAATTTTTGAAAAGAGAAAAATGAATTGAGCACCCGACAGGATTCTCTTAATTGTCTGTAAATTATCCAATCCCCATTTGAAGATGATTTTATTTAACTAGCCATGCCCATTTTCCGTAATTCAGGTCTTTTGACTTTTCCTGTTGTTGTTTTCGGAAGTTCCTTTAGAAATTGAACACCCCCGTGCAGTTGTTTATAATCCGGCATCCGCTCTAGAACAAACAACCATAATGATTTTTCTTACAACATAATATTACGGTAGACAAATAGAAACAGAGTTTCCCATTATAAATAAATACAAATCTTTTATAATTTTTTTTTTTTTTTTTTAAATATACCTACTTATTTTAAACGTTAGTTTTTTTATTTTTAAATATATAAACAGCGCAAGTAAAAAATTTTTTTTAATAATTTGAACTGTTAATTCAACAAGTGCAGAAATCGTTTTATTATTTTTGAAAAACGGAAATGAAATTTAGACTGGGCAGGATTCCAAGACAACCTTGGAGTAGGGGAAGCAAGAGCCAAGGGACTCCTCTTAGTTGCCTGTTTGACTATGTTTGGTCCTTAGGGGCAAACTTTGAAATGGATTTGAAAAAAATTATTGCATTGTCCACCTTAAGGACGTTCCCTAATATAGCTCAGAAGCAGTTCGCTCTTTCCCCTACTCTCACATGCGCAGAAAGGCAAAAATATTTTCACTGCGTCGTTTCTCGGATCTGGCAACATTGAATTCTTACGAACGCTAAAAGACAAAGAATAAAAAAAATCACTTCATGAAACAGCTCAATGCGAAATTCCAGATGAGAACAGTATAGTTAGGTTGAGAGAATTAGCTAAAAATCTCAAATGCACCAGCTGCAGAAGTTTTTTAGATATGGAAAAATTTAGTGATTTTAGTGCGACGTTGAAAAGTCGCCATCTTTCACTTGCCGTGCCATGAGAGAAAAAATGAAAACCATCAAAAGTACCTAACTTTTAACATTTTTCATACAAAACGAATACCGATTGATACAATTATTTTAATAGAAAAATATTTGTTATATCTTCAGTTAATGATTCTCAGTTTTTCAAAATAATTTCAAGAAAATTACGATTGTTATTTAATGAAACAGTCGCTTTAACATCAATCGGGATAGGGTTCGCGTGTTAAATATGCAAATTTCAATGGTCAATATTTACAAATTTAGTGCCGCAAGGACTAGTGAAAAAAATTTCTACTTATAAAGGACACTTATAAATATGTGTATTCAAAGTTTTAAAAGGATTTCAAGAAAATCTATTTATTAGGGAACGTCCTTAACTCATCTGGGGTTGATGATGGCGATTCTCGTGCTGGGTTTTCCCGAATTAGCTTTTTTCCATAATCACGCATGCCTTGTTTAAGGCTCTTTTGTTTATGTGTGCAGGATTCGAACCTGCGATCCCCGCAGTCAACGAGAAAAGAAACAAAAATATACAAAATATAATTGTAAACACTCTAACGTTGTAAATACTTGAAAAATAAGTAAATTTTTAATAAAAACAATCAATATCATTTATCTAGTTATTTTTTTCTTACAAGGAGATGCAATATCACCCCTGCTTTTCAACCTTATTTTGGAAAAAGTTATAAGAATTTTAGATGAAGGGAGAGAAGGAATACCACTGAATGATCTGCATAAAGTATTTGCATATGCGGATGATATTGCCATAGTAGCGAATAGAGATGAAGGTTTGGTAGACCTTCATGATAAAATCAAATACATGGGGCTAAGAGTTGGTCTTAAAATAAATGCTGAAAAGACCAAAGCAATGAAAGTATCAAAACATAACAACAATAATAGATTGAGATGTGAGGATGCCAGCTACTAGTGCTGATAATTTTGCTTATTTGGGGACTCTTATAACAATAAAGAATGAAGTAGGCAAGGAAATTCAGACTCAAATAATGAAAGGAAACCGTTGAGCGGCAGCCTTAAATTGCCTGCTCAAAAATAAAATTCTCTCAAGAAAACTTAAAATTAAAATCTACAACGCCATTATTCGACCGGTGGTGCTCTATGGATTGTGGGACATGGACCATGACCCTATCTGATCAGAAAAATCTGTCCTTCTAAAACAAGATCTTGAAGAGAATAAGCGGACTGATTAGAGATAGTGTTACCGGCGAGTGGAGGTTTAGAAGTGCAAGGGAAGTGAGAGAATTAACAGGGTAGCCTTTCATCACGAGCTGTATAAGATCACGAAGGCTCGTTTAGGTGGGACATGTGGTGCGTGCTGAGAAGATCGTGCTATCAGCAAGATTCGAAGCAAAACCGATAGGAAGAAGACCACCAGGTAGACCACGGCAAAGATGGATGGACAATATAGCCAGAGATCTTGAAGACTTGGGTGTTCAAGGAAATTGGAACTCTATAGCACGGGATAGGACAAAATGGCGAGGCATTATAGAGGAGGCTAAAACATTGGAATTGCTGTTCGGCCACAGGAAGTAAGTAAGTATTTTTTCTTCTCTCACCTTCAACAAATTTGACGAAATCCGTTTCGGTTGCAGTGGCATTTGGTGTCAGGACAATAAACGCCTTGGGATGTTCCCAGTCGGTTTCATGGGGGATTCCCACCACGCACACCTCGCGAACATCTCGATGCACTACACACACACACAAACATTACACATAGAAAAATACAGGGTGTAACAAAAATATGTGCCCCTAGCTGAGGAGCATATTCTACTCATCGAAAAATAAGCATAGATTCATTCTAACAATTTCTGACATAACTCGGTTGTTTTATATCGGGTGGTGGGGGTCAAGGGGGCGGGCAGGGTGTGGGTCTAGGGCGTGTAGCTCCAAAGGCGGGCCTCTTGCTAGCCAGTACCATATAAGCGTTTAGGTTCATTTCCATGATTAGAATAAGCTCTTGAACTAGCGGCTTACATTTTTGTTATACCTTGTATAGTGTATATATTATACTTGTACATATAAAAAAAAATCGAAAAAACGATAAATGTCCAAATACTTATGAGAACTGCCTCGATCTCTGAGCCCGCCACGTGGTATCCTTTATATTTAATCAACTCTTTAATACGATCGACGACAAAGAACCAGCCATTCTCGTCGTAATAAGCGATATCGCCTGTATGCAACCAATTCTGAAAAAAAGCTTATTTATACCATAAATGAAAATCATTGATTAGGGGTTATTTTGGGTATCCAATTTTACATCCTCCGTCCTCACCCTTGATTCATATAATTTTCCCTGTTAAATACCTGTTGATCAATCGCCTCTTCGGTAGCTTCAACATTATTATGATATCCTTGCATCACACTGGGAGCTCGGATGCACAATTCGCCTCTTTCATCAGGCGGAAGAGAAAGCCCAGTTTCCGGTGAAATAATCTAAAATAAAAAAAAAGAATATATCAAAACCCGAGGCTCGAAAGACCATTATTATTCAGCGTATAAAACTCTACTTGAATCCATGATTAGGTTTACGGATACAAATTTTTGTTGAGCAGTTTTTAAATAAAATTTCTACTCCTACAGTTATGACTTATTTGGCAGCACCTTCGCTTGAGCTCCCGGTACACATTTGCCTACACTTGAGGGCATTCCGTTTGTGTGATTAAAAAACGGTTCCATTGTTAATAGTATCTCTGTCATTCCGTAATTGCTTTGTAGTGGCGCACCAAGATTTTGTTGCGCAATTTGTATAAGGTTTTCCGACATGGCTGCCCCGCCAAAAGAAATTAATCGCAATGAACTTAAATCATAAGCCCTGGTGTTGAATTTCACTAAGGCGTTAACCACGGCTGGACTTAAGAAACTTCTGGTGACCTAGATTAAGCAAAATTAAACAAAGAACTATTATATAACAACTCTTATATCAATAAATACAATTATTTTATGAAAATAACGTGGAAAGAAATCAATGAGGTTGTCCTTTGCTTGATGCAAATATACATAAATACAGGGTGTTCCGTATCACATCGATAAACCTTGAACATGGGATAGTCCAGAACCTAAAAATTTTGTTTAATTAAAGTCTCATAGTTTTTGAGTCATAGGCATTTTTTGAAAAAAATACAAATATATACTACATATATTTTTTTCTAAAGAAAGAGATATAAGTGGTATAAATTTGAAATGGCCAATTTTTTAAATAACTTGTCATACTAGGATAGTAGACTTTTTTTACATTAAATATGAATAAAAATTAACTGATTAAAATATTTTAAAACTTAAGTCCGGCAAAAATATTTTTTTTCTCCAAAAGTATAGTACTTATGGTTTTATTTTGAATTTCGGTCAATAACAGGGTTATTCAGGATTGCGTAACTAAAATTAGAATAATAAAATATGGAAATTTCTAGTCACAGCATCTCATTATTTAGGACAGGGTAGCGATTTTCACCATTTTCAAAAAATGGCTATAACTCGAAAACTATGAGACTTTTATTAATTTCTTTGGATTCTGGACCTATCTCCTGTTCACAGCTTATCGTTTTGATACGGAACACCCTGTATAATAAATAAAATATGTTGTTAAATAAATATAATTAATGTTAGAAACTATAGTTAGTAAGGTTGGACCTCATCATCAGTCTTTGATTATAAATATTTTAACTCTTATTGCTCATGGGTTCAATTACACCATTGGATATGGGAAAATTGTTTTTGCACTTATAGACTTCTGGGGGCCCATTGATTATGTATACAAAATTTAGTTGAGTTTGGTCCAAGGGCCTTGATTTTCATTTTTTGACTCTACACCCTCCCCCTTAATTTTCTGTCGATATCAACAAAAATCTAATCGGCTCTTAATCTCAATGCACCAAAACTAAATGTGAAATTTCGTTTTGATATTCACACTAGTTTTTGAGCTAGTGCGCCCACAAAAATTTGGTAACACACTTACTAACAGACATTTTGACAAAACAGTTAATATTTCGAAAAATATAATTTTTTCGATGTTCACTTATTAGGGCTTTTTTGTAGACCAAAACACCATGGTTTCGCCTAATTTTTTTAATCAAAATTATTTCAGCCGTTTTTGAGATATTTCTGAAAAAACGAAACAAAAAAAAACTTTTTTCATGCAAGATTACAATACCCTGTATGGTAAAATAAAATATTATGTAGAAAGAAATTCAATGTTTTACTTTGATGCAACTTTGTAAGCAAGATATGTTCAGGGGTCTGACTTATGGTCATTTGACTTGAATTGAATCAAATTACTCATAAAATTATTGTCAACTTGTCAGGTTAATTTCAACAAAATCCAATCTTTAATAATAATTAAACAACGGACCTTATATTTTTCTATTATCTTGCAAAATTCTTCACAACTGAATTGTGACATAATAATGGACGTAGTGCCATAATTTAATGCAGCCAATCGCATCAGCACACCAGACACCCAAAATCCACCTGAAATATCAACAAAAATAACATATTTATTAATCTCTTAAAATTCTTATGTAATCTAATTTGAAATATAGATAGGTACCGGAAAGTATTAGCATAATATCAGATGAATAAAAATAATCTTTGATATATTTTGTTGTAAACGCGCCAAACATCAAGGTTGTATCGGTGTGTCGTACACCTTTCGGTAATCCAGTGGAGCCAGATGAGCACAGAATCATGATACAATGCTCTTTCAGAGCATCCTCCGGCAACTGTTCAAAAATTATTCGAAATTCATTAGAGAGACTTGGTTTTTAACAATTTATGAATTTTAACACAATCTCATTGATTGGTTTATAATCGGACTTAATTATGGTAATTAGAAACAAATAATTAGGATTCATAATTTTGGGGCTCAGGTTGGTCGAGTGGGTAACGTAAGTACATGCCTTCTAATCAAGCTAGCACGGGTTCAAGCCCGACTCGCTGCAAATCGATTTTAATCTGATTGAGAAAAAAATTAATAAATTAATATATAGTATCGTAAAATGGCTAATGGTTAAAAAAGCCGAGAAAGCCAAAAAAAATAAATAAAAAAGAATTCATTATTAACTTTATAGGATACAATACTATATATTATTTGTCTAGATTAATTTGTAACAACGCTTAGAGAAATTTCTCTAAAAAAATTACGCTCTTGCCTAGAATCGAACCGACGAACTCGATTAGCGTGCCGAAATAGCTCAGTTGGGAGAGCGTTAGACTGAAAGCGATTACACCATTGCAACATTAATATTTGTATCTTGATTTTTGTTACTAAAACTAGATATTTTTGATTTGGACTTTCTGTCGAGATAATATTGTATTCATTTGAACTTTAAATGAAAATGAAAAAACACCAATAGATTTTAAATTAAGAAACATTAAATATATATTAATTAACGAGGCAAATTTGAAATAAAATTGTCACCGCGGATTTTAAACTGATGGCTCCAATTGATTTTCATTAACCAGGCAAATTTGAAATTCTAATTTCTAATTTGGACTCGAATTTTGAAATGAAAGACTCCAATTCATTTTAAATTAAGAAACATTAAATATATTGATCATTATTCTCCCCCCCCTTCGCCACTCAAATGTTAAAGAGGCGAAACTTTTAGAGAGACGATGTATTTTCGATAGTTTACCGGTATACATTTGGAGTGTGGTTTTTTAAGAGGAATAAAATATTTGGACCGAGACGCTGCCCGCCAGGGCATCAGCCCGGAGGGCCGAGTTTCGAGGGCGTGCCGAAGGCACGCACGAAAAGCTCGTTTATTAATAATTACAACAAGTAAAGTAATAATCATTTAATTATTAAATAATTGTTTATTTAAATAACAATTAATTTTATTTAAAACTTTATCATTAAAATTAAAAATATTATAAATTACTATAAATACTCAGTATTTTCGATCAAATGCTCAATTTAATGGTCAAAAAACATCATCAAAGCACTAACAAGTGATCCAGTTTTTAAATTTCCAATATTTATACCAGAAGAAACATCTGAAAATTAATTTTCTCATAAATAATCCTCTTATGATTAAAATAAATAATTAAGATTTTATATTTAAAGAGTTTTGCTTGAAATGGTTTTCATTTGAATTGATATTTAGAAAAGTCTGTGATTAGATTATTAAATACCATACTTAATATTTCGAAAAATTTTAAAATAGTTCGTCATTCCCTTTAATTTTGTATTTACTAATTAAATAAGTTTAATTTTTTAAACCAATTTATGCTTTTCAACAATTATTCAGTCAATATCAAAGCTAATTATTGATAAGAAAATAATTAGTGTCTATTATTACCTACATTTACATATTATATCAATAATTACCTACATACATACCATAATTATTGAATAATTGTTTAATTATACACCTAACAATTGATTTTATCGAAAACTTTATTTCGGATATTCAATTTTTTTCACTATTAAAAATAAATAAATATTATTTTTTCGTTTTATTCCTATTTTTATGATTATAGAAACTATTCTTAATTTTACAATGTACATTTGTACATACCTAATAATTTTTTTATGCCATCTTTTGCGCGATTTTGATTTTGGAACATATCTACCTCATAAAAAGAGACTCGACTGTATATTCCATTTATTGTCAAGTATTTCTTGGACGTACTAAACATCGAATCCCCCTGTGGATCCGGGGCTAGAATTGATCCACAGTATCCCCTGCTTGTCGTAAGAGGCGACTAAAAGGGGTTGAGCATGGGGGTTGACTTCCCCATCTCGTAAAACAACAGGTTAGCAGTTCCCAAGGAAAAGTAACACGGAAATTATCTTGTTTAATAAAAACGCACTTGAAAATTTTCTCATCCAAAGTGCTATCCCTATAAAGGGATCTTGCGTCATGATTTTAGCGCTAAATGGCGACGAAAATGTAAGCTTTGGGGGATGATTTATTAAACGTCCAAGACAAAGAGACTAGACTCCGTGCACTCTTTTATCTATTATTATATACTATAAAACAATATTTGCCCCCAATTCTCCCAAATCATTTGAATAAATAAACACAAGAGAGCGCTACCTTCGGCAGTAGTGCTGCCTCTATGTTTAACGCACTGTCCCTATATAGCAAAGACTTAAAAAATGGGCAAGATACACCTTAAAAGAATTAATAATTTACGCTCCATAAAAAATCTTTAAGTCGATCCCAATAGAAATTACAATACTTCTTGACCATACCAAGTATTGTAAAGTAAAAAAACCAAGCCTAAAACAGATGGTATGGCTGATCTTTGAGCTATTGGTGTCAGAAATTAAAGATCACTATCACGGGTCTAACTTATTTGGTGTGAAATTCTTGAAAAAGTCATGGCCCATAATGAGCGTAACTTACATCAAATGGCTGAAAGTTGTTCTCGTCTGGATATGGGTTCAGCCAGAGATCATCCAAATTTCTTACTCCCATTTGTTCAAAATTGAAATTATCATCGGCGTCCATTAGAATAAACACTGGATAGATATTCAGATTCTGACAGGATTCTTGTAATTTCGAAAGAGCCATTTTTGTCGAAATGATCACCCGTGGTCGAAAATTGTCCAACTGCATCTCGTAATCCTCTACAAAACATATATAAAACCATAAAAAACAAAATATTTATTTTATGATCACTCTAAAGACACTATTAAACAAAAATTTCTCCCCGTAAATCTAACAATGGATTCCAGTAGAGTTTTATATGCTGATTATCATGCATTTTCCCGATTTTTACAACATTCAAAGTTTTGAGATATTATCGGTCAAAATGACGAAAAAGGACATTTTGACTTATTTTCGAGTGCCATTAAATATTAAACAGCAATATTTGAAGTCAAAATATTTTGTTGACGTAATAGAAAACAGCTTCCTCTTTAACTTTTAAGGAGTTAGGTGTTGGTTCTAGGTGAAACATTTTAATATAATAATAAAACTTGAGCAAGCGAGTAGGTTTCACAAAAGAAATAAAACAAAATTGAGTTTTGAATTCGATATATTTCGGGGGTGAACTCATCATCAGGAGTCAGAGAAAACAGTTTGACTCCTGATGATGGGCTCACCCCCGAAATATATCGAATTCAAAACTCAATTTTGTTTTATTTCTTTTTTTGTGAAACCTACCTCGCATCTTGCTCAAGTTATATTATTATAGCTTCCTCTTTGATTTTCAAATTACCACTTGTTTTTAGCTCAATTAGAAATCGAGTTATAATTAAAAAACTAAGACCATATGTTTTTATCTATAAGATTGGAGTAATTTTTGGAGACGGACTTATAAGTGAAATTGAGTGGATATTGACGAGGAGGTCCAAATAAAAGAAGATAATTTATACTATCTTTTTATTCATAAACCGAGGTTTCGGAGGCTATTCCCTCCTTCTTCAGGTTTCACTGACTTTTCAAAACCCTGAAGAAGGAGGGAATAGCCTCCGAAACCTCGGTTTATGAATAAATAAGATAGTATAAATTATTTTCTTTTTTTTGGACTGCCTCATCAATATCCACTCAGTTTTTATCTATGTTTTAGTTTTTTTAGTTCAAATTCGAGTTCTAATTGATCTAAAAACAAGTGGTAATTTGAAAATAAAAGAATAAGCTGTTTTCTATTACCGAAACAAAATATTTTGATTTCAAATATTCATGGGAATATTTAATGGGACTTGAAAATAGGTCAAAATGACTTATTTTTATCATTTTGACCAATAATATCTCACTACTCTGACGTGTTGTAAAAAATCTGGAAATTACATGATAATCAGCCTATAAAATTCTAATGGAATCCATTGTTAAGTTTCCGGGGAGAAATTTTTGTTTAATTTTTGTCGAGCAGTGAGATTAAAATATATTTTTTCAATTCTCTAGTACCGTCTGATCCCAATTATACTAAAATTTCTATAATTTGGATATTTCAAATTTTTTTGTCAAAATCAGAAATTTAACAAGGCCTTGCCATTTTTTCGTTTTTCGACAATTTTTTTTTTATATAATTATATTTCAATTAAACAATGGTAATAATATTTTTTGTTGTTATTTTTAATTAACTTGACTTTTTAATTTTTTTCTTATTTATTTATTATTATTATTACGAAATCAATTATTTAACAATGAATCAAATTATAATCTAATAATTATTAATATTTTAATTTTCAATAATTCATAAATAATTTTTGATATTTTAATTTTTTACTCTACTCTGTTTGTTCAACAAAGCAACAAATAACATTAAGATTTCAGAGAGTAAGTTTTTCCCTGCCCGGAATACTAGTTTCTCAAACTAGAAACTACATGGTAATCCTATGTAGGGGCTTATTCCATGGATTCTTTCTCTTCTTACTTTTTACCTTAACATCTAAAACACTTCTATATAATTATCTATTTTCATTACTTTTCTTTTAATAAATATTTTCTATCTTAGCTGGTGCGGGTACTCTTTTAAGATCACGGTTAATGAGAGATCTACTAATGGGACAGCGAACCCAAAGATCATCAGATAGAGCGGAAGGCTCCCATAAGGGACTATGTTAAAAAAAGAGTATGCGAGTTTTAGCAGGAGGAACATGTCAGGCTATTATCTACCTGTTAGAGGTAATTTTTCAACTTTTGATACATTTTATACCTAATTGTTTTAATATAGCAGGTGTATAAATTTAAAACCGTGCATCGCTCATAGTATGAGTTAGTAAGCGTTTTAAGCTACTTTATCGACAGGTTATAACCTCTTTTTATTAGTTTGACATTTGTGAACATTAATCAGTGCAAATCACCAGCAATTTAATACAGCAACATACATTTTTCCTTTGGTAATCATGTCTAGATTCTTGTCAGAAAAAAAGCATATGCGGGAACCTCTGCATTTCTGATTTAATTTGAAAACATCGGTTGCCGAATGCTTGTGGAGGACAGTGCTTTATCGGAAACAACGTGCTGAGATTGTTTTCATTGGTTCAAAAACGGCAATTTTGAGCTGAGCGACAAGAAGCGTGAAAATCGACCTAGGAACGTTGAGGACCATCAATTGCAGTCCCTTTTGGGCCTAATCTCAAAAAATGCTTGCCGAGATATTGGGTGTTACTCAACTAACCATTTCCATGGGCCTACGTGCCATGGGAAAGGTTCAAAAGATTGGACAATGTGTGCCGCATGAATTGAACGGTAGGCAGATGGAGCGACGCAAACCACATATGAAATCTTGCTCGCCAGACAAAAAAAAGTCGTTCCTCCATCGGATTCTGACTGGGGAAGAAAAGTGGATATATTATGAGAATCCTAAACGCAAGAAATCGTGGGTTGATCCCGGCCAACCATCAACATCTTCCCCAAGAACAAATCGCTTCGGACGGAAGACAAAGCTGTGCGTTTGGTGAGATCAGCAGAGTATCGTCTACTATGAGTTGTTGAAACCTGGTGAAAATGTTACTGCCACCGGCTACCACCAACAACTGATCAAATTGCACCGTGCTCTGCGTGAAAAAAGGCCGGATTATCAACTAAGACATGACAAGCTGATTTTCTTCCACGACAACGCGGCATCGCACACGTGAACAATAGTCCGAAACTACTTGAAGAGACTCAACTGGGAGGTGGTACCCCATGCCGCTTATTCACCAGACCTGGCCCCTTCTGACTTCCACCTTTATTCGTCGATGGGCCACGCGCTCGCTGAGCAGCACTTCGATTCTTTCGAAGACGTCCGAAAATGGCTTGATGAGTGGTTTGCCTCCAAAGAGAAGGAATTTTTTTTGGCGTGTTATCCACAAATTGCCCGAGAGATTGCAAAAATGTGTAGCTAGTATGGGCCAGTATTTTGAATAAATTTGATTTTGTTTTCTATGAAAAAAACATGTGTTTTTTTTACTAAAAAAGCACCGTTTTAAATTTATACACCTGGTAGTAGAAAGTAGATAGGTATTAGGAAACGCATCTCTTTTGAAAAACTATTCTATTTCTAATGCCAATTCTTGTTATTTCAGGTCTTAAAAATAAGATTAGAATTCAAGAAAACCAAAGATTATAAAGGATTGATTTTTAAAGCCAAACAATTTTATTTCTCTCAAGGATTCAAATCATTTTATAGAGGATTTTATCTTAAACTATTTGCCACCATAACTTATTCAGCAATCGAGGTAATTGTTAATGAATAGAAAAATTAGAAAATAGATTTCTAATTATAGAATGATATTATTTCAGTCTTTGAAAAAGAAATATATGAAGGAAACCTACAAATGTCAAGCGGGAGGATTACAGGCAGTATCGTTCCGATTCTATTACGTCAATAAAATATTTTGATTTCAAATATTGCTGTTTAATATTTAATGGGACTCAAAAATAAGCCTAAAATATCCTTTTTCGTCATTTTGACCGATAATATCTCAAAACTTTCACGTGTTGTAAAAATCGGGATAATGCATGATAATCAGCGTTTAACTACTGGAATCCATTGTTAGATTTACAGGGACAACTTTTTGTTTAATTGAAAGTAATGGAAGGCAGCCCAGAGGTAGTGAGGAAAGAAAAAATTAACACATATAAAATAAGGTGTAATTTATTGGAATCCTTCCTCCTTTCCTTTCAAACCGACGTTTCGGAGGATTTTTCCCTCCTTTTGTTTAATTTTTGTTGAGGGGTGTTATTAGTAACGACACTTTCAATCGAAATCATCGCCAAGTTGTTATTTCTTTCTTTACTAATCTTCAATTTTAAATGGTTTTGAATTATTTTAAACTTCGAAAAGCTTCATCCCGAGAATTTTCGGCAGAAACCTCCTAGATTCGACATTTTTAATGAGATAATCTCATCAGAATGCACGAATTTTTGACAGTTTTTAATTACTTTGATATAGAGTTTGTCCCATCCTGAATTCTATCTGGTTGTTGTTAGAGTTCGTGGCTGTGATGAAACTATATTAGATGGAGGAGGTACTATATCAGCCAAAGTTGGATGCGCTGGGTTCAATAAAACGAATAAAACGTTTCGGCCTGAATTTATTTGGCCATCTTCAGTTAATTGGAAGTTATACACAAAATGCGCTACCGGAAATGGCCAAATAAATTCAGGCCTAAACGTTTTATTCAGGGTGTTTTATTGAACCCAACGCATCCAACTTTGACTGATACCTCCTCCTTCATCTAATATGGCAGCTGGTGGTGGCCCGTTTTAGCATCTTGCTATTAGCTATTGATGATTAGAGTTTAAAGTAGAGGCGAGTGGTTTCGTCAAACTGTATACTCAATGATGATGATGAGTTGTATTTGTGCGTGTGTCTCACCTTGTGTAAAGAATGGATTCATAGGCAGACAGATTGTCCCCGACCAGAAACAAGCGAGCATTGTCGGCGTAAAGACATAGGAATTGCCAAAACAGAGGAGGACAATATCCCCGGCTTGGCAACCGAGACGAACCAACGCCATCGCCAGAGTACGACTCTGTTGCAACAATTGACCAAATGTCAACTCTCTCTCGGTATGTGGACAAAGCTGAAAAAATTACAAAAATAAAAATCTATTTGCCCCCCCCCCCCCCTAAAATACTAATTATAGTAAATAATTAAATAACGTATAATTTAGGTGTTTTACTTAGGCACATAATATGTTGTTGTCAAAATAATTAAAGCTTGATTTAGAAAATCGAAGTTTCATGCAAATTAATAAGGAAGCAAATAATTACAAAGACAATAGGACGATAAGCA
Organism: Forficula auricularia; assembly: GCA_024734495.1. NCBI lineage: Eukaryota > Metazoa > Arthropoda > Insecta > Dermaptera > Forficulidae > Forficula > Forficula auricularia. The sequence continues at coordinate 18,606,757 of JALMQS010000070.1, forward strand.
TAGTGAATCCGCCCCAGAATGATATCTGGATCATAATTTGAGTGTATGTTGGTACTATTAAGATACTTTGATCCTGCAAGTTTCAGATCTTTATCTACTTTGGTTTTGGAATAAATCGAAAAAACTGAAAATCAGAAAATAATTTTTTTCTCGGCTTGACCGATTTGAATGAAATTTGGTCACATAATGGCTATAATCGGGAAAAATAACAACCCATAATCTTCATAATATTCGTTTAAAACAATTTTTTTAAATATATTTTTCGATGTAGAATAACCTCTCAAATCCACAAATAGATCGAAAAGGTACGCCATTTTGAAAATGATAAAAAACTGATTTTTTTTATGTAAAAACCAATTTATTTCAATGTTTTTACCCTTGAAACAACAGAAACGAAGCTTATCCAATTATTTTAAGCAGTATAAGTGCAGATAACATAAAATATTCAAAACATTAATATGGAAACAATTTTTTTTTTAATTAAAATACTTTAATATGCAAAAATTAATTATAAACTATATTGAAATGTTCGTTTCTGTTGTTTCAAGGGTAAAAACATTGAAATAAATCGGGTTTTTACATCAAAAAATATGTTTTTTTATCATTTTCAATATGGCGTACCTTTTCTATTAATTAGTGGATTTGAGAGGTTATTCTACATCGAAAAAGATATTAAAAAAAAATAATTTCAAAATTATACGAAAACGATATCGCCTGTTTCAAACGGTTATTATGAAGATTATGAGTTGTTATTTTTATGCATTTATATAGCTCTATGATGTGACCAAATTTCATTCAAATCGGTCAATCTGTTTTTGAGAAAAAAATTATTTTTTTATTTTCCGTTTTTTTCGATATATTCAAAAACCAAAGTAGATAAAGATCTGAAACTTGCAGGATCAACATATCTTATTAGTACCAACATACACTCAAATGATGATCCAGATATCCTTCTGGGGCCGATTCACTATGCTTATCGTCCTATGGGCTTTATTAGAATATAAGAGTTCATTCAAAGTGCCGATAGAAGGTGACTGGAACTCTTAAATCTACACATTTACCATGGCTGCAGGGCCGGCCGTTCCTGACCCATTGTCCGCCGCATTAGGATTTGCCGCCCTTACAAAAATACTAGAAAATAACGCAACTGGATTTGGTTCTGTCCACCAGTGCCGTAAAGAGGTTATGAAGCGCTTGTGGCAAGTGTCTAACTTGCCCCTCTCCGTAACCCAATAATGAGAAAAAAATATTCTAATCTAACAAGTTAAATTTTACTAAATGCAATATCTTAAATACTATTAACCTCATCAAAATGAGTTGCCTGTATATACTATGCAATAATGTATTTGTAAAGGTATTTGTATGAATAATAAATCTATAACCAGGGCCCTTGTGAGTTATTTCAGGTGATTCAGATTTTTGTATAAATTCAGTCAAATTTTAAACATTATTAAAAATATTCATTTAACAAGGACGCCTGTAGTGTAGGCTAGTCCGAACCAGAGGGGTCCATCGGTTGCATACATACAGGCGGGCAGCATCATTAGACTATTCTTTACGTAGTACCTGGATTTAGTTAAAACCAATATATTAATATTATTTTAGTCTTTGAATTCAGTTAAAAGTTATTTGAAGCCTAATTTAAAATTTTGGGACTTTTCTACCCTTTACCCAAACGGATTTGGGCCTGGGTTTGCTGACAATAGATAGAGTTCGCCGCTATTTTCCAACATATACCTACAATCAGGGACGTCGAGAGGGGGAGGGGGTGAATCCCCCCCCCCCCGGGTCCGTGTTTTTGAATGGGTTCCGGAAATTTGGAACATTGAAAAACTTTTCCAATTTTTTATCATTAAAGTATAAAAAAAGATATTTTAGATTAAAAAATTGTAATTCTTATCTTTTATATTCGCTCAAAACAGTTTTATCATACTTTAACTTATAGTTTAATTGTGTTTTTACCATTTTTCCATGACAAGATATGATCCGAATCCTCAAAAGTGTCATGGAAAATGTTGGATATCTATAAATCTAAGACTTTTGTAAAAAAAAAGTGGTCCAAGTAAACGTTCAAGTAAATAAAATTTCCTAAAGAATGAGATAGAAAGCAAGTCTCTAGGATGAGTGTTCTTCATTTTATGAAGGAAAAACTGCGATTTTTGCAAAAAATGGATTATTTCCTGTGATGGAAAATGCTGATGATATCTATAAATCTAAGAGTTTTAACAAAAAAAAAAAAAAAAAAATAGCCCAAGTAAACGTTTATCAACAAAATTTCCTAGTGAATAGGAATCAAATTTCTAGAATGAGTGATTTTCATTTTATGAAGGAAAAACTGAGATTTTTTGCAAAAAATTGCAGTTTTTTCAAAACTTCGTTCTCATTGCGGCGCAGCCATTATCTAATTAAGATGAAACTTTATTTTAATTGTAGGAAATTTAATCCACATTAAAAATGTATAGATTGGTCTTTGTCGAAAACGTGCTCCTTCAAGGTCAAAATGGGAAAAATCGAAAAAAGTGCGAGTTTTTGGGTGATCCCGGGCCGTTTTCGAGGTCGAAAACTTGGACTTTGCTCTTGAACGGCTATTCGGGGAAAGAAACCTAAAAAAAGAAATTTGTAGGAAATTTTATGAACTTTCATTTTGAATAGGAAGGTTAGTTACGAAAAATTGACAGTTTTCGAGTTATAAGGAAAAATACGCCAAAAAATGAGATTTTGTAACTTTTTTTGCATTTTTGACAATGTTCCGTATCGAAATTTTGTTAGAAAACATCAGATTCGGATTCACTAAACCCAAAAAAATAAAGGGTAGAAGAAATTACAACTAGCTCAAATTTTTTCCCCGAGGGCCCTTTTGAGAACAAATTAACTAGACTATTATATCAATAAATTCTGAATACAAAATGACAAAATGTTGATCTCTTTTTGATAAAGAAAAACCCTGCATGCAAATCATACTATCACAATCATATGGTTTCACAAATTTTCATTTTATGTATAGGGCCCGTTACTTCGGATACGGGGCCCGTATTTTCTCTCGCCTGCAATGGAATAATTTGCCCCATCAAAATTCCAGACGACCTTTCACGTCGATTAGGTCTCTCTGGCTTATATTGATATTTTATCGAAAATAAATTTAAACAATATTTTCTTGAAATTCTTGATTTTAAAACTAAATGTAATTTTCTGGCCAGGACGTTACAAACCACCCTGAAGGGACGGCCCTTCATGGCTGCCAGTCAATGAGCGAACATGCACCAAAACGACCTAAGGGTGAACTGCGATTGGAATTAGGTGTACACCGTCTTTGGAATTATTTTGGACTTCATTAGATAATGCCCCTTCATCTATTGTCTTCTACTTGGAAATGAAAGTGGAAGTGGAAGTAGGTGTACACGATATTAGGTCGCGGTTCACCCCTAGGGTGAACAAATCCAACATGTATATGGGTTGGAGTGAGGTGAATATACTAAAGATAAATTTACCCAGTATTTAGAGGCGCCTCGAGGAAGGTCTAAGCCAGCCCAAAGCAGTATAATATGGGCGTGATGCAAGCACGCCTTATTATATTGATATATTATACCTACTTGTGCTCTCTTGAGTGCAGTATACTACGCACTAAATCTACAAATTGAAAGCGCTAAAAATAAATAAATGCTTTATATATCTACTCTTATTAAACGAGCAAAAATTGTTTGTATATATATTTGTATCTTGGTTCTATTTTGAAAACGGCTCTACCGATTTTGATGAAACAAATTCTATTAACAAGTTTTGAGGATAAGAAAGCGATCTGGCTAGGTCTGGTCTTTGGACCTCGACAAATTTAATCTTAATTGATCTTTTCTTAATTAAAGTAATTATTGAAAAATGAAAATCTCAATGAAAAAGTTTGTTTACATTTTTTTTCAATTATGTTTTATTTTTAATTGGTTTTTTAATTTTAAAACCCACTAATAGGTTATAGCAAATATTAATATATTATATTAAAATTAGGAATTTTTTGTTTGTTTTTAATTAACAGGTGTCTAAATCATAATATTACAGGTGTGTTTACAAATAAAGTGGTTGAAGTGGCTTTTTTTTATATAATTTGGAAACAAATCTTATTTAATTTTATGTTTTAATTTCAGATCCTATACGATTATTTTTTTTATTATTATTATTTTCCTATTTATTTTTTTATAATGTTTATCAATATGAACGAATGTCGGCCAATTGGTGTACGAGTAAACAAATAAACACATAATATGTGGACTATTAAAAAGGTAGAAATGCAAAAACTGGGTGCGGGCTGGGGTGGATGTGAGAGGTGCAGGGGATGGGGTGGATGTGGGAGGTGCAGGAGGTGGGGTTCAGTTGTGGGGGATCCGGGGGTTGGAGGTGCGGTTGGGATGGGGTGGGGCGGAGTGTGGGTGCAGTGGTGGGGGCGAGTTGTGTGGTTTCGGGAGGGGGGGTCAGGGGTTACCGTGCATCGCTCGGTGGCTCCAAGTACTAGTAGTAAAATTTGCTTTGTGTAGTTAAAAAACTATCAATAATAATATTAATGTATAATGCAACTAAACTTTCATCTGTTCCTACTTCGGCAATTTTATCTGGATCGAATGTTTGAATATGATCGTAAAAATATCGGCTGACTGTTGTTCGAGGTATCGATGCCAGATACGTTTCATCTTCAGGTCCAACAGCCAAATACTCTTCGAACATATTGAACATTATTCTAGAATGGATTCGACAATAATTAAAAAGACTTAAGATATGAAACTCTCGTGTATAGGAACAGCTTTATTTGAAATAGAGGGGTGAACCGCGATTGGAATTCGGTGTACACGTCTTTGGAATTATGTGGAATTATTTTGGAATTCATTAGATAACGCCCCTTCATCTATTGTCTTCTACTTGGAAGTGAAAGTAGGTGTACACGATAATAGGTCGCGGTTCACCCCTCGTTTGAAATCATGCTACCAACTGCCCTCTCTCAAATTAATCATAATGGAAGGAAAAAAATGAAAAAATGTACATACGATTTGCTTGATAAACTATTCATAATTTATTTTTGATTCACTGTACATTTTCGGACCATAAGATACACCTTTTTACATAGAAAAATCGCATATTACTTGGCTTGCATATTATGGTTCTAAGGGAATATTAAAATATAATATAATATGGCGGTAAATCACTCGTATCCATAATAAGCATTAATTAACAGGAATAGCAGGGAATTGGACAAAATAAAAAACAGAGTTTTTATTGAATGGGCCAGACGTTTCGTCGATTAATTTCGACTTCCTCAGTGGCTCATTCTATCACTCTTTGTCAAAAGACAATTCCACTACGCGACGTTTACGTCTGTTTAAAGAGTAGAAACATATTTTTTTTGTGATAAATTTTGATTAAAGGTTTGTAATTTTTTGATTGTTCAAGTGTGTAAAAGTTCAAGATTCTTGAGCAATTGGGGCATGATCCAACAATGTATTATAGTTTAAATAAAAAGGATTAAAGGATGTTTCGTCGCGTAGTGGAATTGTCTTTTGACAAAGAGTGATAGAATGAGCCACTGAGGAAGTCGAAATTAATCGACGAAACGTCTGGCCCATTCAATAAAAACTCTGTTTTTTATTTTGTCCAATTCCCTGCTATTCCTGTTAATTAATAATATAATATTATTTCTTAAATATCGTTCCATAAATTTGTCGTGCGTTTTATGGTCCGAAAAATATGGTATTTAACAATCTAATTAATTAAATATCGACTTGATGGAAAGACAACTCAAAGAAAAGGAAATCCTCAAATTCTGATTAAATTAATTTATTAGAATGTCATTTTTATCCTCTTAAAATTTGATATTCGAAGAGGACTAATGGGGCCCAATTATTAGTTTACTTTTAATTCACAATCAATTATTATATAATGATTAGGATCCCTGTTATTTAATTTTCCCTTCAGAATGATGGTGTAGAACAGGGGTGGCCAAAACGCATACCAAATTGTATCAGATAGATATGTGTGGCGGCCCGCGGCCCACTCTTGCGCATGGCGACGAGCCTTGAGCAACGGCCGCTAGATGACTCAGTCGGATCGTTGAGTCGCTTTTGCATGAGGGAAATATATTCACCCATGCTATAATATAAGCGGCTCGCTTCGACTGAGGGTTAGCTAACGGATTCGGACACTCGAATCTAGAGGGGCCAAATAATAACCGGCAGCCCCTCCCCTGCACACACCCTATATGAATACGCAACCTACAACTCTGCATACGCAAGATTGTTAGGACCCCATCGACTTGATGGGGGGCGCACAAAGCACCACCCCTAACAATAACTGGTGACCGCCCGACGTGATTGCAAAGCAAGCAGCCTCTTGACCCACCAGCTTGGTGGATAGAGCCTTGCCCGGCCGACTTGGTCGGTAATAAGCAATCACACAAGAAAGAAGGGGTGTGGTGTGGCGGCCCGCGGCCCACTCTTGCGCATGGCGACGAGCCTTGAGCAACGGCCGCTAGATGACTCAGTCGGATCGTTGAGTCGCTTTTGCATGAGGGGAATATATTCACCCATGCTATAATATAAGCGGCTCGCTTCGATTGAGGGTTAGCTAACGGATTCGGACACTCGAATCTAGAGGGGCCAAATAATAACCGGCAGCCCCTCCCCTGCACACACCCTATATGAATACGCAACCTACAACTCTGCATACGCAAGATTGTTAGGACCCCATCGACTTGATGGGGGGCGCACAAAGCACCACCCCTAACAATAACAACACAAAGTATATTAGATAAAAATCTCGATGTTTTAAGAAAGTTTATAATTGTATGTCGTGCCGCATTCATGCAGTGGTGTGGGCCACGGATTAGACAGCCCTGGTTTAAGATATGCAAAGAATTTTTAAAAAAATTTTACAATTTTTCTAATTAATATAACAAAGAATAATTGTTATATCAATGAGAATTGTTTTGACCACGCTTATAAAAGATATTTATCACGAGACTACTGCGGATTATGCTATTGAAGTCTGTGGAGTCTTAAGTCTGGACCAAGAGAGAAAAAGATGTGATCCACTTACCTACAATCCAACGTCATTTCGCGTATAGCCCGCTAGACATTCGGATGGATCACCAAATGAATTTGAAATCTCAGATGTTATATATTTAATCTCCCAGTACAGAGCGCTCGGTCTATTAGCATGTGTGTTAGATGCTTGCCATAAATTAACCGAATGTTTTCTACATTTGATTCAATCAAATATTGAGTGAAAATAATATTTGAACTTAATATTTCTAACTTGAAATAATGATCTTAAATAAATTTTTATAATTTTTCTAATTAATATAACAAAGAATAATTGTTATATCAATGAGACTTGTTTTGACCAAGCTTATAAAAGATATTTATCACGAGACTACTGCGGATTATGCTATTGAAGTCTGTGGAGTCTTAAGTGTTAGTTAAGTTAAAAAATATATAACATCTGAGATTTCAAATTCACTTGGTGATCCATCCGAATGTCTAGCGGGCTATACGCGAAATGACGTTGGATTGTAGCTAAGTGGATCACATCTTTTTTTCTCTCTTGGTCCAGACTTAAGACTCCACAGACTTCAATAGCATAATCCGCAGTAGTCTCGTGATAAATATCTTTTATAAGCGCGGTCAAAACAATTCTCATTGATATAACAATTATTCTTTGTTATATTAATTAGAAAAATTTTAAAAATTTATTTAAGATCATTATTTCAAGTTAGAAATATATAAGTTCAATTATTATTTTCACTCAATATTTGATAAAAATTCTCTGCAGTTGATTTGCGATTGAATCAAATGTAGAAAACATTCGGTTAATTTTTAAAGATTTATCTGAAATTGAATCGGTCATTTCAAAAACCCCCTAAGTCAACATTTTTCCTAACATGCTTTTTTGACGCCAACATTTACTTAAACCCATAATGTGAGTAAAAACCAAGCACGTCAGTACATTCCTTCCTCTTCAAACAGTACCCCGAAGTCGTCGTTCATTGATTAAACGACACAAGTCATAATATGATTGTTTTGTTCAAATTTAATACCACCTATGACCTTTCTTGCTAAAACAACATAAGTCAAAAATAGTTTTTCTGTTTTTTGTTTAAATTTTTTATTTATTTACAAAGATTGTTCGATATTCACAAACTTTTAAGTCCAAACACTATATTCAGCCCAAAAAATTCCTTGAAAATTCGTTTACTTGTGAATTACACAGTTTTTAATTGATTTCTGAAATGTTCTGATTGTGGTTTTTGGAATGACCGATTCAATTGTATTCATTTCAATGGAGGCTTCGGATTGGACAGCCCTGATTTAAGATATACAAGGAATTTTTTAAAATTTATTTAAAATTTCATTCTTTAACGTATAAATTTATTTTTAAATATTATATTTTAAAACATTATTGAAGTTTTTAGATCACGATCTAAATACTTGATAAAATTTTAAAATTTTTATTTAAAAGAAGTTGCATAATGGTAAAAAACGATTTTTTTCGAGAGGGAGGAGATGGAGGAAACCTGAATTTTGATGATTACGAAGGATCACCAAAAAAAGTCATCCATTCGTAAGTATCTTCTATAGATGATATATACAAATATTTGTGAGTACGTAAAAATTCCTTATAAAAAACAATAACAATTTTTAAGTGCATTAAAAAAAACCTATTCGCCCTCAGCGGTACAATTTATCCAAAAAAAGTCGCCCCTAAGGTTTAAAAGTTTAGATAACCCTGGAGTAAAAAATAATATTTTGCCGCAGTTATTCTAACATAAAAAGTAGTATATTTTCTTCAAATTATAAAAAATTTAAAGTACTAACAGATATTTTGACAAAACAGTTATTATCTCGAAAAATATAATTTTTTCGATGTTTACGTATTATTAGAGTTTTTTTGTAGACCGAAACGCCATAGTTTTGCCCAATTTTGTTTTTTATCAAAATAGTTGAAACCGTTTTTGAGATATTTCGAAAAAAGAAGCAAAAAAAAACACTTTTCCGATGCACGATTACAATATATTTGACCATACCCTGGATGGTAAAGTAAAAATATATTACTTATGAAATTAATTAAATTGAAAGTTTTTTTGCCGAGAGTAGCAGAATTTTTATATATTGAAGGAGACAATAAAGAGTGTGTCTTCTGCTGGAATTATAAATTTTATTTATTTATTTATAACGAGGTTATAAATAAATACAATTTATAATTCCAGCAGAAGACACACTCTTTTATTGTCTCCTTCAATATGAAATTAATATTTTATTGTCCCTTCAAAATCAAAGAAATTACATTTTAATCCACAAAGAGGGTGTGTAGAAAATTTGAGTTCTATAACTCATCAGGAAATCGTTTAAAAAACGTCGGCAAGGCTTTGGGCTTGAGCGAGAAATTCTCCGAAAAGTAAGTACCTAGTTAAATAAAAGCTTATAAAATGCACTCCACCTATAAATTAACGTAAAATTTTAAAACCGTTAACTTGAGATGGAAAAATAAAATAATCTAAAAGGTAGGCGTGGCGTTGTTTTCTTTACCTGTCAGACATGCTGCGGCTTGGCCCTTCATGCATAGACTGATTGATTGATATATTAGAATCGAAAAATACACTTGGACTTTTCGAGAGAGGGTTGATGCGCTATTTAAGACGCAATACGACGTCGCGGACACCCGCCTGACAAGCAATTCCTTCCTAAATTTTATCCAAAGTCATTTGAAATATTAATATGTTTATAAATTATGTTGATTAATGTCCATTATAATTAGTAGATTAAAAATTCACAGTTCATTGGACAATGTTTTTTATTGAAGCTCTTATTCAATTTTTGTACGTTTCGTCTCTCTCGAGACTTTTATCAAGCACTCAATTGGTTAGAGCAACATTGGTTGAGATAACAATAAAAATAATTGAGACATAGTAGAATTTTTTCGTTTTAGATTGATACAATCGTAGGTTATTAAAGAACCAACAGAATTGTTGAATTTCAAAAGGAACAAACCACAAATACTAATATTCAATGAAATAAAATAAAGATTTAAGTATCTTTTTGGGTGTCTTTTTTTGAAAAAAGATGGAAATTATTTCAAAAATCAACCCAGTATATAATATTATTAAATGAATTTAACTTTAAAGGACATCATAGATATTAGTTGAAATATTTTTACATTGCATATCAGAGAGGTTCGTCCCTTAGGAATCAGAACCCAAGCGCTAACTAAGCTTGCCGGGCCAGTAGCCAAACCCTTAAGACAAATCTCTCTCTGACATGCAACATATATATAAGTATTATAGCTATAGATTTTTCACTCCCTTCAAATCAAAGGGAATAGTGAAAAATCTATAGCTATAATACTTATATATGTTGCATGTCAGAGAGAGATTTGTCTTAAGGGTTTGGCTACTGGCCCGGCAAGCTAGTTAGCGCTTAGGTTCGATTCCTAGGGACGAACCTCTCTGATATGCAATGTAAAAATATTTCAACTAATATCTATGATGTCCTTTAAAGTTAAATTCATTTAGAAATAAAATAAGTCTAGATGGATTTGACAGATGACAGATATAAACAACCTTATAGGTATCTGTCATCTGTCAAATCCATCTAGACTTATTTTATTTCATTGAATATTGTATGTGTGGTTTGTTCCTTTTGAAATTCAACAATTCTGTTGGTTCTTTAATAACCTACGATTGTATCAATCTAAAACGAAAAAAATTCTACTATGTCTCAATTATTTTTATTGTTATCTCAACCAATGTTGCTCTAACCAATTGAGTGCTTGAAAAACTCTCGAGAGGGACGAAACGTTGTACAAAAATTGAATAAGAGCTTCAATAAAAAACATTGTCCAATGAACTGTGAATTTTTAATCTATTAATATGTTTATTCCTTTATTATTAAACAGATATCACTGGCTATTTGCAGTCCATGTTGAATGAAAATCAAAAATATAGCCATCGATTCTCATCTAATACCTGAGGAATAACAATTCTACATTCGATTTTTGACGTTTTGATTATTATACTTGTTAATCATCAGAGATGTGACTTATTATAGATACAAGATATAAAATACGTATTTTAATCTTTAATTTTCATTTTCTATCTTATATTTAGATACATTCTTTTAAATTGAAAATTTTTGTGCCGAGGATAGCAGAATTTTTATATATTGAAGGAGGCAATAAAAGAGCGTGTCTTCTGCTGGAATAAAATTTATAATTCCAGCAGAAGACACTCTTTATTGTCTCCTTCAATCAAGGGCGGATCCAGGAATTGTTTATGGGGGGGGGGGGGTGAATGTATATAAGGTGCCCGATGTATATAAGATCTACTTTTTATCTCGGAAGTGTGTCGCGATCGAATTGTCCAAGAGGGGAGGGGGGGGGGGGCAGAGACGCCCCCCACACACATAGAACTTTATTTTCAATTTTAAAAATTTAAAAAAAAATAAATGTTTTTTTCTAAAAAATTTTTGACAGGCACGGGCCTCTATGGGGGGGGGCGGTCGCCCCCTCCGCCCCCCCCCCTGGATCCGCCCTTGCCTTCAATACATTCTTTTAGTACCTTAGTATTTTGTAAATACTAAGTTTGCTTGAATAAATTTAAATTGTTTAAATTGTTTGTTTAAATTTAATAATAGTATTTTACCAAACTTGGTATTTACAAAATACTAAGATACCAAAAGAATGTATCTAAACACAAGATACAAAATGAAAATTAAAGATGAAAATACGTATTTTGTATCTTGTATTTCCAATATACCTGTATCTAAAATAAGTCACCTCTCTCTGCCACTGATTATCTATACAATATTTGGTTTTGAGTTTGATCTAAAGGCCTAGATTTTCATTTTTTGACCCTACACCATTAAATGATTATAAATGATTTTATTAAATTCAACTTTTACTAATTATCTATTCATTTTTTTATCCTGACTGAAAAACATAACATTTGAAGAAAATAAATTGTTTTGGGCCGCACATAAATTATACTATACTATACTTTATCTAGATATATAGCTTATAAAAAATGAATAGGTTCCATCACATAGTCAATTTTTACTATATATTAATTTTTCTAGTGGTGTTAGACTAGGTAACTTGTTAAAACAAGTCTTCTGTTTTATCCCTCATTGAAGGGACTTATGAACAAGTACGTTCTTTATTGCTCTATATTCGTCGGCCATTCGTGATGCCCTTTGGTTGGTTGCGGAGGGATCGGTTTGGGATGCTCTGCTTGCCCTACTGTGCCCCCGAGCTGCCGCCGTTAGGGATCAGCATTTGAGGGCTGGCGAATTTATGGAAATATGAACGAATACGATCGGCTGGCTAAATGGGCATCTATGTTCCCGAGGCCAATAAAAAAAAAAAAAAAAAAATTATACTGATTCTAATGATAGTTTTTTAAGCACAAAACAACAATTAATGTACAATAAGGATTTCGTTTTGACAAATATCATAGAATATCTAATGTCATGTGTGGAAGCCATTATACATTTCATAGTAAACAATAGACACAAGAATAATAATATAATAAGCAATTGTATATTCTTTAATTTTAATTATTACCTAATAATAGACATAAAAACAAGATATTATAATCAATTTAAAGAAGAAGGAATTTATATCATTGAAAACAAATGAAAAAATGAAATGTTTATATTGACGTAATCTCCAGAAACTAATACGATTTTACTACTGAGAATGGTGAGCAAAACTGTATGATGAATTAAAAATAACTAATAATAGTAATATTAATTTACAAAATAATATCAAGCAATTATAAACAAATAAATAAACAACAATGAAAAGTGAATAAACAATAAAATAAAAGTCCCTAAACCAAAGAGTCAAATTTACACCTCCGCTGGTCGAGGACTCTTTTTTCCAGGAAAATAAATTGAATGAGCATGATCTTTATCAAATATTTTGAGATTTGAAAAATCGAAATTGTGTCCCAGGTTAGTTGAATAGCATATAATATATTATATATGAAATTTGAAGTATTTATATTCGAGTGAAAATACAAGGTAAATTTTGTTTCGTAATTTTTTTGAAGAATAAAAATTTAATAAGTATAATAAATACAATGGCTAAGTGCATATTTTTTTCTAAATTAAATAGACTTGTGGATAAAAATTTGCACAAATTATTATCAAAAAAATGTAGAGATTTCAAAAATTATTCCATTCCAAAACTATTTACAACTCGTGGTACTTAGGTAAATTTATTAGTAAAAAAATGTGTTTTTTGATAAAATTTTTTAATAAGATTATTATGAGTAGTATAGTATTAAAATTTTAAACATTTAGATTATTTATAAAATTTCGTCAAAAATTTAAATTTTTAAAATTAAGAAACTAATGAATTTTCAAATCTTTTTTTGATGGGTGACTTTGAAAAGATTTGTCTTTCCTTTTTTTTTTTTTTATTTTCTTCAAAACTTTTACCCGAATATTTTTTTGTAAATGGCTAAATAATATATCTCGCACACATACCTAATTACACAAAATTATATTTATCACGATTAAATAATTAGTAGTGATAAGTGAAAGTCGAGTGGGGTGCTTTAAACACGGTTAATTAATTAAAAGCGATAAGTGAAAATAGTATGACGTATTATTCTAAGCCGATTAAGATTATCTGGGAAGATAAGCTAAGAATAGCTTACACTAATTGCTTTCGAAGGGTATATAAGGTGGTGATAGGGACGGTGAGAGGGGTTATTGTGGGGGAGATAGGGACAATGGTGGGGGGATAGGGGCAATGGTAGGGGGAGTTGGGGATAGGGAAAAGGGTATATAAGAAGGTGAGTGATAGAGAAATTGGGCATTGTGTTTCAAGCAGTGACAGATGAAACATCGACTGGGAATATTACAAAATGGCCTCTCCACCTTCATCCACCCTCTCAGGTGACTCCACCCTTCAATAATAAACAACCCTTCATCCCTTATATTAATTATATCCATAGAATTACAGAAACCATTAAATATAATTTTCTTTCTTTCTACTTATTATACGTTTAGGTATCTATTGCGACTAAATTTATTTTTGTGCGCTAGTGTAAATGTGTACCAGTGGGGTCAGAGTAATCCAGGTCCAGGCGCGAGACTTTGGCTGTTAAGGTAAGACATCATTATAATACTTTATTCTTATAATTAAATAAATAAGATATAGTCAAAATTTTGAAAGTTACTTTTTTTGATTTTTTCACAAAATTAAACATAATTTTATTACGAATATTTATATAAAAATAACTTTAAATTCACTATTTAATTTTATTAATATCATGTTTTTTTCTTTTTTTAGGAAGGTGCTCGCCCTACTAATATTTACATTTAGATTAAGTATTTACTGAAAAAACAAATCCTTTATCGTTTTCATCCTGTATCCATTTTACCTTTATTTCCCACTCTTTCTTTCAGCTGTCTATGCCTCTGCATATAAATTTACTATCGAGACATATTCATATATAATAATTACATTGGCATAATTTTTTACATACACTACACATTCCCATTAATGATAAGTACCTGGGCCACCAAGCGATGCTCGGTAACTTTTTGCTTCAGTTAATAGCTATATATATATTAATCCCCGAAACCCCCCTCGCCCCCCGGACCCCCACCACTTCACCCCACCTCCTGCACCCTCCCACCCTACCTCCCACGGAATTATAATTTCACTTATGGTATTGATTTCACAAAAAATATAATAAAAAATTCTTGTTTAATTTTAATAACTAAAATTAATTCAAAATTTATTCAAATAATAATAAATAATATATGAAATTTGAAATATTTATAACTTCATATAATATGGATTTAAATTCGTAAACACACAAATTGGATATTTTTAAGACTGTGTTATGAGTGTATGTGTATGTTAACTGCATTTTTTGTGACAATTATTTTAATAATAAGCTGACGTGTTCTGATGTGGCCATCCACTTGACTTTACCATACACCCTGGCCCCTCACTTATATTTAATATTTAATAAAATTATTTATAATTATGTAGGGGAGGGGGTTAGTTTTTGCATTTTTAGACTTCTGGGGGCCCACTGATTATGTATACAAAATTTGGTTGAGTTTGGTAAATGGCCAAGATTTTCATTTTTTGACCCTGCTCATTAGGGATTTTTTGTAGAGCAAAATAAATAGCTTGGTTTCGCTCAATTTTTTACTTTACCATACAGGGTATGGTCAAGTATTGTAATCGTGCATGAAAAAAGTGTTTTTTTCCTTCTTTTATTCGAAATATCTCAAAAACGGCTGAAACTATTATGATTAAAAAATTGATCTAAACCATGGCATTTCGCTCTACAAAAAAGCTCTAATAAGTGAACATCGAAAAAATTATATTTTTCGAGATAACAATTGTTTTGTCAAAATGTCTGTTTGTCTGGTTGTCTAGTTGTCTAGTTGTTCGTTAGTCTGTGCGTTACCAAAGTTTTTATGTATGAGCTAGCTCAAAAACTAGTTTGAATATCGAAACCTAATTTCAAACGTAGTTTTGGTCCATTGAGATTAAGAGCTGATTAGATTTTGGTGCATTTCGACCCAAAATTAAGGGGGGTAGAGGGGGGTTAAAAATTAAAAATCTAGGCTATATGAGCAAACTTAACCAAATTTTGTATACATAATCAGTGGACCCCCAGAAGTCTAAAAATGTGAAACCTAACCGCCCAAAATGGAGGGGGGGGGGGGTGTAGTGTCAAAAAATGAAAATCTTGGCCATTTACTAAACTCAACCAAATTTTGTATACATAATCAGTGGGACCCAAGAAGTAAAAAAATTTAAAAACTTATCCCCTCCCCCTACATGATTATAAATAATTTTAGGGTGCAGGCTGTATGGTAAAGTCAAGTGGATGGACAGATCAGAACATGTCAGTTTATTTTTTTAACAAAATAGTTTTATGAAAGATATTAATTTGCCGATGGTAATAGATTCAAATTTACTAGAAAATCATAAGATGGTGTCATCCATTAAATCCGATGGACTGGAATATTTTTAATTATATGTCAGAGGGGTTGTTTTTCACCCCTCGGGAATCGAACCCGAGTGCCAGTAACAGCAATCCGGGCCACCTGGCTCACCTGCGGGATACGAACCTCTCTGACATATGCAAACGCGTAAAATATTTTACTCAAAGATTGTTATCTTAATTTGTAAAATTTCGCGATATAGTGATTCTAAATTTAAACATATAGCCATGCCATATAATTTAAATAAAGGTGGTTGAGTGTTTCGAATTTTGAAGAAATTCTTGAAGAAATTTTCTAGTAAATTTGAATCTATTACCATCGGCAAATTAATATCTTTCATATTAAATTAGGAAAAGTCATTCCATTGCCCTTCGAATTTTGAATTTCTTCAAAATTCGAAACACTCAACCACCTTTATTTAAATTATATGGCATGGCTATATGTTTAAATTTAGAATCACTTTATCGCGAAATTTTACAAATTAAGATAACAATCTTTGAGTAAAATATTTTACGCGTTTGCATATGTCAGAGAGGTTCGTATCCCGCAGGTGAGCCAGGTGGCCCGGATTGCTGTTACTGGCACTCGGGTTCGATTCCCGAGGGGTGAAAAACAACCCCTCTGACATATAATTAAAAATATTCCAGTCCATCGGATTTAATAGATGACACCATCTTATGATTTTCTAGAAAATAGTTTGAGTCGTTTTTTAGATATTTAGAAAAAACGAAGAAAAAAACACTTTTTTCACTCACCATTACAATACTTGACTATATCGTATGTAAAACTGGCTTCTTTAAGGATTATAAATTATTGCTATAAAAATATAGTTTTTTATTAAAATAAAATATTTACAATATAGGAAGTTTATCAATTAAATACTTTACCTATAAAAATATAGAATATAATTTGTAAGTCCTTATTCTAATGGTTTTATCGTAATACAGATACAATTAACAAAATAGGATATTCTATTAAAATAGAAATGTGAAAAAATATATCAAGCAATTATAAACAAATAAATATCAACCTATAATTGGAGTAGGTGCTCATACTTGAGAACGATCGATCGCAGAATAAGTCGATCGAAACGTCGTAGTTATATTGTATTATTTGTTTCAATAAATAATGTGATTTAAATAAAAATTCAAATTTTAAATAAATAAACAACAATGAAAAGTGAATAAACACTAAAATAAAAGTCCCTAAATCAAAGAGTCAAATTTACACCTCCGCTGGCCGAGGACTCTTTTTTCCATGGAAATAAATTAAATGATAAATTTATTTGTCAAATATTTGGAGATTGGAAAAATCGAAATTTTGTCCTAGGCTAGTTGAATGGCTGTAGCGTGGTAATTAAGTAAATTTATTAATAAAAAATCTGACAAAAAATTTGAATAGCATTATTATAGTATAGTATTAAAATTTTTAACATTTAGATTATTTATAAAAATGCGTCAAAATTTAAATTCTTAAAATTAAGAAACTAATGAATTTTAAAATCTTTTTTTATGGGTGACTTTGAAAATTTTGCCTTTTCTTGTTAATTATTTATCAGTGTTTAGTGCAACACTCTTAAATAATTAGTAGTGATAAGTGAAAGTCGAGTGGGGTGCTTTAAACACGGTAAAATAATTAAAAGTGATAAGTGAAAATAGTATGACGTACCATTTTCTAAGCCGATTAAGATTATCTGGGAAGATAAGCTAAGAATAGCTTGCCCTAATTGCTTTCGAAGGGTATATAAGGGGGTGATGAGGACAGTGAGAGGGGTTATTGTGGGGGAGATAGGGACAATGGGAGGGGGTGGATAGGGGCAATGGTAGGGGGGAGTTGGGGATAGGGAAAAGGGTATATAAGAGGATGAGTGATAGGGAGATTGGGCATTGTGTTTCAAGCAGTGACAGATGAAACATCGACTGGGAATATTACAAAATGGCCTCTCCACCTTCATCCACCCTCTCAGGTGACTCCACCCCTCAATAATAAACAACCCTTCATTCCTTATATTAATTATATGCATCGAATTATAGAAACCATTAAATATAATTTTCTTTCTTTCTACTTATTATACTTTTATCTATCGTGAGTATATTTATTCTTGTGCGCTAGTGTAAATGTGTACCTGTGGGATTAGAGTATTCCAGATCCAGGTGCGAGACGTTTGCTGTTAAGGTAAGACATCTTCTATTCTTATAATTAAATAAATAAGATATAGTCAAATATTTGAAAGTTACTTTTTTTGATTTTTTCACAAAATTAAACATAATTTTATTACGAATATTTATAGGGGTTTTGCACTTCAAATTGAACATTTTACAAATAAAATAATAATAATAAAATGTTCAATTTGATTTGTAATGTTCAATTTGGAAGGAATAAATAAACAACAATTAAAAGTTAATAAACACTAACATAAAAGTCCCTAAAAAAGGAATCTTTTTCCCAGGGAAATAAATTGAATGAGCGAGTTCTTTGTCAAATATTTTGAGATTGGAAAAATCGAAATTGTGTTCCAGACTAGTTGAATAGCTGTAGCGTGGTACTTAGATAAATTTATTAATAAAAAAAATGTGTTTTTTGATAAAATTTATTTAATACTTTCCCGCGAAATAATTAAGCCTTTCGGACCTCTAGGTATATATAGTATTCCAGTGAGGCATGGCTTGATCTCAAATAGAAATTCGACTTGAAATTGATAAGTTGATGTTTTTTTTGTTTTTTTTTTAATTATTTCTTCAATTTAGACAATGAATCTGCCTGTTGGTGTGTTTGACCCACCAGGTGAATTCTAATTAGGGTGTAGTATTTATAATATGTTGTTGGAGTAATTATAATAGCTTTTTTATTAAAATTTTTAATACTTTCCCGCGAAATAATTAAGCTTTTTGGACCTCTGAGCTCAAATAGAAATCCCATTTGAAATTGTTAAGTTAGTGGGGCTTTTTACTTTACCATACAAGGTATTGTCAAGTATCGTATCGTGCATGAAAAAAGTGTTTTTTTTGCTTCTTTTTTTCGAAATATCTCAAAAACGGATAAACTATTTTGATTAAAGAAAATTGGACGAAACCATGCATTTCTGTCTATAAAAAAGCTCTATAAAGTGGAGATCGAAAAAATTATATTTTCAAATGTCTGTTAGTCTGTCTGTTAGTCTGTGCGTTACCAAATTTTTGTGGACGAGCAAGCTCAAAAACTAGTGTGAATATAAAAACCAAATTTCTCACGTAGTTTTGGTCCATTGAGATTAAGAGCTGATTAGATTTTGGTGCATATCGACCCAAAATTAAGAGGGGGTGGAGGAGAGGTTAAAAATTAATAATCTAGGTCATTTGAGCAAACAACCAAATTTTGTATACATAATCAGTGTACCCCCAGAAGTCTAAAAATGCAAAAACTAAGCGTCCAAAAAGGGGGGGGGTGTTTGTACTGTCAGGAAATAAAAATCTAGGTCCTTGTGTACCAAACTCAACCAAATTTTGTATACATAATTAGTGAGACCCCAGAAGATTAAAAATGCAAAAATAGCAACCCAAAATGGGGAGGGGGAGGGGGCGTAGGGTCAAAAAAATTAAAAAACTAGACCATTCTACAAAATTCAACCAATTTATGTATACCTAATTCGTGGGCCTCCAGAAGTCTAAAAATGCAAAAACTAACAGCCCAAAATGGTGGTGGGGAGGGGGTGTATGTTCAAATGCAATTTTGCTCAAAAAGCTAACACTAATCTATGAGTGAACATTGTATTGTATTTATTTTGATTAGTTATGTATATTGATTAAATTATTAAAGTTGTTATAGAGAAGTGGGGACTGTATTTTTTATGCAGATAATTTATATTTTATTGCCAATGTTTCGTCAACTTTGTTGACTTTTTCAGGGCTCAGATAGTGAAACTACTCTGCTTATTTATCATTTTTATAAAAAATATTTATTTTAAACCCATTATTATTATATTGTTTTTATTATTGTTATTGTCTTATTTTATAAGTTATTATAATGTAATATATCTGATCAATATTGTACTATATTACTGTATATTAGGCATTAGCCGTTGAAATAAAATAAATAAATAAAAATATATATATATGTGAGGGGCCAGGTTTTATGGTAAAGTCAAGTGGATGGCCACATCAGAACGTGTCAGTTTATTTAATTATTTCTTCAGATTAGACAATGCATGTTTCTAATGGTGTGTTTGACCCCCGAAGAGAATTCTAATTATGTTGTAGTATTTAAAATATAATTTAACTTATAAATAGAAATAAGGACAAATTCTTCAAAAATTCTATTATAGAAATTGATACTAGAAATTCTTTTTGTGTATTCTGATTACCATAATCTATATATATAAAATTCTTTGTCCGATACACTCACTCACTCATCATCAAAACAGCCAGAACCACTGGACATAGAGACATGAAATTTGGAGAGGATATTACATCTATGACATAGGGGCTCACAAAGAAAGGATTTTTTGAAATTCGACCCCTAAGGGGTGCAAAGGGGCAAAGTGTGTTTTCACTGATTATGCGATATCTCTTAAGGACGATAAAATATCTACTTGCTTTTTACTTATAAAAATACTAAATTAAAATATCTAAAAACTAATTTCATGATTTTTTGAAATTCTATCCTTAAAGGGGTCAAAAGGGGCAAAATATCTTTGCAATGTGTTTACACTAATTATGCATTTTCAATTAAGAACGATAAGATATTTACTTTATTTTTACTTAATAAAATTCTAAATACAAATATCTAAAATTAATTTCAGGATTTTTTGAAATCCGACTCCCAACTATCCAAAATGTGAGTGGGGGCAAAAATTAAAACTCTCTCCTATCTTGATCAAATTTTGTAGGGACTTATTCTTTATTACTTTAAGAAACTATTCCTGTAAAAGTCAACTGGTCATCAAATTAACTCGTATGGAGGCAAAAGGGGGGGGGCAGCAAAATGATAAGAAATTTTTAGCTTTTTTGTACATTTACCTCTTTAGAAAAACTGAGAAAAGAGTTATTTTTATTAAAAGCAATTTGAACCGCGAAAGTTAAATAATATGATAAATAATTTCTTATGTTAATTCTACCACATTAAGTAAATTGTTTTGTTATGAGAGTTATTTATTTTGAAAATATCTAAAAAATAATTTCAACCTCCCAAAATGTGAGTGTTTTTTAGGACTATATATAAATGTACAGCTGTAAAAATCAATAGCCATAAATGAGTGCGTGGGGGCGAAAGAGGGTCCAACATAATATTACAAACATATATTACAGAACTCAGTATCACATTCCGAGGACTCGCCTTGCCCGCTAGAGATCGCACGTCCGGAGGGTCGAGCTGTATGGGCCAATGCCGAGCATGCCTGGAGAAAACAGCTCGTATGTATATCGTACCAGGAGTCACAGATACCTATATTGATAAATTTTTTGTCAGGCAATATTATTTGTATACGTACTTTGACAATAATTATTACTTCTACTTAATTCTTATTCCTCTAATATAAATAGAAATGTGAATGTATCTAAACATGAATTAAGGACTGTTCTGGAGAAGAGTGAAGGGTTAAACAATTAGTAGTAATGAGTGAAAATCGAATGGTCTGCTTGAAAATTTGTTAAATAATTAAAAGTGATAAATGAAAATAGTATGACGTACTATTACTAGTATAAGCCGATTAAGATTATCTCGGAAGATAAGCTAAGAATAGCTTGCCCTAATTGCTCTCGAGGGCTATATAAGAGGGGAAGTGATAGGGACAGAGGGGTATGTGGGAGGGGGAGATAGGGACAGAAGAATATGTGAGCGGGGGGGGAGATAGGGAGAAGGGTATATAAGGGGGCGAGTGATAGGGGAATTGACAGTGTGGCTCATGCAGTGGTCATTGAAACATCAAATGGGAATATTACAATATGGCCTCTCCACCTTCATCAAGCCTCTGAGTTGACTCCACCCCTCACTAATAAACAACCTTTCACTTCTAAACAAGCCTTCATCCCTTGTATTAATTATATGTATAGAATATCAAATATAATTTTATTTCTGTGTATTTATTATAGTTTTAGGTAAGTACTAATCGTGGGTGTGTGTGTTAAAGTGAATGTGAATATATTTTGAGTTCAATTAATTCGTAAAATCTATTTAATTTAAAATTTAATAGAATTCAGCTACCTTATTTCTTTTTTACGAATCTATACAAAAATTTAATTTTTGATTAATTATGAAAATTAATTTAGAGATTTCATATATAATTTCATTCCAAGATAAAAAGTTGCATTTTTCAAATTAAGTTAAGATCAGGAATAAAATATTAATATCTGGGTAACGGGTAGGAGTGTACTTCTTTGTTCTTTCAGATAAAAGAGTACATACCTACTTAAGGGCCTAGCATTCCTGCCCACGTGAGCTCATGATTCTTTTATCAAGAGAATCATGTCCTATCCCCAATCATAACATACTTCGATCCCTATTTTCCCAAATCCTTATTCCTCGGAAATCGAAGTGTATCGCGAGTATATTTATACTTGTGCGCGAGTGAAAATGTGTAACTATTGGGTCAGAATAATCCAGGTCCAGGCGCGAGACGTTGGCTGTTAAGGTAATATATTCTTTTTTCTAATAATTAAATGAATAAGAAATATTCTAAATTTTTCAAGTACGTTTTTCGATTTAAAAAAAAAAATATCAAATAAGACAGATAAAATATTAAATATAATTTCATTGCTAATATTTGTATAAAAAATAGTTTTAACTTCACTATCTTATTTTACTAATAATATTTTTTTCTTTTTTTCAGGTAGGTGCTCGTCCTACTAATATTAACCTTTAGTTTAAATGATAAAGTAGAAATAAATAAATAAATAAATTAAAATTAAAGATTATCTATAATCATTTTTACTTGTGCGCGAGTGGAATAGTGTGTTCCTGTGGGGCCAGAGTCTTCAAGGTCGAGGCTCGAGACGTTGGCTATTAAGGTAACATATCTTTATCTATTCTTAAAATTAAATAAATAAGAAATACTATAAATTTATTCAAGTACTTTTTTCGAGTTTAAATAAAAATATAAATTTCAATTAAAATAAATAAATATTACATTAAATATAATTTTTATTTCGAAAATTTCTATAAATTTACTTCAATATATTATTTTACTAATAGTTTTTTTTCTTTTTTCAGGAAGGTGCGCGTCTTACTTATACTAACAGGCAAGATTAAGTATTTGATTTTCTTATTTTATGGAAAATCAAATTCTTTATCTTTGGGTAACAGGTAGGTGTGTACTTTTTTCCTCTTTTAGATAAAAAAGTACATACCTACTTCAGGGGTTGGCGACCCTGCCCACGTGAGCTCATGATTCTTTTATCAAGAGAATCATGTCCTATCCCTAATCCTAACCTACTTCGATCCCTATTTTCCCAAATCCTTATTCCTCGGAAATCGAAGTGTTTCGCGAGTATATTTTTACTTGTGCGCGAGTGGAATAGTGTGTTCCTATGGGGCCAGAGTCTTCCAGGTCGAGGCTCGAGACGTTGGCTGTTAAGGTAACATATCTTTATCTATTCTTAAAATTAAATAAATAAGAAATACTCTAAATTTATCAAGTACTTTTTTCGAGTTTAAAAAAAATAAAGTTCAATTAAAATAAATAAATATTACATAAAATATAATTTTATTTCGAAAATTTTTATAAATTTACTTCACTATATTATTTTACTAATAGTATTTTTTTTCTTTTTTTCAGGAAGGTGCTCCTTCTACTAATATCAACATTTATGTGTTTCGCGATTATATTTTTACTTGTGCGCGAGTGGAATAGTGTGTTCCTATCGGACCAGAGTCTTCCAGGTCGAGGCTCGAGACGTTGGCTGTTAAGGTAACATATCTTTCTCTATTCTTCAAATTAAATAAATAAGAAATACTCTAAATTTATTCAAGTATTTTTTTCGAGTTTAAAAAAATATAAAGTTCAATT
The DNA here is from genome assembly GCA_024734495.1 of Forficula auricularia. Lineage (NCBI taxonomy): Eukaryota > Metazoa > Arthropoda > Insecta > Dermaptera > Forficulidae > Forficula > Forficula auricularia. The sequence continues at coordinate 18,630,748 of JALMQS010000070.1, forward strand.
AAAATAAATAAATATTACATTAAATATAATTTTATTTCGAAAGTTTCTATAAATTCACTTCAATTTATTATTTTACTAATACTATTTGTTTTCTTTTTTCAGGTAGGTGCTCGCCTTACTTATACTAACAGTCAAGATTAAGTATTTGATTTTCTTATTTTATGTAAAATCAAATTCTTTATCTTTGGGTAACGGGTAGGTGTGTACTTTTTTCATCTTTTAGATAAAAAAGTACATACCTACTTCAGGGCCTAGCATCCCTGCCCACGTGAGCTCATGATTCTTTTATCAAGAGAATCATGTCCTATCCCTAATCCTAATGTACTTCGATCCCTATTTTCCCAAATCCTTATTCCTCGAAAATCGAAGTGTATCGCGAGTATATTTTTACTTGTGCGCGAGTGGAATAGTGTGTTCCTATCGGACCAGAGTCTTCCAGGTCGAGGCTCGAGACGTTGGCTGTTAAGGTAACATATCTTTATCTATTCTTAAAATTAAATAAATAAGAAATAATCTATCAAGTACTTTTTTCGAGTTTAAAAAAAAATAAAGTTCAATTAAAATAAATAAATATTACATAAAATATAATTTTATTTCGAAAATTTCTATAAATTTACTTCACTATATTATTTTACTAATAGTATTTTTTTTCTTTTTTTCAGGTAGGTGCTCCTTCTACTAATATCAACATTTATGTGTTTCGCGAGTATATTTTTACTTGTGCGCGAGTGGAATAGTGTGTTCCTATCGGACCAGAGTCTTCCAGGTCGAGGCTCGAGACGTTGGCTGTTAAGGTAACATATCTTTATCTATTCTTAAAATTAAATAAATAAGAAATACTCTAAATTTATTCAAGTATTTTTTTCGAGTTTAAAAAAAATATAAAGTTCAATTAAAATAAATAAATATTACATTAAATATAATTTTATTTCGAAAGTTTCTATTAAATTCACTTCAATTTATTATTTTACTAATACTATTTGTTTTCTTTTTGCAGGTAGGTGCTCGCCTTATTTATACTAACAGTCAAGATTAAGTATTTGATTTTCTTATTTTATGTAAAATCAAATTCTTTATCTTTGGGTAACGGGTAGGTGTGTACTTTTTTCTTCTTTTAGATAAAAAAGTACATACCTACTTCAGGGACTAGGATCCCTGCCCACGTGAGCTCATGATTCTTTTATCAAGAGAATCATGTCCTATCCCTAATCCTAACCTACTTCTATTCTTATTTTCCCAAATCCTTATTCCTCGGAAATCGAAGTGTTTCGCGAGTATATTTTTACTTGTGCGCGAGTGGAATAGTGTGTTCCTATGGGGCCAGAGTCTTCCAGGTCGAGGCTCGAGACGTTGGCTGTTAAGGTAACATATCGTTATCTATTCTTAAAATTAAATAAATAAGAAATACTCTATCAAGTACTTTTTTCGAGTTTAAAAAAAAATAAAGTTAAATTAAAATAAATAAATATTACATAAAATATAATTTTATTTCGAAAATTTCTATAAATTTACTTCACGATATTATTTTACTAATAGTATTTTTTTTCTTTTTTCAGGTAGGTGCTCCTTCTACTAATATCAACATTTATGTGTTTCGCGAGTATATTTTTACTTGTGCGCGAGTGGAATAGTGTGTTCCTATCGGACCAGAGTCTTCCAGGTCGAGGCTCGAGACGTTGGCTGTTAAGGTAACATATCTTTCTCTATTCTTAAAATCAAATAAATAAGTAATACTTTAAATTTATTCAAGTATTTTTTTCGAGTTTAAAAAAAATATAAAGTTCAATTAAAATAAATAAATATTACATTAAATATAATTTTATTTCGAAAGTTTCTATAAATTCACTTCAATTTATTATTTTACTAATACTATTTGTTTTCTTTTTTCAGGTAGGTGGTCGCCTTACTTATACTAACATTCAAGATAAAGTATTTGATTTTCTTATTTTATATAAAATCAAATTCTTTATCTTTGGGTAACGGGTAGGTGTGTACTTTTTCTTCTTTTAGATAAAAAAGTACATACCTACTTCAGGGCCTAGGATCCCTGCCCACGTGAGCTCATGATTCTTTTATCAAGAGAATCATGTCCTATCCCTAATCCTAACCTACTTCTATTCTTATTTTCCCAAATCCTTATTCCTCGGAAATCGAAGTGTTTCGCGAGTATATTTTTACTTGTGCGCGAGTGGAATAGTGTGTTCCTATGGGGCCAGAGTCTTCCAGGTCGAGGCTCGAGACGTTGGCTGTTAAGGTAACATATCTTTATCTATTCTTAAAATTAAATAAATAAGAAATACTCTAAATTTATCAAGTACTTTTTTCGAGTTTAAAAAAAAATAAAGTTCAATTAAAATAAATAAATATTACATAAAATATAATTTTATTTCGAAAATTTCTATAAATTTACTTCACTATATTATTTTACTAATAGTATTTTTTTCTTTTTTTCAGGTAGGTGCTCCTCCTACTAATATCAACATTTAGTTTAAATGATAAAGTAGATATAAATAAATTAATTAAAGTTAAAAATTATCTATATGCATTTTCTAATCTATTTCTTTTTTCCAAATTTAATATGAGAAATTGGTTTGAAACAATTTCGCCTTTATATTTTTCAGTTTAATAAAATTATTTTACATGGATAGATAATAGAATTTCAATTTTGATTAAAAAAATAACATTTAAGACTATATTACAAATAATTCACTTTTAAAAATTATCCCATTCTATTTAAATATTCGCCTCTAAACTTCATTCTAATTATTTTCTGCTTCTGATCTAATGCATAAGTCAATATCGTACTTTCTCTCATCATACTCAGACTATAAATTTTTTATATTTGTTTCTTAAATGCAAATATATGACAAAACTTTTATACACAAATTAGAATCTTTAAGACTTTGAGACGAATCAAATTGCAGTATTGGAGACATTGTACTGGTATTTGTTTCTGAAAAGGTCCTTTAACAATTATTAATCTTAAGTGTAAACGTATTCTGCTACAAATACAATGTCTCCTATTTGTTTCAAAATACCTCTCGACTTGAAATTTTCACTATTTTCAAATTTCAATTTGTATTTCTGAGTTCTACATTTGGAAATAAATTCATATTTTAAATTGTAAAATTATCACTCTATGAGTACATTATTTAATTTACGATCAAATTTATATTCAAAATCTCCCTTTAATCATTATTTATTTATCTATCCATGTGGGGGGTGGTGACAGCTGCCTTCTCGTGGTGCCCCCTGTTTCGCTAAACAGCTGTCTATGTCTCTGTATAAATTAACTATAGAGACATATTCATATATAATAATTATATTTGCATAATTTTTTACATACACTACACATTCCCATTAATCATAATAATCAATTTCGAAAACTTTTTTAGAAATATGTAAAAGTTATGGATTTTACAAAAATATAATAAAAATTTCATGTTTAATTTCCTTAATTAAAATTCATTCAAATATTATGCAAATTGTTGTGTATTATATATGAAATTTGAAATATTTATATTCGACTGAAAATACAAGGGAAACTCTTCGAATTCATCGTCTCTAAGAATTAGTAGTATGATAATTTAACAAGTAATAATTTACAACAGTGTAATAGTGTGTTCCTATGGGGCCAGAGTCTTCCAGGTCGAGGCTCGAGACGTTGGCTGTTAAGGTAACATATCTTTATCTATTCTTAAAATTAAATAAAAAAGAAATACTCTAAATTTATTCAAGTACTTTTTTCGAGTTTAAAAAAAATATAAAGTTCAATTAAAATAAATAAATATTACATAAAATATAATTTTATTTCGAAAATTTCTATAAATTTACTTCACTATATTATTTTACTAATAGTATTTTTTTTTCTTTTTTTCAGGTAGGTGCTCCTCCTACTAATATCAACATTTATGTGTTTCGCGAGTATATTTTTACTTGTGCGCGAGTGGAATAGTGTGTTCCTATGGGGCCAGAGTCTTCCAGGTCGAGGCTCGAGACGTTGGCTGTTAAGGTAACATATCTTTATCTATTCTTAAAATTAAATAAATAAGAAATACTCTAAATTTATTCAAGTATTTTTTTCGAGTTTAAAAAAAATATAAAGTTCAATTAAAATAAATAAATATTACATTAAATATAATTTTATTTCGAAAGTTTCTATAAATTCACTTCAATTTATTATTTTACTAATACTATTTGTTTTCTTTTTTCAGGTAGGTGCTCGCCTTACTTATACTAACAGTCAAGATTAAGTATTTGATTTTCTTATTTTATATAAAATCAAATTCTTTATCTTTTGGGTAACGGGTAGGTGTGTACTTTTTTTCTTCTTTTTAGATAAAAAAGTACATACCTACTTCAGGGCCTAGCATCCCTGCCCACGTGAGCTCGCTATGATTCTTTTATCAAAAGAATCATGTCCTATCCCTAATCCTAGCCTACTTCTATTCCTATTTTGCCAAGTCCTTATTCCTCGGAAATCGAAGCGTTTCGCGAGTATATTTTTTCGTGTGCGCGAGTGGAATAGTGTGTTCCTATGGTGCCAGAGTCTTCCAGGTCGAGGTTTGAGACGTTGGCTTTTAAGGTAACATCTCAAAATTAAATAAATAAGAAATACTCTAAATTTATCAAGTACTTTTTTTCGAGTTTAAAAAAAAATAAAGTTCAATTAAAATAAATAAATATTACATAAAATATAATTTTATTTCGAAAATTTCTATAAATTTACTTCACTATATTATTTTACTAATAGTATTTTTTTCTTTTTCAGGTAGGTGCTCCTCCTACTAATATCAACATTTATGTGTTTCGCGAGTATAATTTTACTTGTGCGCGAGTGGAATAGTGTGTTCCTATGGGGCCAGAGTCTTCCAGGTCGAGGCTCGAGACGTTGGCTGTTAAGGTAACATATCTTTATCTATTCTTAAAATTAAATAAATAAGAAATACTCTAAATTTATTCAAGTACTTTTTTCGAGTTTAAAAAAATATAAAGTTCAATTAAAATAAATAAATATTACATTAAACATAATTTTATTTCGAAAATTTCTATAAATTTACTTCACTATATTATTTTACTAATAGTATTTTTTTTCTTTTTTTCAGGTAGGTGCTCCTCCTACTAATATCAACATTTAGTTTAAATGATAAAGTAGATATAAATAAATTAATTAAAGTTAAAAATTATCTATATGCATTTTTCTAATCTATTTCTTTTTTTCCAAATTTAATATGAGAAATTGGTTTGAAACAATTTCGCCTTTATATTTTTCAGTTTAATAAAATTATTTTACATGGATAGATAATAGAATTTCAATTTTGATTAAAAAAATAACATTTAAGACTATATTACAAATAATTCACTTTTAAAAATTATCCCATTCTATTTAAATATTCGCCTCTAAACTTCATTCTAATTATTTTCTGCTTCTGATCTAATGCATAAGTCAATATCGTACTTTCTCTCATCATACTCAGACTATAAATTTTTTATATTTGTTTCTTAAATGCAAATATATGACAAAACTTTTATACACAAATTAGAATCTTTAAGACTTTGAGACGAATCAAATTGCAGTATTGGAGACATTGTACTGGTATTTGTTTCTGAAAAGGTCCTTTAACAATTATTAATCTTAAGTGTAAACGTATTCTGCTACAAATACAATGTCTCCTATTTGTTTCAAAATACCTCTCGACTTGAAATTTTCACTATTTTCAAATTTCAATTTGTATTTCTGAGTTCTACATTTGGAAATAAATTCATATTTTAAATTGTAAAATTTTCACTCTATGAGTACATTATTTAATTTACGATCAAATTTCTATTCAAAATCTCCCTTTAATCATTATTTATTTATCTATCCATGTGGGGGGTGGTGACAGCTGCCTTCTCGTGGTGCCCCCTGTTTCGCTAAACAGCTGTCTATGTCTCTGTATAAATTAACTATAGAGACATATTCATATATAATAATTATATTTGCATAATTTTTTACATACACTACACATTCCCATTAATCATAATAATCAATTTCGAAAACTTTTTTTTAGAAATATGTAAAAGTTATGGATTTTACAAAAATATAATAAAAATTTCATGTTTAATTTCCTTAATTAAAATTCATTCAAATATTATGCAAATTGTTGTGTATTATATATGAAATTTGAAATATTTATATTCGACTGAAAATACAAGGGAAACTCTTCGAATTCATCGTCTCTAAGAATTAGTAGTATGATAATTTAACAAGTAATAATTTACAATTGCAAAATGCATATAATTTTCTAAATTAAACGGTTGTTAGGATAAAAATTCCCACAAATTATTATGAAAAATTATTAAGAGATTCCAAATATGCATCCATTCCAAGACTACACCTTGTACTTTTGAAATTAATTTGAGATCCTGCATAAAATATTAATATCTGGGTAACGGGTAGTTGTGTACTTCTTTGCTATTGTATACTAAAAATTACAGACCTACTTCAGGGGTTGGCGTCCCTGCCCACGTGAGCTCATGATTCTTTTATCAACAGAATCATGTCCTATCCCTAATTAATCTCACTTTTTACAAGTCCTTATTCCTTCGAAATCGAAATCTTTCGCGACTATATTTTTACTTGTGCGCTAGTGTAAATGTGTACCTATGGGGTCAGAGTAATCCAGGTCCAGGCGCGAGACGTTGGCTATTAAGGTAATATATTCTTTGTTCTTATAATTAAATAAATAAGGTATATTGTAAATTTTTCAAGTTCTTTTTTCGATTTTTTCAAAAAAAAATATCAAATAAGACAGATAATATATCAAATATAATTTCATTGTTAATATTTGTATAAAAAATATTTAAATTCTCTATCTTATTTTACTAATAATTTTTTTTCTATTTTCAGGTAGGTGCTCGTCCTACTAATAGTAACATTTAGATTAAGTATTTGATTTTCTAATATTGTGGAAACTCAAATCCTTTTATCTTTTCCATCTTGTATCCATTTTACCTTTAATTTCCCACTCTTCCCATCTCGAATCGAATCGCGAGTATATTTTTACTTTTGCGTGAGTTTTGTGTCTTCCTGTGGGGTCAGCATTCCAGGTCCATGCCCGAGACGTTGGCTGTTAAGGTAAAATATCTATTTAATTTTTCATTCTTATAATTTAAAAATACTCTAAATTGTTCATATTAATTTTACGCGTTTTTCAAAAAAAATAAAAATAAATAAATAAAATAGATAATATTTTAAATACTATAATTTTATTGCTACTATTGCTATAAAAATACCTTTAAATCCCTATATAATTTTACTAATATCTTGTTTTTTTTCTTTTTCAGGTAGGTGCTCGTTCGTCATACTAATACTTTGGATTTATATTACCCACAGATAAATAAAAGAAAAAATAAATTCATATTATGATGTTAATATTTTAAAAATTTCTAATCAATTTGAACGTAAATAAATATAAAAGTTAAAATTTTATTTATACAAAATTATATTTAATACTTGGGTAACGAGTAGGTGTGTACTTATTTGTTAATATAATGAAAGAAGTTCAGAGGTTTGCCTTCCTGCCCACGTGAGCTCATGATTTTTTTATCAAGAGATCATGTCCTTTCCCTAAACCTAACCAAATTTAATCCGTATTATCTCATATCATTATTTCTTCGAAACCGAAACATATCGCGAGTATATTTCTACTTGTGCGCGAGTGTATGTGTGTGTGTTCCTGTGGATTCAGCATTCCATGTCCGAACACGAGACGCTGGCTGTTAAGGTAAGATAGCTATTTACTTCTGGATTATTATATTTCAATAATTAAGATATAGTTTCAATTTTTCATATTCATTTTCAAAATTTTCTAAAAAGATCAATAGATAATATATTAAATACAATTTTATTCCAAATAGTTGTGTAAAAAAACTTGAAATTTACTATATTATTTTTCTAATAATATTTCTTTTCTTTTTTCAGGTAGGTGCACGCCCTACTAATACTAACATTTAGATTAAGTATTTGATTTTCTTGTTTTGTGGAAACTCAAATCCTTTATCTTTTTCATCCTGAATTAATTTTACCTTTAATTTCCCACTCTTTCCACCTCGAATCGAATCGCGAGTATATTTTCATTTTTGGGCGAGTGTCCATGTGTTCCTTTGGGGTCAGCATTCCAGGTCCATGCACGAGACGTTGGCTGCTTAGGTAAAATATTTATTTAATTCTTGATTCTTATAATTAAATAAATAAGAAATACTCTAAATTTCACATATAAATATTTTGGAATTTTTAAAAAAATAAATAAAATTTTAAATATAATTTTTAGTTTAATATTTCTATAAAAAATATTTTAAATTCACTATATAATTTTACTAATATCATTTTTTCTTTTTCAGGTAGGTGCTCGTCCTACTAATACTAACATTTAGATTAAACGATTTAATAGAAATAATTTAATTAATTAAAATTAAAAATTTTCTATTTGCATTTTTCTAATCTTTTCCATTTTTCTAAATTTAATTTGAGATATTATTTTTAAACAATTTCGCTTTTATATTTTCAGTTTAATAAAATTATTTCACATGGATAGATAAATAAATTTAAATTTTCGTTAAATAAATAATAAATAATTAAATAATTCACTTTTCAAAAATATTCCCCTCTAAACTTCAATCTATTTTTCCTGTTTCTGATCTAATGCCTGAGTCAATATCGAACTTTCTCTCATACTTAACTACTTTGTTTACACTCAGATCTACAAATTTGTATATTTTGCTTTTTAAATACATATATTTGACTAAATTTCTATTCACAATTTCGAATTTTAAGACTTTGATTCGATACAAATGCAGTATTGGAGACATTGTATTTGTTTCGGACAAGGTCTTTTAACAATTACTTATATCAAGTGTAGACGTATTTTGCCACAAATACCATGTCTCCTATTTGTTTCAAAATACGTCTAGCCCTGAAATTTTCATTATTTTCGACTTTTAAATTGTATTTCTGAGTGTTTTTTTACATTTGAAAATAAAGACAATATTTAAAAATTTGAAATTATCATTCAATGAGTATATTTTGGTATGTAATTTGCAATCAAAATTATATTAATGATCCTCCTTTAATTATTATTTATTTATCTATCCATGCGGGGGGTGGTGACAGCTGCCTTCTCGTGGTGCCCCCTGTTATCGCTAAACAGCTGTCTATGTCTCTGCGTATAAATTAACTATAGAGACATAATCATATATAATAATTACATTTGCATAACTTTTTACATACCCTACACATTCTCTAAATAACATATATACTATCGCAATTACACTGCAGTGCAAAAAAATCGAGCCACCAATAAAAACTTCATTAAATAGTAAATCTTTTTCAAATTTTTTTTACAAGTAATCATACATTATTGAAATTATTTATTATTGCAAGTGTACTCGCCACTTGTTGACTTAGCCCTTGATTAATTAGGCACACAATTTGAACTGCTTGAACTTCAGAAATATCCATTTTGTATATTTTATCTTTCTATCAATGATGCTTAATTCAAAATTATTCATTTTATTGATATTTCAAATGGAATTTGATCTTTTATTAAAACTTTATTTAAATGTAAAGCGATATTGAGAAAGTAGGATAATTTGTAATTGTATCTTTTAATTTAATTTTTTTTTTAATTCAAAAAATATCAACAATATTTATTAAATATATTAGTTAAAGAGTTAATAGAACAAAAAAAATTTTAAAATAATTTGCTATTTAATAAAGTTTTTATTGGTGGATCAATTTTTTTGCACCGTAGTGTATAATTTCACCTATGGTATCGATTTTACAAAAATATAATAAAATGTTTAATTTTAAATTCTTTCAAAATTTATGCAAATAAAAATATATTATATATGAAATTTGAAATATTTATATTGGACTGAAAATACAATCGAAACTTTCCGACGTCTTTGTCTCTAATAATTAGTATTATAATAATTTAATAAGTAATAAATACAATAGCTAAGTGCATATTTTTTTCTAAATTAAAATGGTTGTTGGGATAAAAATTCGCTCAAATTATTATGAATTTTTTTTTATGAGATTTCAAATATAATTCCATTCCAGAATTTCCTCCCTACTCCGACTCTATAGCCCTGCTTTAATTTAATCCTAAAAGATTGTTGAACGTTTAAGAATAGTCTCTTTTGAACCAACAAGAGCTTATAGGGCTGATATATGTACATATTGACTTTAAAATTACTTTATAAATGAGACACGCAGAGCCGATGACAAACAAATATTAAACTGAATTGACCTCACTTAAAAATGAGAGGGGGGGGGGGGGCACTGTCATGAATTTTTACACATTTTTAAAAATCAATGATTTTGAAAAATTAAACAAGAGGTCAATTTGTTGGTCATATATTAGTTCGCGAAGTAGGAATTTTAAAATATTAAATCTTTAAAATATCAATATAATGGTAGTAGCTATATGATATAATATTTAATTTTTTTAATTGAAAAGTTTCTATTTTGTAGAGAGTAGTAGAGTTATTGACAAGGGCGGATCCAGGAATTTTTTTTATGGGGGGGGGGGGGTGAATGTATATAAGGTACCCGATGTATATAAGATCTACTTTTTATCTCGAAAGTTTAAAATTTTTTTAAAAAAATAAATGTTTTTTTGTTTTTTACAAATTTGTTTGCCAGGCGCGGGCCTCTATGGGGGGGGGGGGCGGTCGCCCCCTCCGCCCCTGGATCCGCCCTTGGTTATTGATTCATAAATGGAAATCAATGAGGTTGTCATCTGCTTGATGCAAATAACCATATACATGTATATTTATTAGACTGGTCGTTAAAAATTAAATTTTTTCCGTCGCCCCCTAAAAATCTTACTTTTGATGAAAAAACGCCAGGTAAATTTTTTTATTATTCAAATAACACGTGCCGCAAGACGATCTAAGTTCATTTTTTGGTAAAATCACGTCTTTTTGGAAATTTCTCATTAAATATGAAATAATAATAATTTTTTGATAATTGGATATTATTAACAATGTTACATTAATTATTATTAAAATTATTTTCATCAATACCGAAATTACTAATTTCCCAAGGAAATTTCCTCTCTGTAAGTTAGTTAGCAGGTTAATTTAAAATCATAATCTATATATTTATTAAATTACCGACGCTTTCATACGTCTATAGTTTCTATTAAAAATATATAGCGAAATTTCTCTTAGTTGTACTCCATTTCAATGCCATCCCCATAACACTTCTTCCACTTTCACCATAAATTAAGACCATTTTAATTCTGTCTTCAAAAGATAATTCAATATAACTATCCTGGATTGACACGATAAATAAACTTTTTTACTCAAGAATTTTAAGTAGTACTATTAAAGTGGGAAATAATCTCTTAAATCTGAGTATAAAGAATTTTTTATATCATTATTAACCCTTATTTTCATTGTAGTGACTTTTCAATTTAATAATTATTTATTTAATTATTAATTATTCAATCATTATTATTTGATAATTAAGTTAAATAATTGTTAAAAATAATTATTAAGATTTTTTGAGATCTAATTGATTCATGTATTTTGTTTATTTGATGTCGTATAAAAAAATTGTTCTTATGAAAGTTGTTCAGTTTTTTTTTGTAGATTAAGTAGACTTCTTATAGAAAAAATATAGGGTTTTATTTAAAAAACACATCTTTGACCTTAAAATACCCTTGAAAGCTTATTCTGCGTCGACAAACAATAGCGTAGTTTAGTTTCCCCCTCGATATAAATAAACTTTTATTTGAAACTTTTTTCATATAATGCACTGTTTTTGATTTATAAGACTGTCTCAAGATAAAAAAACTCACCCGGTATATACTTTTAATATCTTTTGGTGGATATTCGTAGAATCTCTTGTGCTATTTGCGATGCATTGTTACCATCCTTTATGTTTATTCAAGTTTTTCAAAATTCATTTTACTAAAAAATGAATTTTGATCGTCTTGCGTGCACGTGTTGTTTTTAATAAAAAAAAAATACCTCTCGTTTTTTCATCAAAATGAAGATTTTTAGTGGGCGTCGGAAAAAATCTGATTTTTAACTACCGGTTTAATAAATATATATCCAAATACAAATATGGATATACAAAGGAGCAACCAGGATTTTGTCCTGGATGGGGCTAACACACACACACACATACATATATATATATACAGGGGTGTCCAACCTTTTGGGTTACACGGGCCCCATTTGAATAAAAAACATATTTTTTTCCAGTAAGTACGTACATAAAAATCTTAATGTTTCAAGGAATTTTATAATTTTATGTAGGGCCGCATTCGTTGCAGTGGTGGGTCGCGGTTTGGACAGCCCTGCTCTGAGACAAATCGATCTGAAGTAACAGTCTCACTTCCAACATTTAATGGAAATAGAATCATTTTTTTGTCTTAATTTACCATATAGTCAAAATATTGATTAAAATTTACTAAATATTTTTTCATTTTCATTTGTTCATTTTTACTTTACCATACAGGGTATGGTCAAGTATTGTAATCGTGCATGAAAAAAGTGGGTTTTTTCCTTCTTTTTTTCGAAATATCTCAAAAACGGCTGAAACTATTTCAATTAAAAAAATTGAGCGAAACCATGGTATTTCGCTCTACAAAAAAGCTCTAATAAGTGAACATCGAAAAAATTATATTTTTCGAGATAATAATTATTTTGTCAAAATGTCTGTTAGTCTGTCTGGTTGTCTGTTAGTCTGTGCGTTATCAAATTTTTGTGGACGAGCTAGCTCAAAAACTAGTTTGAATATCGAAACTAAATTTCACAGGTAGTTTTGGTCCATTGAGATTAAGAGCTGATTAGATTTTGGTGCATATCGACCCAAAATTAAGGGTCTGGAGGAGGGGGTCAAAAACATGAAAATCTAGGCTCTTGTGCCAAACTCAACCAAATTTTATATACATAATCAGTGGGACACCAGAAGTATAAAAATGCAAAAACTACCCCCTCCTACATGATTATAAATAATTTTTAGGGGCCAGGGTGTATGAGTAAAGTCATGTGGATGGCACACATCAGAACACGTCAGCTTATTACTTTTACATTAATTTTTTCTTTGTCCTGGGGGGGGGGTTCCCAATTCCCTTAGCCCCCCCCCCCCACCCGTGGTTGAGCTACTGTGTATAATTTATTTGTTTGGACTATAGTTTTCGAATATGTACCTTTATGAACTATATATGAAATTGAAATTGAGGCGGAAAGGGGTGGGGCTCAAAAACTGCAGCTGCCTCTCTCTTTTTTTTTTATGAAATGGGTTGAGAGAAGGAGTTACACCAAAGTGGTGCATCCCAAAAGACCTGGGTTGGCTCCTCAATCGTGGAAAGAAGAAAAGGGGATTTTATGGGCTGTATCATATAGAATGGCACGACCCTGAAATTAATCTTTCAAAACCTACAAAAATCAATGTCATTTTTGTAAATATGTTATTCTTTAACTTTAAGGAGCAGATTCTGTCATTCGGGAAGAGATCAGGTGTTCTAAACACCTAAATTAAGAATGAAGTTGAGAATGATTTTAATAATTAAAACCCTGTAATTTATTTACTTGTCAATGGAGTTAAAACTTTTTTTTTTAATATTCAATCTAGAAAAAGTTAGATTATCCAAATGAAACTGATGAATAATAAATTCATTGATCTGTCTAATCTTGGGGCACGGTTAAAGGTGTATGGGTGTATGTCCGCCCGTTGTCCGAGGTGGTGGTTTTCATACACTTATCAAGTAATGTAGTAAAGAATCCATGAATAATCAAAGACTAAGTCCAAATTATACTTCTCGATTGAGAGTCGACTTTACCGGAGGGTATCATTAGAATAATCCGTAATTCCATTAGAAAAAAGAAGCAACTTAGTATTGGAAAAAAGCATTAAGAGGTGGTTTAATAAAAAAATAATTTATAAATAAAAATGAACTGATACGGCCATCCACATGACGACTACCACACTCTCTGCACCTCTCTCTTATATTTAATATTTAATAAAATAATGTATAATCATTTACGAAAGAACCCCACCCCTTCCTCTTCTGAATTTTGGACTCATTAGCAATTTATGATATCTCCTTATAAATGAGAATCTTAGCATATATTGTAAATATCAGCGTTCTTTAATTTTTGTTTGGAAATTTTATTATTTTAAATTATTTTTTAACCTTCCTCTTCTTTTGGGTCATCGATCAATTTCACAAAGTCAGAGTCATTTTCATTAGGTCATATAGAGTCACATAAGCAGAAATTTATTTACAAATCGATAAAAAGGGTCTAGAATATTTCTATTTTTTAACGCCCGCCCCCCTACACACAATTTCGGCCACCGAAAAAAATATTCGCCTATTTATTATAGGTCCTTTTTATAGTAAATTGTACTATTTATATTATACTACTAGCTGCAAGGCCCGCCTTCAGCGGGCCTCTTGCTGGCCAGGAAGCACGCCCCATGGATCCCCCCCCCCACCCCGAAACCCACTCAGCGCCCCCACACCCCGCACCATGCACCCGTGCCCAACCCCAGCCCCTACACCACCACCCCAACACTCCATCCTGCACCCCACCCACCTCGGACCCCCACCCCCGTACCACCCCACTACGCTACTGGACCCTCACCTGAACCTCCCACTCCGCCAACCCTGCACCCCCTCGTGCCTTCCACCCCCAGCTTAACCCCCTGGACCCCACCCCCAACTACGCCCCTGGAACCCTCGCTCCATCCTGCACCCCTCTACTCGCCCTTACTCCTTCACTCCACCCCCATTCCACCCCACGCACCCCATGTCCTAATCCACCCGCACCCAGTTTGTGCATTTCTAACCTTCTAGTGACCCACAGATTATGTATATAAAATTTGGTTGAGTTTGATCCAAGAGCAAGAATTTTCATTCTTTGAGACCCTCCTCCCCATTTTGGGTGGTTAGTTTTTGCATTTCTAGCTCTCTAGAGGCCCACAGATTATGTATACAAAATTTGGTTGAGTTTGCTCCAAGGGCAAGAATTTTCTTATTTTTCACCCCCTCCCCTTTTGGGTGGTTTTTGGGGAAATTTTTTTTTTAAACAAAAGTTGTCTGAAATCACATCCCCTACAACTTTGCTCATTATAAAATTTGCCGTAGAGTTAATAGTTCCCCCCTTTTTGGGTGGTTTTTGGAAATTTTTTTTTAAACAAAAGATGTCTGAAATCACATCCCCTACAACTTTGCTCATTATAAAATTTGCCGTAGAGTTAATAGTTTAGGAGTTATTTGATAATTTTCATTCGTGTGACCCCTCCTCCCAAAACCCCTTTTGAGGTCAAAATATCAAAATGTTATATAGCTAAAAACGTAAGTTAGAAGACATCTGATACAAATATGAAATTTCATAATAAAATCCCTTCAGGCGTTTTGACGTGAATCGTGAGGAACTTTTCGCGGAAACCACTGAAACAGACATACAGACAGACATATACACAGCAGAATTAATTTATCATTTTCAATAAGAAAAAAAAATGTTTTTTTGTGTAATTATTCCATTTATAATAAAAAGATTGCCGACTATAAATGAATCATTTTATATATTTGAAAATTGTCTATCAAACATTTACCCATTTTATTTAGGCTTTAGGTAATGGGGTGGCATTTTTCAGGGTGCCCCAGGGCGGAACTTATGATAAATCCGGCCCTAATTATATTATTTTTTGACGTGCACTAAAAATCCTTGATTGATTTAGCGCTTGTTAAATTAAATTGCCCCCTTTGGATTAGTTGCTTCGCTTAGATGGCGCAGCAGTCGAGGCGACACTAGCGCTCCACTTGGTATTCAAGAACAACATTCAATCAAAAAAATTAAATTTTTTTTCTATTTATTTGAATTTTTTTTTAAACAAATAAAATATTTTATTATAAGAAAATACAAGGCAAATTATATAAAAAGATATATTTACGGTTTATTTTTGGAGAATTAACTTACCATATAAACGTAACTATTTTTTGATCTAACCTAAATTTTCTTCAGGTGAGTGAGATATTCTGATTGACTTCGTTTTTTTTTTATTGATTTTGGTTAGAATTTTGACATTTCATATTTTTTCAATTATTTTACAATAAAATATACTTATTGTTTTTCAATATTATATAGAAAAAATTTATAAATAAATACAAATATTTTATAAAAAAAAAAACAATCTGAAAACATTTATTTAAAATCCAAACGTTTCGGAAGAATATTTCCCTTTGTCAATGGAATTTTAAGAAATTTAAAAAAATAGGTGCTTTAAAAAATGAATATAATGCACATATAATAAAAAATATTTTGAAAATAGACAATCATACAAAAATCGTCTTGGGGATGAAATTACCTTGAATAAAAATAAAAAATAAACTGATGTGATCATCCACATGACTTTACCATCCACCTGGCCTCTCTCTTATATTTAATATTTAATAAAATCATTTTTAATCATTTAGGGGGAGGGTCAAAAATTGAAAATCTAGTCCCTTGGACCAAACTCAACCAAATATTCTATATCGTCTCTGTTCAGGCAAAACTCACTAATAAATAAGTAAATAAATAATATATATACATATATATATATATTTTATATATATGTGTTTATGTTTATTTTCATCAAGCAGAGGACAACCTCTTTGCTTCTCTCTATAAAACTCACTAGCTGCAAAATAGCTTTTTTTTAGTTTTTGACAAGGGGTGAACCGCGATTGGAATTAGGTGCACACCGTCTTTGGAATTTCTTTGGAATTGATTAGATAATCTATTGCCTTCTACTAAATGGAAGTGGAAGTAGGTGTACACGATTTTAGGTCGCGGTTCCCCCCTCGGTTTTTGACATCAGTAGATTCAGAATAACGAAATCTTTCAAGAGGCAAAACTCACCAAGTCGTTAAATTTATGTTTGTCTTCTTTTTGTATTTGTTCTATAATTTATACCTTCAAAGAATGTGAAAAATGTGTTTTCTTCAAATATAATATTTTGTGTTTGGTGAGGTTTCCCAGAATAGGGACGATAGGTTGCAGTAAGAACTAGTTCTTACTAGTTAAAACGCGTTTCACTGAATACTTTTGTGGCAACTAGAATTTACTGATGATGGTTGATTCAAAGGTCTTGAATCTTCATTTTTGACCTTCCGCCTCATTTTGGGTGTTTATTTTAAAAGCTTCTAAACGAAAATATCAAAAATTAGAAGCATAGTTGTAGAGGATGTAATTTTTGACATTTCGTTTAAAAATTTTTGAAAATAAACACCCAAAATGAGGCGGAAGGTCAAAAATGAAAATTCTACACCTTTGAACCAAACTCGGCCAACATTAGTAAATTGAAGGAGACAATAAAAGAGTGTGTCTTCTGCTGGAATTATAAATTTTATTTATAACGAGACTATAGTTTCGAGGGCTTTTCCCTCTTCATCACACACTCTTTTATTGTCTCCTTCAATATACTAAAAATTCTGCTACGACACAAAAACTCTTAATTTAACATTAGTAAACTTAAGTTTCCACAAAGGCAGTGGAGTAGTCAGAAAATTTTCATGGGGGGCTCAATCCACAAAGCAAAATATTTAGTGAGAATTTTTTTTTTTATTAAAACACATAGGTACTTAAAGAAATTGAAAAAGAACATAAATGTTGATTAAACATATTAAATATATTTAATTTCGTCTAATTTGCCATAAGAAACGGTTTTTCGTTGCCGTTACTCATCCCATAGAGCCCTGCCCTGGGGGGGGGGTCCTGACCCCCCCCCCCTCCTTGGCTACGCCCCTGCTCAAAGGTATTCAGTGGAACGCGTTGTAACTAGTAAGAACCCGTTCTTACTAAAAAACGGGTTTTTACTTCAACATATACAATATTTGGTTGAGTTTGGTCCAAGAGTCTAGATTTTCAATTTTTGACCCTCCCACCCCAACTTTGGCCCCAGAAAAAAAATAATATTATTTTAGTCATTATAAGTTCATTTTATAGTATATTTCATTTTTCTTGTTTCTTTAGTTTGAAAAATCTTAGAATTTTAATTTTTACCCCCCCCCCTGCCCCTTAATTTTTGGTTCGATTTCAACCAAATTCGAATCAGCTCTTAATTTCAATGCACCAAAACTACGTGTGAAATTTCGTTTTGATATTCACTTTAGTTTTTGAGCTAGAGTGTACACAAAAATTTGTACTAACAGACATTTTGACAAAACATTTATTATCTAGAAAAATATAATTTTTCGATGTTCACTTATTAGGGCTTTTTGTAGCCCACAATGCCATGGTTTCGCCCATTTTTTATAATAATTACTTTACCATACAGGGTATGGTCAAGTATTGTAATCGTGCATGAAAAAAAGTGTTTTTTTCCTTCCTTTTTCTTAATATCTCAAAAACGGCTGACACTATTTTGATTAAAAAAATTGAGCGAAACCATGGCATTTCGGTCTACAAAAGCCCCTAATAAGTGAACATCGAAAAAATTACATTTTTAAAGATAATAATTGTTTTGTAAAAACGTCTGTTAGTTAGTCTGTGCGTTACCAAATTTTTGTGGAAGAGCTAGCTCAAAAACTAGTGGGAATATCGAAACCAAATTTCACTCGTAGTTTTTGTCCATTGATTTTTCGTTTATTGGGCCACGCAGGTGGGGGCCTCCACTAACAAGAAATATTTACATTATCGGGTGAATTTAATTACAGGATTATTTACATGATTATAGGTATATTAACATAATATATTTACAAAAAAAAAATTTCTTTAAGATTAAGAGCTGATTAGATTTTGGTGCATATCGACCCAAAATTAAAGGGGGTTGAAAGGGGTGAAAAATTAAAAATCTAGGCCATTTGAGCAAATTCAACCAAATTTTGTATACATAATCAGTGGGACCCCTGAAGTCTAAATATGCAAAAACTAACTGCCCAAAATGAGGGGGGGGGGGTCAAAAAATGAAAATCTTGGTCATTTACCAAACTCAACCAAATTTAGTATCCATAATCATTGGGACCCCAGAAGTCTAAAAATGCAAAAACTAACCGCCCAAAATGGGGGGAGGGGGTGTATGGTCAAAAAATGAAAATCTAGGCTCTTGTACTAAACTCAACCAAATTTTGTATACATAATCATTGGGCCCCCAGGAGTCTAAAAATGCAAAAACTAACCCCCTCCCCTACATGATTATAAATAATTTTATTAAATATTAAATATAAGTGAGGGGTCAGGTTGTATGGTAAAGTCAAGTGGATGGCCACATCAGAATACGTCAGCTTATTAGTTTTATATTATTATTTTTTTATTTAATAACATGTAACATACATAATTTGCAAGTTTTACTATTATTAGTTTTATATTTAATAATAATATTTCTTTAGTGTATAACAAAATCTCATCTGTTTCTGTTTTTGGTTTTTTAAGAGTATGGACAGTAATGGTCTTCGAGATAGTCACGTGACTACAGTGGGCCGCCTCCTCGACATTGTAGACATTGAATGGCAAAAAGATACCCTTCCGCACGAGGATATTATTGTGCCCACTAACGAATTGGCTGACCCCGAAGCGGACAACGGCGATTCGCATCTGACTCTTCGTGAACAGGAACAGAAGTGGGGAGATCTTGGCCTCGCGATTCTTCTTGAACTTGGAAATTAATCCACTATTAGTTATATAATAACAAACAAAAAAAAGCAAAATGGAGTTACCACATATAGGTATTATTTTTTCTTCTTTTTTTCTATTGAGCTTGAAATGGAGAATATTCTGGGTACGAATCACTGATGGGGTCGCAATTACGCTTTTTTATTAAAACTTTTTATTAAAAACTACATTTTATACCATTAAATAGATATATTCAATAATAAACTAATAAACATAATATATAAAAATATAAAACACGACGTTTCGGTCACTATATCTGTGATCGTTTTCAAATATAAGATAACTGGACAACGGCCTACAGTTAAGATAGACAGGTTACCCATACTTGAAAACTATCACAGATATAGTGATCTAAACGTCGTGTTTTATATTTTGATATAAGTTTATATTTTTTAATAAATAAATATATATAAATTTAATAGTATAAAATGTGATTTTTAATAAAAATTTCATAAAAGCTTTCTATCAATTCATAATTATGCTCTTTTTTTACAAGGAAAATTTTTTTATTTGTTCTATTTGCCACCCTTATTAACCTTGTAAAAAAATTTTTTCATAATATCTTAAATACTTTTTAAGTTATTAATTTTTTAAATTGATTAAAAAATACATTACCTTTGTTTCTGAGGCTTTTAGTGATTGAGACTTTGATTGATTTATTATAGTAAAAAACTCATAACTTTAGTACAAGGAAATCTTTGGTGATTTTATTTATAATTAACTTTCGGTAATTAAATAATGTCGAACCTAAAATGATTAAGAAATCGAATTTGAATTTGCACTTACGCTTTTGTTTCATTAACATGGGTTTCTACTTAAACAAATTCCATTATATTACCTATGTCTCAAGTTTTGTGAAATCAAAGAAATGCACTTTAACAATTATTTATTATTTGCTATTCATATAAATCAAAATTTGAATTGCATAGAATAAATATATTCTGATATGTTTCAAATTAATAACTCGTTTTGAAATCAAATTATTATTTTAAATAATTCATATAGTTAAATCTACATATCTTAGAATAGAATAATTTATATTATTTTGAAAAAAATTAATAAATGAAAACAAAAAATATTATGAACATCCGACTGGGCTCGAACAGGCAAAGTAAAGGCAAGCCTTCTTTCTATT
Organism: Forficula auricularia; assembly: GCA_024734495.1. Lineage (NCBI taxonomy): Eukaryota > Metazoa > Arthropoda > Insecta > Dermaptera > Forficulidae > Forficula > Forficula auricularia. The sequence goes on from JALMQS010000070.1 coordinate 18,651,542, forward strand.
CTATAACCCAAGAGTACTCTAGCAATCGCGCTACGAATGCCTTCCCTCTCCGACATGCTCTTAGATGGCAGGTCAATTCTTTCCTAGTTTTTAAGGAATTTGGTGTTGGTACTTGGTGAGACATTTTTTAAAATTATTGGATAAAAAGTACTTGGTGGGTTTCACATTAAGATATAAAAAATAAAACGAATTTATTTTTGGAGAGTCTTTAATCTCGATATATATATTTCGGGTGGCTAACCCATCTTTAGGAGCAACAGAAAGTAACTGACCTGGATAATTCAAATTCGACTTATCCAGGTCAGTTGCTTTCTGTTGCGGATGCCGATTTTTGAAGGCTCACATCTGCGGATGTGGATGTTTAAGATCTTATATAAATATAGTATATGAATGAAGAATTAAAACAATGATAAAGTAATTATTAACGTTTTTATTATGAAAGATATTAATTTGCCGATGGTAATAGATTCAAATTTACTAGAAAATCATAAGATAGTGTCATCTATTAAATCCGTTGAAATGGAATATTTTTAATTATATGTCAGAGGGGTTGTTTTTCACCCCTCGGGAATCGAACCCGAGTGCCAGTAACAGCAATCCGGGCCACCTGGCTCACCTGCGGGATACGAACCACTCTGACATATGCAAACGCGTAAAATATTTTACTCAAAGATTGTTATCTTATCTGTTCGATTCCCGAGGGGGTGAAAAACAACCCCTCTGACATATAATTAAAAATATTCCATTTCAACGGATTTAATAGATGACACCATCTTATGATTTTCTAGTAACGTTTTTATTAATGAAAATTAGTATTAAGTATAATGCTCCTATTTTTTTAACTTATTCACTTACTAATTTTCATATTAGCAAGTGAAGTTAAAAATAGGAGCGTTATACTTAATAAAAAGTAATAATTATTGCCGCCTTTTCTGATTCAAGGCGGTTACGCAGAGGTTCGTAAATTAAATCCACGCTACTAAATAATTGTTCGCTATGAATGGCCTGAATTTTTGGAATCACAGATGAAATAAGGGTGTGAGAGCTGCTCAGTTCCCGTATGGCTTCCTCAATTGAATAAAACTTTCAATGATTTTCCATTCTTCTGGCAAAATAGAGTTAATCTCATTATCATTGATGTAAAGACTTGGGGCATCCTTTACCTTTGAAAAACGCTCGAACATGTAAAACATACTGTTCCATCGCGTTACACAATCTGTTCGGAACACTTTCAGATGAGGTTGATTCAGTCTGTCCTGAATTCTTTGCAGTTGTTTCTGAGCGATTGAAATGAGTCGAAATTTTCTTAGATAATAAGTAAAAATATATTTTTCTAGGTGGGTTTCACAAATAAAACAAATATATGTTTTGAGTTTTATCTCGATATATATTTCGGGTTATGAGCCCATCATCAGGATTTCTTTTGTAACTCCTGATGATGGGCTCATAACCCGAAATATATATCGAGATAAAAACTCAAAACATATATTTGTTTTATTTGTGAAGCCCACCTAGAAAAATATATTTTTACTTATTATCTATTAAAATGTTTCACCTAGAACCGACACCAAATTCTTTAAAGATTAGAAATTTTCTTACATTTTTGTTTGAGTATATTTATGTTTTCTTGCCCCGCCCAATTTCTGTCTTGTCGCAACTTGTATTACATTCGCATCCGCATGAACATCCGCAATGATTATGGCGGATGCAGATGTCCAAATCTATGCGGAAGCTCCGCATTTGCGGATGCGGATGCGAATATTCGCAATATCCCTGCTCCTGAAGATGGGTTGGCCACCCGAAATATATATATCGAGATTGAAGACTCTCCAAAAATAAATTCGTTTTATTTTTATATCTTAATGTGAAACCTACCAAGTACTTTTTATCCAATAATTTCAATTCTTTCCTTTGGCGCTTTTATCTATTTAATTGACTCCGCATTGGGTTTTAAAATAATAGGTATTAAATAAAAAGGCTTATTTTTCATAAGTTTTTTTAAATTAATTTAAATTTTGGTTTTTAATTAATCCAAATATTTCGGAAATTTTCAAAATATTCCTTCTTCAGTGGACCTTTTTTGAGCAAATACAATTTTTTGCCCTGGGTGATCGACCTCCTCTGATTTAAAAATAAAATTTAATTTAAAGATAATTTTTCCTTTGTTCCACCAAGGTGCTAATTGATTTGCATTTTTTTTTTTTATTTATTTAATGTCACCGGGAACAAAGCCCATTTAGGCAGCACATAAGTAAAATTTGCCTTTTAAAACATCAAAAAATAAATTAAAAATGGTTATTGCTAGAGTTTTTTGAGGGCAGAATTAATAATAACGAAATGAAATATGTCTCTTTGGCCCTGTATTCGAATTTTGAAGACTGAGCAAATGCGGTGATTTTTGGATGAGGTAATATATAAATAAAAAACATCAGTGACATGTAATATATAAACTACAAAGTAAAGGGTGTTAGCTTCACAAACTCAACTATATTTCGGATTATTAGTCCATCATCAGGAGTTTACAGGTTAAAACTAATAAGTTAGTTTTAACCTGTAAACTTCTGATGATGGACTAATAATCCGAAATATATTGAGTTTGTATAAACCTCTTTGAGTTTTATTTCATTCACTGTGAAACTACACACCCTTTACTTTATTAATTTATATCATGTTTCACCTAAAACCTACACCACTTTCTCTAAGTAAAAAAATATAATATATATTATTATAAAAAATTCTTTACCTTAGTTTTTTAATTTAATTTCTAACTTTAACTAATATTCTATTTAAATATTGTATTTGCTCAAAAAAGGTCCACTGAAAAAGGAATATTGTGAAAATTTCCAAAATATTTGGATTAATTAAAAACCACCATTTAAATTAATTTAAAATATGATTTTTTTTTAAAAGCTAGTTATATACTTAAAAATTAACAAATCATCTGATTTTAAAAAAGATACTCCGAATATTCACATTCATACACTATTTTATTCAATAATTAAATTCCTTATAAAAACAATCTCAAAAAGTTCTTCCTTTATCAATTGAGAATTTGAAAATTCATTGCTTTATTTTATGTAAAAATTATATAAAAACTTAGACCATAAAAGCATATAGACACGCCCTCTGCTACTCTCCACACAGAGTGAAGTGAAAACAACATTAACTAGAGGACGTGACGTCATCAAAAGGCAAGGGAAAACAAAATTGTATTGGTACTAACGAGAGTTCTGTAGTTTCATTTCAATTTTTTCATGCCTATAATATGGTGATCTCATGCAGTGCTTATAATTGTTCAGAACGACACATAAATTGGTTCAAAGAGAAAATTAAAGTCAAATTAGCAGCACAAACTTTCAGTTTGAGTGTTGCTAAAGCTATAAGATATTTGAGAGAAGCTGGGAACTCCAAAGATCTTAAAGGTAGTAAAGCTACAGAAACATTTGTCATTTTTATGAATGAATTTTAACTATAAACATATAATTATTTTGAAAAATACACCCCCATACTTATTTAAAATAGAGTCTATTAAAAGAGAAGAAAAAAATATAATTTCGGTTTTTTTAAAAAAAGCTCTTTTTTCTAAAGGGTTTCTTTTGTGAAAAATTCTCAATTAATAAAAGTAGAATTTTCGTGAAACGTTTTGATTTTTTTATTAAACGTTTTGAGATTGTTTTTTATAAAGAATATTGTATTTATTGAATTTTCAATAAAACAATCAAGAATTTTATCCATATATTATTTTAAGGAAAAATAACAATCCTGAAGGATATTTTTTAATTTTACAGCTGAGATGCTTTGATGTTTGGTGTGGATCAACTCCTCAAGGAGATATTGATGATTTGGAAGGTTTTTTTGGTAACAAGAAACGTCTTATTTCGATTCCGATTTTCCCCTGCAATTTATTTCAACACTTTGAAGACGCCTCTGGAATTGTGTGTGTGTTTGTCCAATCTTAATAGGAAATTGTAATGGATTTTCTAAAATGGTTGATTTAATCCGAAAAAATTTTCCAAATCATCCATTAAGTAAATGTTATAGAAATAAATACATTTATTTTACTTCTTTTTTTTCTTTTCTTTTTAAACAAGTAAAATGTTTATTCGAACATGAACCGTATCGAAGGGAAAAATCCCCCTTTTTCAATTAGAAAATTCTAAAGAAACATTTTTGATGTTTTCAAAATTTAATTTTTATAAAGAAAAACCAAGAGGTTGTCCTCTGCTTGATGCATAATAGACATACACTCATATATATAGAAATTATATATCTGTATATATATTATTTATTTGTTTGAGACTATATTTTATATTTATATTATATATATTTGAACTGGCTCCCAGCTAAGTAAAGATCGAAAATTCTCAATATCCATACGGTATTGACTCCATGAAAAATAATATTTATAATTAAAAAAAGACTGATGATGAGGGCCAAGTCTTCGAAACTATAGTCTCAAACAAATAAATAATATATATACAGATATATAATTCGATATATATGATTGTATCTTTATTTGCATCAAGCAGAGGTCAACCTCTTTGTTTCTCATTATGAATCAACAACTCTGCTACTCTCAGTAAAATAAAAACTTTTCAATTAAAATTGTGCTTATTTTGTCGGAAATCTTGATATATTTTTTGACATTCAAAATTGAAAATCTGCCTTTTATTCTTCGAAAACTTGTGGTCTGATTTTCATTTTCTAATTTCTTCTTATTTTAGAAAAAAAAAAAAATATCAGGTCAAATTCTATCAGATATGTTTTCCAGTAACATAAAAATCTCAATGTTTTAAAGAAGTTTATAATTTTATTTCGGGCCGCATTCATTGCTGTGGTGGGCCGCGGGTTGGGCAGCCCTGATTTAAAATTTCCATCATTTTCTACAAAAGCTAAAGGTATCGAAGAGTATCTCCATCTATTTTCTAAGCTGCTAAAAAATACACCATTAGAGATATCAGCATGTTTTTTTTTGCCTAAAATGAAGTAGAAGACATCTCGATATCTCTATGGTGTATTTTTTAGCATAGAAAATAGATGGAGAGCATAGATATAGTCGGAGAGCTGGTGACGGATTTGGGAAATTTTAAAATATAAAAAACACTATATTATCGATGTTAGCCAATTTAGAATCATAAATTTCGCTACTGCTCAGCCTATGACATTCGCAAAAAAATTAATTCAAAAAAATATCTTTTTACCCAACTTGAAATCATTTGAATCTTATATTCTAGTATACCATAAATAGAAATTAGATATAAAAATCCCAGACTATTTTGACGGTTTTGAAGTACCTGACCTGACTTCCCCAAAGTTGTATTATAAATATAAAAAATAAATATCTATTTTATATTTTCGATAAACCTGATGTTGATTAATAATATTAAAAATTAACTGTAACTCTGTGAATTTATATTGTCTGAAATAAACTAATATATGAAAAAAGATTTATTTTAAGAATTTCGGATTGATAGAAAATACCACTTTGTTTAAAAATAGATATTTTTTCAAGGATTTTAATTAATACATTTATAGTGCTTAATTAAAGGAATCGTAGGGAGTTGGACAAGACTTTAAATTAAATTAAATACAAGTTTTGATTAAATATGCCATACGTTTCGTTGCTGTTTTGCAACTTCTTCAGTGGCTCATTTAGAAGAATTCTGAAGAAGTTGCAAAACAGCAACGAAACTATGGCATATTTAATCAAAACTTGTATTTAATTTAATTCAAAATCTTGTCCAACTCCTACATTCCTTTAATTATTAATCATGGACACGAATAATGAAATATTTATAGTGCTTTTCCGAGTAAAAAGCGGCGAAATACGTATTAATTGAACTTTACTATTTTATAATAGCTATTATAAACATTATTATTGCTCAAAAAGATTTAATTGCTCCAAAATTCTTCTTAATATTCTTTGAATAAACAGCGTGAAGTTGTCCTCTGCTTAATTCAAATAAACAAATATAAATATGTATAAATATAATTTATTTGTTTGAGACTATAATCATCATCAGATAAATTGTTTATATGGCTAGCTTGATATCACAACTAATTTTCACTATCCAATCGGCATTTGACCCCATGAGAAATAATAGAAAAAATATTTCTAATTAAAAAGTCTGATGATGAAGGCCAAGCCTTCGAAACTCTCAAACAATATTTATTTGTTAGATAGCAGTACTATGATGTTTTTATTATTTATTATTTGATCTTAAATGAGGCAATTAAAACCGTGAGAACAGTTATAGGTTCTCGTAAGGAGAAAAAAGACTCTTAAGAAAACAAAATCTTCTATGTCCTTATCAATATTTTTATTTTAAACTGGGAGACAGTTTCGGCCGACACTCTCAAGCCATCATCAGTCTAAAAAGTACAAACACATAAAACTTTACAATTGCAATACAATCAAGAAACAAAGATCAGTCCACTCACCCTCAGTTTTTCAATAGTACATTGGTAACATTAATTTTACATTTTCTCTGCAATTCAACAAAATTCCAACACCTGTTGTTATAGATGAGAGTAACAAACCCTTTTGGAAAAAATAATTTTCCTCCTTGCAATTCTATAAAATTGAAAAAATATAAAGACATTTTTTCTTTGTCATATTATCTAAAAATAGGTTCATTATTTGAAATGCTCTCTCACCTTGATTACCAATAACACACTTATCTCTGTTCTTATTATAGCACAAAATTTTTTTTTAAATACAATTGTAACATTCAATTATTTACATTCACATAATTCTCCCGTATTAAGTTTTAGGACAAATTATAATTTTTTATTCTTTGATCAATACAATTTCTTTCTATATAAAACTTTTCTATTTTTAATATAAAAATAGTGTATGACGTAATATCAATCAATAGAATTGCAAGGAGATAAATTATTTTTTCCAAAAGGGTTTGTTGCTCTCATCTATAACAACAGGTGTTGGAATTTTGTTGAATTGCAGAGAAAATGTAAAATTAATGTTACCAATGTACTATTGAAAAACTGAGGGTGAGTGGACTGATCTTTGTTTCTTGATTGTATTGCAATTGTAAAGTTTTATGTGTTTGTACTTTTTGGACTGATGATGGCTTGAGAGTGTCGGCCGAAACTGTCTCCCAGTTTAAAATAAAAATATTGATAGGGACATGGAAGATTTTGTTTTCTTAAGAGTCTTTTTTCTCCTTACGAGAACCTATAACTGTTCTCACGGTTTTGATTGCCTCATTTAAGATCAAATAATAAATATTTATTTGCATCAAGCAGAGGATAACGTCTTTGATTTTTCTTTATAAATATTTTTGATTTATAAATAGAACATTTTTCCTGAAACGTTTTATGTTCAAATAATCGATTTATTGAATGTTTTTTAAAAGAATTGTATTTATTTCTTATAATACACAATCAAGAATAATGTAAAACCAATATACTAATCTAATATGTTTTTGTTGTTAGGTTCGCATTGCATGCATCGAGACTGTCACAAACTGGAGTTCCTGACATTTTTGTGCCCCCACTGTCAACTGGAATTCTGCCAGGAGCATTTCCCGATAAACCTGCACAGCTGCAGGAACGCCCCTCCTGAGCCTCAGACGCCAGGCCCTCAGCCTCAGCCGACATCGCAGACGCCGCAATACGAGTGCACACAAGAGGGCTGTAATTCCAAGAGTATCCACCGGATGCCGTGCTCGCAATGCAGCCAGCATTTCTGTTTGGACCATCGACATCACGAGGATCACTCGATGAACGCAAGGGAGCGCCGGAAAAAGGCACGCGAACATTCCCTGGCAATTAAGAAACAATTCGAGGAGGCGAAAGCGGAGGCCAATCGACAGGTAGACGAGCGACTCAGCAAGGCCAAAAAGAAAGATTCCAAATGCAAAACGGCGCTCAAAGTGCAGCTGATGCGACTCAAAGGGAAAGCGATTGGCTTGAAGAAGATCCCGCTGGAGACCCGGGCCTATTTCTATGTCCACTCGCCGTTAAACAGCAACCGCAAGAGCCTGGCGATCTTTGTGTCCAAGGACTGGAGCCTGGGACGGTGCATTGACGCAATTGCCGAGCATCTGGAAGTGCCGAACCAGTCGGGAGCCAAGGCGGAGCAACATCTGCGCTTGTTTGTGAGAAGCGACGGGCAACTGGTCCCCGGCACAATGGACACCAAGCTGGGCGATCTGCTTAGTGAAGAGAAGCTCATTGACGGGGACTCGCTGGTCCTGGAGTATGTGCTGCTGCCGCCGCCCTCATCCATCGACAACTACGAACTCTACAAGGATTGAAAGAAAAGAAAAACTACCTCCTATATCCCTTCCTCTTGTTTGTCTCACCTGATCAGAAAGAAACAACAACAAAACATGCAAACCAAATCATGAACTGCACACTTGTGTTATAAACAAAACAAAGAATCCAAATAAAAAAATGTGATGTGCTTTTTAATTTGGACTTTCATTTCTATAATCAAAATCCTATTATACGTAGCAGGCTTTTTATTTATTTATCTATCTATCCAACACCTACTAAGAATAATAAAATCAAAACCATGGATTTGTAAAACAAGCGAGCCGTTTATTTTGAAAGTAGCATAAGTATATTTAGTTACATTTTTACATGATCTTTTCATTCTGAAGCAACTTATTATTAATATATTTAAAATCATTAAGAGTTTGCAACATTAAAATTTGCTGGTTAATGAAATGATATAAAAGTTTATTTTGAAAATGGCATAAGTTTCAAATGGATATGGAAAATATTATCTAATAAAATTTTATGAGATCCCAGCTTTATGTTTAATTATCAAAGTAACAGGTGAATTATCAATGTGGAATGAATTTATAACATTTAGGGAAAGCGGTGTTGGTTTATAGTGAAACATATTATTATTCAGTCTTTTGTTAAACCTCCTGATAAAGGGTTCATAGTCCGAAATATGTATAGAGATAAATAAAAAATCTCCAAAATATAATTTAAAATTTTTTTAATTTTATTTCCTCTTTGTGAAACACCACTATAATCCGTGGAATGAATTTCTTATATACAACAGAACCAGGCGCGGATCCAGACCTCTACTTTTGATCTCGGAAGTATGTCGCGATCGAATTGTCCAAGCGGGGGGGTCGGAGACGACGCGCCCCCCCTACACACACACACACACATGGAACTTTATTTTCTTCAATTTTAAAATTTAATGTTACAAAAAGAAAAAAAAAGAAAATTAGCATATAAAAAATGTTGATCCCCAATGCTTGGGGGGGGGGCGTCCCCATCCCCCCCCCTGGATCCGTGCAGGAACAGAACATCACCTGTCCACAGAAAGAAGCTCATTGTTCTCGTGCAGTCTTCGTTGAAAACCAGAGTCATGAACAGTGTTGTTTCACTTGCATTATTTTTACTTGTTTCTACAGTTTTCTTAAATTTGTTACATTATATCCCACCAGCAGATCATAGTTATTTTAAATTCCTCTCACATACACAAACTATGGAGAAGACTGAATAATAATTAATAAAACAATATTAATTTTAATGTAAAAATTATTTAACAAAGAATAAAAGTTCAATATATTTTTGATTTTATAACATAAAAGTGATATATACATTTATTTTTATTCCAAGTGAAATTTACTTTTCCTATGGACTTATGCTTTCTTAAGAATTGAAAATGTCATTTCATTGAATTTCATTTCATTGATATATATCATATTCATTTTTTAAATGAAAATTATTTAGGAAAAGTTGATAGTTTCCGAGCTATAAGCAAAAAACCGCCAGAAAATGGAAATTTTCACCTTTTTTTGCATTTTCTACAATGTTGCGTCACGAAATTTTGGTAGGAAACCTCATATTTGGAATCAGTGCCCCCAAAAACATATATATATATATGCAAAAAATCAGAACTTTCCCCATAGGGTCCCATTTGAGCACAATTTGACTAGACTATTTTATAATTACAATCTTTTAAGAACCTACCTCACCATATTTTGGGTTCGATTTCAACCAAAATCTAATCAGCTCCTTATCTCAATACTAAAAAAAAAAAAATATTTGTGAAATTTCGTTTTGATATTGCCACTAGTTTTTAAGCTAGAGTGTACACAAAATTGGATTTGACAAAACAATGTACATGTATATATAACCGGGCCCGTCTTCACTAAATGAAGCCATTAAAAATCATCAAATCCATGCTCTGAGGCAGATAGATGCCTTATAGAGCAGATACAAGTATTTCCCAAAAGATCTCTTAGAAATTACTTGTGTGTTTTTTAATAGTTTTTTCTGTGAAAATCTAATTTAAATAAAAACAGGGGGAAAAAAAAGAAGGAGAGCGATGTGATTTGTTGATTGTCTGTTTCTGTCTCGCTTTCATTATATAGGTAGATGAAGAATTCATTTGATTTGTTGGTTGATCTGATTACAAATGAAATTAAAAAAATAAAATCTCTCTCTGGTATTCAAAAAGACTTTTGTTTTTAATTCAACTTTATATATAAAGATTACTTTATCAGATTTAATAAAGTAATTTAAAAGATTTCAAGTTTGTTAATTTGAAATAAATGTAATATTGAAGTGTTCATTACGAGGTTCAGTTTTAATTCTGGGGAATGAAGAAATTACATCCCTTCAGGAATCTGGATGAAAGATTTGTTTTAGAAATAAATTATATTTAAAAAAAACTAAAAAACATTCTTCTAAAAAAGTACAAAATAATGAATTAATTAATAAAGTAAAGGGTGTGTAGTTTAACAGTGAATGAAATAAAACTCAATAGGAGTTTATACAAACTCAATATATTTCGGACTAATAATCCGAAATATATTGAGTTTGTATAAACCTCTTTGAGTTTTATTTCATTCACTGTTAAACTACACACCCTTTACTTTATTAATTAATATCACGTTTCACCTAAAACCTACACCACTTTCTCTAAGTAAAAAATACAAAATAATGTAATACTTAATCAAAAAGTGTAGGGCGCATAAACTTTAAATTAATTTCGGCAAAGTGCCCCACGCTTTTTGATTAAGTATTACATTATTTTGTACTTTTTAGAAGGATGTTTTTTAGTTTTTTATTTTAATATAATTTATTTTGTTAATTTTTAGTCTTAATTATTTTTATAGAGAAAAGTTTGCAGAATTTAACAGAATGAAATGTATTTTTTTTACACGCTTTATATTAGCTTCCCTAGTATCTTATCTATCAATGTGACTTTTGTTCTGTTAAACATTTTTCTATAAAAATAATTGTTTACCTACCCAATTTGAATGAAATTATATAAAAATAATAAAAATAAATACATTTCATTCTGTTAAATTCAGCAAACGTTTCTCCGAGGGGTGAACTGCGACCTAATATGCTGTACACCTACTTCCACTTATACTTCCAAATATTTCCAAGTACTTCCAAATATTTCCAAGTACTTCCAAATATTTCCAAGTGCTTCCAAATATTTCCAAGTACTTCCAAATATTTCCAAGTATTTTCAAATATTTCCAAGTGCTTCCAAATATTTCCAAGTACTTCCAAATATTTCCAAGTATTTTCTAAGTTCTTTAACATATATATACCTGTTCGAACTCTTAAGCCCAAAATTAGTATCTTTAAGGATGGATGTCTATAGGAAAGAAATGAAAGATAAATTTCTCTTTAACAAAAACTATATTTTAATGTAAAAAAATGTGTTGTTAATAAAAACAAAGAAAATGAACTTGAAATTAACTTAGATTGTATATTTATTTATTAAGTGGGAGATAAATTTAACCGAATTTATCGCGCGGAGAATTTACCACTGCTCGAAGCCCCTAAAACCTTGGTAAATTGGATATTGAATTGTATCTAAGTTTCTGAGATTGGCTCGTGATCCCGGCTTCTTTTCCTTCTGCTCTGTTCTTTTCACGATTGAGGGGCCAGCCCATACAGGCCTTTAGGGGATCCACCTTCTGGTGTATCTCCTTCTCTCATCAATATCATTAAAATATATATATATATATATACGTAGATATATATACACTTTATAAATAAATACTTAAACTTTTAGACATATAATATATTTTATTATTTATTTAATTACAAATGAATGGTTTCAGACGTGGTAAAGGGCAGCCTCTGAATTATCTGCGCTTGGAGAGATGAATAGGTGTTCTTTTGTTTCAGAACCAATGATGAGAATCGCTTTTGAGTGTAGGTACCTTTGGTGTACACACTTTCAGTAATGTAAAACCTTCAGAGAATTGGTTGTACTTTCAGTAAACCTTCATTGAACCTTCAGGCCACTTTTTGATTGCTTGCTTATTTCAACAAACTAACTTTTATTTAGTTACTAAACTAAATATTGATTGACTATGACGAAAAATATCCAGCGCAAAATATTGTTCGAGATGTTTACTCGATGCACTTTGAAATAAGAAGAATGGCACATTATGATATTAGAAGCAGCTTGGGCTCAAAAAGGATGCATCTTAGGGTGTTTCTAGGGCCCAAAAATCCCTAATGTTTACTTATATTTAACCACTGATGATAAGGGGGAGGGACCCTTATCAACTTTCGCTTATATACTTAGTTTAGCACCGACTTCAAAAAGTGATTCCATTAAAAAAATTCGTCGTTTATTTGTAACTAAATTAGATAATTATTTTATACCTTTTAGTGCATTTTATATTTTATTTTTGATTCTTATTATTTTATTTGTTGCATTTAATTTTTTTGAAGTCGGTTTTATTTTTTTTATAAAAATTAATTTTATTTTTCTCTTTCTTTTTTTAATGACCTTATTAATAGTAACTTAATATAATGCACCTGCATGCATCTCGTAAGAGAAAGCGTCGGCCGAATGAATCAGAAAATGATAATAAAATTCAATTCATAAATATAGAAATTCTCTCGAAACGTTTGCGAGTTTAAAATGAATGTTTTAAGATTTTTTTTATAAAAGATTTCATTTATTATAATTTCGATTATTTGGTCATAAGAATTGGAGATTTACGTTATTTCGTCATTGATAATATCATCAGAACATGACCAAATTAATATCGTATCACCCCTAAGTACCCTCTTTCCAATAAAAAAAGAATCATTAAAATCGGTTCATAAACAAAGAAGTTATGCCTGAACAAACATATCAAAAAAGGTCCAATACCAATGAAAAAAAAACGGGACCAATCGGGAGCTAGACTGGACCCAATGCAAAAAAAAATCATCAAAATAGGTTTACAATTGGCGGAGATATCAGATAACATAGACACAAAAACAAAAACAAAAAAAATTCAGTCGAATAGAGAACCTCCTCCTTTTTTGAAGTCGGTTAAAAAGCAATATACTATTAAACTGGTACAAGAAATAAAGTAAAGAAAATTTAAAAATATAAAATTCTAAGTAGGTTTTTCAAAATTTGTATGAAACCTACTGTTATGTATTTTATACTAGTTGGAGTTTATATTATTCGTTGACAACCAGTTGCCCAGTTGACGATAAACAAACATCAGTTAAATAAACATTCGCTAAACAAGAGCCTTCGATGTAACTTATCTAATTTAATTGTGTAATAAATAGTATATATATATATATATATAAATTACTCCAAGCGTTCTTAATTCATCAATCTCCGCTTCCCCGGATCCTCCAGTTCAATCCATCATACATTACAAATTGGCGACGAGGATGGGATAATTTTATATATTTAAATTTTCTTTACTTTAATTTCACCATGAGCCTACATCATTCTCTCTTAACAAAGTTGGTACAAGAAAAACCATATGCGGGTGGTGTATTGCTTAATTGTAATTCTAGTAGTCCCCTCACTAATAAAATCAACGTAATCAGGGGTCTGGTTCCATAGTTAAACTAACCAACTAGTTAGTACTTATTATAAATGTTAAAATTTAAATTGTAAAAGTTGAGAAAAAAAAATAATTAAAATAAAATATGTATGTATGTATATGCAGATGTAAATATTTATTATAAAAACTTTTGTAAACTACTGTAGATAAAATTATAAATTCCAAATTATAAAATTAATAATAGAAACTTGTATACTAAGAAATGTATAACTTGGAACCAATAAAGGCTATAATAATAACAATAATAATAATCAGGGGTCTATTATGGAGAATCTTGAAATTAAGTGATGAAATTTTTCGATGGAAAATACCATTAAATTTAAAGGAATTTAAAATAAAATATATTTTCTCAATTCTATAGGACCTTCAGATCCCAACTATACTAAAATTTGTACAATTAGGATATGTCAAATTTTTTGTCAAATCAGAAATTTCACAAGGCTTTAATTTAGCCTTGCAAGTATTTTTTTCATTTTGTACCCTTGAATTTTAAGAGAAAGTTGAAAGGGTCCCCCCTTATCATCAGTTTTCCAATTTTTTTAGAAAATAAATATTTGAATTTCCAAGGGATTATACTTATTCCTAGTATAGAGTATTATAAAGATATAGAAAATTATAATTTCGTCAAAGAAACTCGAAAAAAGTTGTACCCTTGAATTTTAAGATAATGTTGATAAGGGCCCACTATAAATTCAATAAAATGATAAAAAAATTAAAAGTCCAAATGCTTTTTTACTACTTACTTACTTACCTTAATAGATGAAAATACATAAGTCGAGTTTTACTACTACTATAAATCTAATAAAATGAAAAAAAATTACAAGTCTATATACAGATTTACTACTACTATAAATCAAAAAGCGATATATTTTAAATAAAATATACTTTTTCAATTCTCTTGATCCAGACAATATGTGAAGAGGTGTGCATCTTACCTCCATCCAGCCCCAGCCAACCACCCAGCGCGGAACACGACTTATATAGCCAGAGTCCCCTCCAAGCGGCCAGCCGAAAGCCAGCGGAGCCGTCCGACTCCCGGCGGAGAAGCGGCTCGAGCAGGGGAGAAGCTCCGCCCCGACCGCCGCTAGGGGCGACCCGGCAACCGGGATGGCAGCCGGCTGGCGGAGTTAGAGGGTGACTGTTCAAACTTAAGAGTTTTCAGCCTTTTTTTTTTATGTTAATTAATTTAATTAAAATTAATTCAAATAGTTTTAAGTTTTCAATTTATCAAAAAAAATATTATAGAAATTTGTTTTCATTTTCCTATTGTAAAGGATATTTTAATATCTTTATTTAAAATATTCTAGAAAAAGATTCAATTTCACAACAAAACTGATATCTTTTCAATCAAAAATTAATTATACTGGCAGTAATTCAATACTTTGTCGTTTCAAAGGAAATTTATTTAGAGAAAAATACGAATTCCAGTCGCTGTTAAGCAAGCCTTTCGAGAGAACAAAAATACAGTCATAAAAAATGTGTGACGTTCACCAATCAAAATCCTAGTTTTGATCACGTGACCGTCTGGGCCCTCTTCACAGCTAGTGAAACCGGGCGAGCTCAGTTGGTTTTACGCTCTGCCTTCATGTAGACCGAACTCGGGTTGCTCTGCTCGTCTTGTTAAGCGAGAGAGAACTCTACTGCCTGCGCGGCCATTGAACAGCCCATTATACAGTGGCTGGTTCGTTGTGTCCTTCCTCTTACACTGGTCGGACCCATAGGATGCTGTTCTTTGCTTTTTAGCGAGAAAGATCTTCATTGCCTTGCGAGGCCATTTTGAACAGCTCGTATACAGTAGCTGGTTCGTTGCGTTTTTTCACCCACGCTGGTGTTAATCCGCCATCTTTAAATATCTTGTTTGATTAATTATACGCTAATTATCAACCTGAATTGACGGGTTCAAAGGAACTCCAGAGAAAAGGATTTCTCAAATTGCTTTGTTTCCAACTAATGCAAGATTTTAGTGTGGAACAAGGACGGATACATCCTCTTTAAGAGAAAGGCTTCAGCTAACGTTTTCAATTGACGAAAAATAATTTCTTTTGGAACAATCGTGTTGAAAAACAAGCTAAGTAGTTTAATAATTATTTGTAAAACTGTTTATATATTAATCATTAAATATTAGAAATATTTTTCTATTATATTGAAAATAATTCACTCTTTAATTCAGAGTTGTATTACTCAATTGATATAATTATCAATTAATTTATGAAATATTGCTATGTTACAATTAATATATTAATTATATAAAACTGTATTTATTTTATAAAACATAATGTTACTATAACATGTGCATTTGATATTTTTCCACTGCTGATTTATTAAAAGAAAATAAAAAGTTGTTATTTTGTTTAAATATTAAATTTGAGTTTTATATTGCTTCCTCCGCCATATTTAACAAATAAGAAATAATAAGGAGTCTTCCATCTTTGAGATATATATTTTATTTTGTTTAATAACCAATCCTGTTTTTAATTATTATTAAAAACAAAATCACTATTTATTTGAACTTTAAAAATAAGAATATTTTCCAGAACATTTACCATTTTTCAAAGTAGTTTTGATTACTAGCACATTATTCGAACCTGCGGTCAAACCAATTCATTTAACGGTTCCTTTTTTTTTGAAGTCTTTGGATGCGAAGCGCTATTAAGGGTGGTTTTTCACTAACGCTTCCTGGCCCGGTATACATCCTTCTTAGCAAAGGGGTTGATATCCAAGAATCTGTTTGCATCAACCAAAGCGTTCTGAGCTAGACTTCACGGGAAGCAAGTCCATTTAGGGTGTAAACACGTTCTTCGATATTAGTCAATTGATTGAAAAATTAATTGGCCTTAAGAATCCCGACCCCCAAACATCTGGCGACCTGGTGACAGGACCAACCCACAATCAGCTAACGACTGCGTGATTGAACCAACACCCAAATAGTTCTCAAAACAAATTTGTTATTAGTATTTTGAAAAATTGGTTATAAATTCTGGTGGCGACCGTTAATAAAACAAATCTAATACTATATTAAATAAATAGCTATAAAATAGATATCTCAAGATGACTCTGGAGAAGCAAATAAAACAAATAGCAGCCAGGTGGGCCTTAATAAAATTAAAGAGCAGTGACTTTTTAGAATTTATGTCGGAAAAAGAATTTAGCTCTACAGATTCTTGCAACCATAGTATAGAAAGAGTAACACAAATCATTTTGGACATAGATAATAGCTTAAAATACATTTATGAACACGAGTTGCAAAATGAAGCAACCATTATTCCGATAATTACGGAAATTACCACAACTTCACGCGAGCTCAATAATCTTAAACTTAAATTCTTAGATAAATTATCTAAATTAAAAACTGCTAAATCGTCAAATGATTCAGAAACCAGTTCAGAGGATTCTGAACCAAAAAACATACACATAAATCTTCCAAAAATTGAGTTGGAAAAATTTAATGGTGTATACACACGTTATCCTGCTTTCAAACATCAATTTGATGCAGCAATTGATTCAAATAATTCACTCAGCCAATGTCAAAAGCTTCAGTACTTAAAAAGTTTTTTGACTGAGGAACCTTTAAACTTAATTAGGCACTTAGATTTGACTAATCAAAATTACCAAGTAGCCATTGAATTATTAGAAAGTAAATATTATAAGTATAGAAAAATTGTTTTTGATTTAATAGATAAATTATTAAATTTAAAAAATATCACATCTCCTAATTCAAGGTTTTATCAAAGTTTAACCAGCACGGTTAGGCAAACCATTGCACAATTAAAAAATTTAAGTATTAATACTGATCAATGGAATCCCATACTGGTAAGACTAGTGTCTTCCAAATTAGATGCAAAAGTACATCAGGACTGGTTACTCACGTTAGAAAACCATGACGAAATACCGAGTCTAGACACACTTTTAATTTTCATAGAAAGACAAGCAGATTCTTATTTAGATTCGCACAGTTTTAATATTAACAAACAAAAAGTACAATTTAAAGAAAGCAATAGTGCAAAATCTTTAAATGTACATGCATCTAATAAAGACCTAAGTTGCAAGCTTTGTTTAAAACAGCATGGCTTGTGGCAATGTGAAAAATTTAAAAAGCTTTCTTTAGAAGAAAGGTCAAAGTTTGTAAATCAAAACAAATTGTGTAAAAAATGTTTTTCTCCTTCTCATTATGTGAATGATTGTAAACGCTTTAATTGTCGCTGCGGCCTTAAACTGTCTCCACTTTTACATTTTTGCAGTAATTCAAAAACGAACTCTTCACTGAAATCGGAGGGCGGAGTGGTCCAAAAAGACCCAGAGGATAAAAAGGCCGGAGAACAAACTGACACAAAGTCTTCCTCCAAGACATCAGGACACTGCGGAGTGGACGGATCCACAACGTTATTAAGCCGAGCTCTCATCAAAACACAAGACATTTCTGGACGTGAGGTACACATTCGTGCTTTCATTGATACCGGAAGTGAGATTTCTCTAATCTCAGAGGAAATTGTTAATCAATTAGGTTTAGAAAAACAGAACGCCCTTTTGAATGTAAAAGGTTTAAAGGGCCAACACGTAACTTCATCTAAAGGTTTAGTAAATTTGAAAATTGGTTCAATTGTCGATGATAGCTATGAATTGGATGCACCATTCTATGTTGTAAACAGCCTAAATTTGACTATACCTTCAGTCCCTTTAAAAAGAAGTCAATTTAAATTTATTAGTGGGTTACCGTTATCAGATGGTACGTTTAATACACCCCACACCACTGGAGTCCTAATAGGAGCAGATTTATTTTCAAAATTAATGCTAAACGACATTAGGAAAAGTCAAGATCAAAATCTTGTAGCACAGAATACCTCGTTAGGTTGGATTGTCTTCGGAAAGGCCGAAGCATTATACAAAAACGATTTCAATTTTAATAATAAAAATACTTATGCAGCAGCAACGTTAGAAGAAATTAATTCTAATGTTTTAAAGCTGATGGACTTGGATTCGACGCCAGACCATGCAGCAGATAGCATTTCAAATGCAGAGTTACAATTCCAATTTAGTATTAAAGAGAATGGAAGTGGCCAATTACAAGTGGCACTACCTTTCAAAATTGATCCCCCAATTTTAGGTGACTCGCTGCACAAAGCTCTTACCATGTTAAAAAGACAAGAAGTTAAATTAAATAGCAATCCTCTATTAAAGGAAGAATATTTTCAGTACTTTGATACATTAAAAGAATTAAATTTTATTGAATTAGTAGGTCCTCTTACTATGCATGATAAAACAAAAAACAATCAACAATTTTATCTCCCACATTTCGGGGTATACAAGGGTGAAAATAGTCCCCTAAGAATAGTTTTGAATGGATCAGCTAAGTCTTCCTCAAAATATTCATTGAATGATTGCCTAGAGGTAGGTGACACCCTCCAGAATGACATACGTCTAGTTTTAACCAGGTTTCGCACTTACAAATTTGTAGTCACTACAGATATTGTAAAAATGTATCTTCAAATTTTAATCGATCCTGACCACCGGAATTATTTAAGAATTCTGTGGAAAGACATGCAGGAAGATGTCATAAACATCTACAGGTTTAGTTGTTTACCATTTGGATTAGCTCCAGCGGCTTACCTAGCGATAAGATGTTTAATTTGGTTAGCAGAGAAAAATTCTGCAGAGTACCCACAAGTAGAATCTATAATTAAAAAGAATACTTATCTAGATGATTTTTTAATAGGGAGTGATTCTCCACAAAGCCTTTTAACATTAATAAAAGATTTAAATTATGTTTTAGGTAAAGGTCATTTTAAATTAGATAAATGGGTTTCTAATTCCCCCTTAATTTTAGATCTTTTGCAAAAAGAAAATATTTTAACTGCTCAGTCTAAATTTATTCCTTTTGGAGACCATTCTACAGTCTTAGGTTTAGTTTGGTTCTCAGATTCAGATCAATTTTCTTTTAATTTCACCTCTTTTTCCAATGAGAATCTCACAAAGAGAAACATTTTGTCAGATCTAGCCAAGATTTATGATCCATTGGGATGGATTTCACCATGCATTATAACTTTTAAAATCATATTTCAAAGTTTGTGGAAAGCAGGACTCAACTGGGATGATCCTGTACCCTATGCTTATCAGGAGCTGTGGTCAAACTTTAGAAAAGAGATGACACAAATTTCGAATTTCAGAATACAAAGATATTTATTTAAAAATACTTTGTCCAAGTTTAAATTATTTGGATATGCAGACTCTAGTGAATTAGCTTATGGAGCTGTAATTTATTTAGTAGAATATGATTCGCAAAATAATTATATTGACTCAAACTTGATTTATGCAAAATTTAAGGTAGCTCCTTTAAAGTCTTTAACAATTCCAAGGTTAGAATTAACCGCAGCTTTAACTTTAGTTAACTCCATAAAATTTATCTTAAGGGCCTTTGAAATCAAACTTGAATTCATTTATTTACTTTCAGACTCTACAGTAGTTTTGAACTGGATTTCCAGCCCACCTTACAAATTTAAAACTTTCGTTTCTAATAGGATTACTGAAATACAGAGTTTAGATTTTCCTCACTCCTGGTCACATGTTCCAACCGCAGAAAACCCTGCAGACTTGGGGACCAGAGGGATTTCAGTAGAAAATTTTTTAAACACAGAATTTTGGAAAAAGGGTTACAAAGCACACTTTTTATCAAACCCCACCCCATTTAAATTCCTCAACGAGGTTAAAACCCCAGAGGAAGAAAATAAAAAAGAAGTTGTAAGTTTTGTGCACTCACTTCTCAAAAAAGAAGAAGTAATAGATAAATATTTGTCACAATTCTCTTCATTGGAAAGATTAGTTTCTCACCTTTCAATACTCAAAAAGTTCTGTATCTATTTAAAAATAAAAAGGGAATATCCCGATGATTATAAAGAAAAGTTTAAAAATTTTAAAACTATACGTCCTTTGGATAGAGAGAATTCATTATTAAATTTGATTAAATACAGCCAAATAAGTTTTGTCACAGAAATAACTAGCTTAGAAAATCAGGAGCCGTTAGATAGAAAATCTAACATCCTAACTTTAAACCCATTCTTGGACAAATTCCACTTGTTAAGGGTAGGAGGTCGTTTAGAAGAAGCTAACATCCCCTACAACCAAAAGCATCCTTTAATAATATCGAAAAGTTGTTACATAACTAAATTATTAGTTAGGTCTTATCATTTAAAGTACTTACATGCAGGCCCTAATGTTATTTCGGCCTTGCTCAGACTAAAATTTTGGATAGTACAAGGGAGAAAGTTAATAAGAAAGGTTTGCCGTGAATGCATTACATGCTTCAAACAGAAGCCGCTAACCTACACACCCTTAATGGGAAATTTACCTGGTGATAGAGTCAATCCTTCACGACCCTTTGAAAATACAGGAGTAGACTTTTTCGGCCCATTCATGGTCCACTTAAATCTGAGACGAGGTTCCAAGCCACAAAAGGTTTACGTTTCCACATTTGTGTGTTTCGCCACTAAAGCTTGTCATTTCGAAGTTTGTACGGATCTCAGTACAGAATGTTTCTTAAATGCTTTAAAAAGATTTATTGCCCGCAGAGGGGTTCCCAAAAGGATATATTCAGACAATGGGACAACATTTGTCTCCGCTTCCAAAGTTGTCAGGTCGGAATTGAACCAATTGATTTCAAAAATGAAAAATAATGAAGTAATGAAGTTCTTATCAGAGAATTCAATCTGTTGGTCTTTTGTACCCACCTACAGCCCTCACTTCGGTGGACTTTGGGAATCATCTGTGCGTGTTTGTAAACAATACCTTAAAAGAATTGTAGGACAGAGCTTTTTAACGTTGTTGGAGCTAGAAACTCTTTTGTGTCAAATAGAATCAATTTTAAATTCAAGGCCTTTAACCCCTCTCTCCGATGACAGTGAAAGTCTTGAATACTTGTCACCTGGACATTTTCTAGTTGGTCAACCTCTTGTACAATTACCAGTATTAGAACATTGTCAAGAAAGAAATTGTAAATTAAATCAAAGATTCAAATTTTTAGAAAATTTAAAAGCCGGTTTTTGGAAAGCTTGGTCCAATAACTATCTAAACACTTTACAACAACGGTATAAAGGTAAAACCAAAATTGTAAACCTTGTTGTAAATCAATTAGTTCTTATACAAGACAAAAATACACTGACTAACCAGTGGAAGTTAGGACGTGTACTGGAAGTTTTTCCAGGCAAAGATGGTACCGTGAGGGTGGTTAAGTTGAAAACCCAGTTGGGAACAATAACAAGACCAGTTGTCAAATTGGCCCCATTGCCAATAGAAATTTAGTTTATAAGTTGATAAACAAAATGATTTTGTCTAACCAAAACAAACACCATTAGTATTTAAGTAATTAGTTTTAAGATCATTAAATTTTTTTAAAAAAAAAAAAAAAGAAATGTTTATCATATGTAAAGTGACAAAGTCCATATTCTGAAAACATCTGTGAAATGTCAAAACTCACCCAGCTGTCAAAGACACTTTAAAGACTTTAGTTTTAATTCGTTAAAAGAGGATCTTTTAACAAAAATTGGGGAGTTATGTTCAAACTTAAGAGTTTTCAGCCTTTTTTTTTATGTTAATTAATTTAATTAAAATTAATTCAAATAGTTTTAAGTTTTCAATTTATCAAAAAAAATATTATAGAAATTTGTTTTCATTTTCCTATTGTAAAGGATATTTTAATATCTTTATTTAAAATATTCTAGAAAAAGATTCAATTTCACAACAAAACTGATATCTTTTCAATCAAAAATTAATTATACTGGCAGTAATTCAATACTTTGTCGTTTCAAAGGAAATTTATTTAGAGAAAAATACGAATTCCAGTCGCTGTTAAGCAAGCCTTTCGAGAGAACAAAAATACAGTCATAAAAAATGTGTGACGTTCACCAATCAAAATCCTAGTTTTGATCACGTGACCGTCTGGGCCCTCTTCACAGCTAGTGAAACCGGGCGAGCTCAGTTGGTTTTACGCTCTGCCTTCATGTAGACCGAACTCGGGTTGCTCTGCTCGTCTTGTTAAGCGAGAGAGAACTCTACTGCCTGCGCGGCCATTGAACAGCCCATTATACAGTGGCTGGTTCGTTGTGTCCTTCCTCTTACACTGGTCGGACCCATAGGATGCTGTTCTTTGCTTTTTAGCGAGAAAGATCTTCATTGCCTTGCGAGGCCATTTTGAACAGCTCGTATACAGTAGCTGGTTCGTTGCGTTTTTTCACCCACGCTGGTGTTAATCCGCCATCTTTAAATATCTTGTTTGATTAATTATACGCTAATTATCAACCTGAATTGACGGGTTCAAAGGAACTCCAGAGAAAAGGATTTCTCAAATTGCTTTGTTTCCAACTAATGCAAGATTTTAGTGTGGAACAAGGACGGATACATCCTCTTTAAGAGAAAGGCTTCAGCTAACGTTTTCAATTGACGAAAAATAATTTCTTTTGGAACAATCGTGTTGAAAAACAAGCTAAGTAGTTTAATAATTATTTGTAAAACTGTTTATATATTAATCATTAAATATTAGAAATATTTTTCTATTATATTGAAAATAATTCACTCTTTAATTCAGAGTTGTATTACTCAATTGATATAATTATCAATTAATTTATGAAATATTGCTATGTTACAATTAATATATTAATTATATAAAACTGTATTTATTTTATAAAACATAATGTTACTATAACATGTGCATTTGATATTTTTCCACTGCTGATTTATTAAAAGAAAATAAAAAGTTGTTATTTTGTTTAAATATTAAATTTTGAGTTTTATATTGCTTCCTCCGCCATATTTAACAAATAAGAAATAATAAGGAGTCTTCCATCTTTGAGATATATATTTTATTTTGTTTAATAACCAATCCTGTTTTTAATTATTATTAAAAACAAAATCACTATTTATTTGAACTTTAAAAATAAGAATATTTTCCAGAACATTTACCATTTTTCAAAGTAGTTTTGATTACTAGCACATTATTCGAACCTGCGGTCAAACCAATTCATTTAACGGTTCCTTTTTTTTGAAGTCTTTGGATGCGAAGCGCTATTAAGGGTGGTTTTTCACTAACGCTTCCTGGCCCGGTATACATCCTTCTTAGCAAAGGGGTTGATATCCAAGAATCTGTTTGCATCAACCAAAGCGTTCTGAGCTAGACTTCACGGGAAGCAAGTCCATTTAGGGTGTAAACACGTTCTTCGATATTAGTCAATTGATTGAAAAATTAATTGGCCTTAAGAATCCCGACCCCCAAACAGTGATGAAGGGGCTTGGCTTTCAAAGGATCTCATTAGGAATTTTGAAATGAAAGAGGGTTTTCTTTTAATAAATATTATTTATTCATTTTTTTATACATACACATCAATTATTATTCAAACATGTAATATATAATTATTTAAACTTACAAAATATTATCATATTCAAAAGCTAATAAATTTTCTTGGAGATGAACAGTAAGCAGGAGATTGAATCAGCAAGTGATCTGTAAAAGAAATACATAAAATTATTAGAAAATATAATTAAATTTAAATAAATTAATATTTAAATATAATTCTAATTCGTCATATAAAATATAATTCTATTTCCAATTTTATAAAATATATTAATTCCAATTTTGTTTTTTTTCAGATGGGCAACTCGATTCGACCATTCCAAAAATTAACAAAAAGAAAACAGAAAAATAATTCTACTTGCAATATTTTCAAATAAATTATTTTCTATGTATTGAAATTACTTAATTTTAATAAAAAACAAAATGAAACGTTATATGAATATTTATTTTATTAATTAAAAATAGTCACTTTTTTTAGCAACTTTAGATTAAAAGTACTTTTGAAGTTATTTTTCCTAATAAACAGGCAATAATTTTTTTTTTAATTCTTAAACTAAGAGATAATTTTTTTTTACTTAGGGAAAGTGGTGTAGGTTTTAGGTGGAACATGATATTAATTAATAAAGTAAAGGGAGTGTAGTTTCACAATGAATGAAATAAAACTCAAAGATGTGTATATAAGCTCAATATATTTCGGATTATTAGTCCATCATCAGGAGTTTACATACAGATTAAAAACTGTTTTTAATGTAAACTCCTGATGATGGACTAATAATCCGAAATATATTGAGCTTATATACACATCTTTGAGTTTTATTTCATTCATTGTGAAACTACACTCCCTTTACTTTATTAATTAAGTGATAAACTAATAATCATTAGTGCGATATTGTACAAATGAAAATTTTTTAATCAACCGAATGTTATTTGTTTTTTTAATTAGTAAAAATTAATAACTATAAATTCTGTTTATTAAAATCAATAGGTATTTAATCATTTGAGATCATATTTTCATATGGATATTTTATAAAATTTTGTTCACAATTCAATTTTTTTTAAAGAAAGGGTAAAAAAAGTTTTTTGACGAAATTATGATTTCCTATATCTTTATAAAATACTCTACTAAAAATAAGTATAATCCCTTCGAAATTCAAATATTTATTGAAATTTATTTGAAACCCTGAAGAAGGAGGGAAAAATCCTCCGAAACGTCGGTTTGAAAAGAAAGGAGGAAGGATTCCAATAAATTACACCTTATTTTATATGTGTTAATTTTTTCTTTTCTCACTACCTCTGGGCTGCCTTCCATTACATTCAATTAAAATTTCTACCAGTCCGTCTCTCTCCAGAGAAAATTTCGTTGCAATCAAATATTTATTTTCTAAAAAAATTGGAAAACTGATGATAAGGGGGGACCCTTATCAACTGTCTCTTAAAATTCAAGGGTAAAAAAAGTAACTTTTTTCTAATTTTTTTGACGAAATTATGATTTCCTATATCTTTATAAAATACTCTACTAAAAATAAGTATAATCCCTTCGAAATTCAAATATTTATTTTCTAAAAAAATTGTAAAAATGACGATAAGGGGGGACCCTTATCAACTGTCTCTTAAAATTCAAGGGTAAAAAAAGTAACTTTTTTCTAATTTTTTTGACGAAATTATGATTTCCTATATCTTTATAAAATACTCTATTAAAAATAAGTATAATCCCTTTGAAATTCAAATATTTATTTTCTAAAAAAATTGGAAAAACGATGATCAGAGGGGACCCTTATCAACTTTTAGTATGAAAATATTAAAACTGGGGGGGGGGGGTCAAAAAATAATGATGGATATAAATTTAAATTTAGTTAGGCAAAGTCATACGGGATTAATATTGCATAATTAAGAGAGACTTACATTGGAAAAGATCCTAGAGATATCAGATGATGTAGGATGGCGTGGACTCAGGTCACAGGAGATGGAGATTTCCATAGAAGACTGATTAATCTAAAAAGAGCAAATAAAATAAATAAATAAATAAGAAGATAGAAATAAATATGGGCAAGAAGGAGGAAACTTGTAGGTGAGGCGTTAAGGGTCAAGGGCCATGAGGTCTCTTGTTATTTGCATTGGATAAAAAAAAAATTAATTTCTCAAAAGAAGACATTTTACTTTTAAAAGGTTGCTTTTAATAACTGAGGATTGAATGGAAGACAATCAATCCAAGGATATAAATATATAAAGATGATTACCAACACAAGAAAACTTATTGGAACCTTTTCTTTTTATACTTTTGAACAGACATGATGATCTTCTCTCCTTCTTCAGGGTTTAAAAGGTCAATGAAGGAAGGATGTAATAATTTTCCTTCATTTGAACCGTGATGAAGGAGGGGAGTTCAAGTATAAAAAGAAAAGGTCCCAATATATTTTCTTATAATTTAATGTTGCTATGAGGTATGTTGAGCCCTTTTGAACCTGGTGTAATGTTCAATATGAAGACAAGAAGGAATTTTTTTCTGGTTAATAAGGGCTTAACATAACTCATAGCAACATTAAATTAATTATACACAAGTCATCTTTTAATTTATCCATGGTTTCCATTCAATCCTCAGTTTTATATCTATCAAGCCTGTCTCTAAGAAAAAACATCCAATAAAGTGCTTTTAATATTTTTCCATGCAAGAATGTCGCCTTTAATAGATATTTCTCACCAATTTGGGGTATCTTCAAGATATAATACATATTAATTGAGAAGTAAAAATGTTAAGACATAGCACGCTCGCCAGATAATCCTGCTCTGGTACTAAGGTACTAAGCTTAAATATAATAAACTAATAGAAATATTATATTCTTTATTTATCGAAGAAAAAATCTTGATATACTATATCCTGGGTCCTGGGCCCCCGAGACAAATAAATATTTAATGCAAGCCAAAATAATAATTTAAAAGATGGGGGGGAGTCCTGGAGCCTCGAGATAAACAAAAATATATATATAATCCAAGCCAAAATAATAATTTAGCGGGGGTGGGGGGGTGAGTCCTGGAGCCCCGAGATAAATAAATAAATATATAATCCAAGTCAAAATAATAATTTAGGCGGGGGGGGGGGGGGGGGGGAGTCCTGGGGCCCGAGATAAACAAATATATATATAATCCAAGTCAAAATAATAATTTAGCCGTAAAAATATATCTTATTTTATAGGTATTAATCAATTTCATTTTTTTGTAACATATCTATAGATAAAATGGAAATGATTTACTCCTATAATTATTTTTTCAGGGGGTTTTAATTTTGTTTTATTTGAATCTAGATAATATGACATTCGAGACAGATATGTGCCCATAATTATGAAAGTGGTCTAAGTCAAAAAATTAAAAAAATAGTTTTTTCATATTTTATGTCCCATCCATTTAAAAAGTACAGTAATAAGATGTCGGTTTTGAAAAATCGCATAAAATTAAACAGTTAAGTGGATTTCTAGTTGATCATTATACAGAATTGGAATCTTGTTTATTTTATAAAACCTTAAATATCTCGAAACTAAGGGGACCACTTTCATAATTATGAGCACATATTATATTTCAATTATCTGAAGAAATTTCAATCATTATACTAAAAAGGTTAGATATACAGTCACTTTACAATGCTGCCAAAGACTATTCAAACTTATATATTAGTTTGATCAAAAAATAATGTAAGGAGAAAAGTCAGAAATGATTTTATTTTAATATTGTTAGAGTTCGTGGCTGTGATTAAACTGTACTAGATGAAGAAGGAGGTATCAGCCAAAAATGGAATCACTGGGTTCAATAAAACACCTTTAATGAGACGTTTCGACCTGAATTTTATTTGGCCATCTTCAGTCAATTAGGAGTTATACACAAAACGCGGTACACAAATGTGGTCGAACCAAGCCTTGTCAAAAATAAAAAAATTTTAGCTTCATGTGAATTTATAATGAAAATTTATATATGAAAAAGTCATTCTGAAACTTTTGGGTCCAGGCACGTTATAAATTCACATGAAGCTAAAAAATTTTTTATTTTTGACAAGGCTTGGTTCGATCACATTTGTGTACCGCATTTTGTGTATAACTCCTAATTGACTGAAGATGGCCAAATAAAATTCAGGTCGAAACGTCTCATTAAAGGTGTTTTATTGAACCCAGTGATTCCATTTTTGGCTGATACCTCCTTCTTCATCTAGTACGATTTTATTTTAATAATAAATATATATAGGATATACTTATACCTTTACATAATGATGATAAGTGATATGAGTATCCTTTTGTCTTCAGTTTGAACACACTTTTTGAACGATAGAGATGAATTGAAAATAGAAACCCAATGCATTTAAGAGAGAGAACCAGTTTTCACAGCAGCCATCAGCGATAATTGAGAGTAATGAATCTGAAAAAATAATAAACAATTGTTTTAATAAAATGCAGATGAAATTCTTGATTTGTGTCAATTGAGATATAAGGTCAGGTGGGGTAACTGGGCCAGCTTCTTTTGTTTTCCCAAGGATAGTACTCCATATTTTTGGCTATAACTAAGCTTCTTCACAATTTATAGATCTCGTGACTATATTAATTGAAAGATGAAATTTTCTTCAAATAATCATGATACTTTCAACTTTTGATTATTCAAAATTTTGGAATTATCTTAAGTTGAATGTAAAGTTTTGCGATTGGCCCAGTTAAACGCGTTGTGGGGTAATTGGACCAGCCCGACCTATTTGCTGTTTTTTTAATTTTTAACATCTTTTGAGCATTTGGACATGTTCCCCTATCCCTCAAGGCCCTGGCCGTAGGTAGAATTAGTCTCATTTGTATATGGATTAAAAATAATCAAAGGTGTAAGCAATTCGGGGTAATTGCGGGCCCTGACTAGGCTGGCCCAGTTGCACCAAGACCTCTATTTTTTTTATTCTAAGTTTAAACGCCAAGTATAATTTTTCAAATCGATTTTTATTACAAAAAATACAAAAAAAAGTATCATAAATCAAACAACTAAACAAAATATTTTCATTTTACCCATTGAAATAAAGTTAAATAAGTTCCTTATGCTTAAGAAAGCCTTAATTAAGTACTTACTCAAGTCTCAATATTTTCAAGGAACTGGGTAAGGCAACTACTAGGTAAGAAGTAAGCACATAACTAGGTAAATAAGTAATTAACTTAACTAAGTACTTAAGTATAAAATAAACTTAAAGAAATTTCTCTAATTCAGGAACACTGATAAAAATTTTTAAGAAAAAAATAAAACCGACTTCAAAAAATTAAGTGCAACAAATATAAAAATACACTAAAAGGTATAAAATAATTATTATCTTATTTAGTTACAACTAAACGACGAAATATTAACACGAAATTACTTTTTAAAGTCGGTGCCAAACAAACTATACCTATAAGCGAGCGTACCCGCCAAACGTACTAAGTAAGATCCGTCGAGTGCGATTCATAAAAAGGTATATATGTTTGGCACCAACTTCAAAAAGTAATTTCGTGTTAATATTTCGTCGTTTAGTGTAACTAAATAAGATAATAATTATTTTATACCTTTTAGTGTATTTTTATATTTGTTGCACTTAATTTT
The DNA here is from genome assembly GCA_024734495.1 of Forficula auricularia. Classification (NCBI taxonomy): domain Eukaryota; kingdom Metazoa; phylum Arthropoda; class Insecta; order Dermaptera; family Forficulidae; genus Forficula; species Forficula auricularia. The sequence goes on from JALMQS010000070.1 coordinate 18,681,290, forward strand.
TTGAAGTCGATTTTATTTTTTTCTTAAAAATTCTTATTTTTCTCTTTTTAGTGATGTTATTAATAGTGATTATATCATCAGAACTTGACCAAATTAATATGACACCATCCCTAAGACACCCCTTTCGGATAAAAAAAGAACCATCGAAATCGGTTCATAAACAAAGAAGTTAGGTCTAAGCAAACCTAATAAAAAAGGTCTAATACCTATGAAAAAAAATCGAAAAAAAAATGGGACCAATCGGAAGCTAGACTGGACCCAATGCAAAAAAAATTTTCAAAATCGGTTGACAATTGGCGGAGATATGAGGTAACATAGACACAAAAAAAAAAAAAAAAAAAATTCAATCGAATAGAGAACCTCCTCCTTTTTTGAAGTCGGTTAAAAATTTCCCACCAATATGAAAAAGTGAATTGCGCTAAAAAAATGCGGTAAAATTAAAAAGCTCTGGGGTTACAGGACCCCTGGCCCAGTTGCCCCCGGCCCCAGTTACCCCACCTGACCTTAGCAATGCAAAATGCTGCCAGCTCATAATTGGAGATCCCTCATTAAACTCTATAGAAATTCGAGAGTTTCTATTGAAAAACTATTTTTGAATGAAAAAGAATCCCTATTATGAATCAAATTGAAAGACATTATCAAGACACACATCTACAAATTAATACTATTAGTTCGTTCGGAAAGTCATTTCGTTGTTTTCCAAGAGATTTGCTTCTAAAGCTTCAAGTAAATAAACCATTTTTTTAAAAGAATTATCACTTGGGACGAGAAATGGTTTGTCTACAATAATGTGAAATGCAAGAGATCATGGAGTTAAAAGATGAATCAGCTCAAATCACTTAGAAAGCCGATATTAATGTAGTTGTTTCGTGACAATACTAGCAAAAAGTTAATGCTAGAGTATATAGAACAGTCAATAAGGATTCATAATTCATAGGCCCAAAACTTTTTGCTGTTTATGTACCACTACTAGCCAATCCCGTGCTCGTTTGACAAATCTGGCATCACTGCCCGAACTTGTATATATTTTATCATAGAAATTTTAGATAAAGTACATTATAAAGGGAAATTTATAAAACAAAAAGTTCTTAATAAGAAATTGAAAGCTGTTCCGACATTGGCTGAAGGGAAAAAACGTCAAAGAAATTACTAAAGATAACACACTTTTTAGGTTAAATAAATGCGTTGTTGTCACCTTGTTTTTAGTGTAAATTTTTCATTATACATTAATTATTATCTCAGAAACTGTGTTGTAACTATGAAGTAAAATTTTCTTAAAAACTGTATTAGTTATTGTTTAATGTTGGTTTAGTTTTTTATAACAACGGTAAGAAGAGTTTCTTAATTATAATTAAATATGTATGTAAACTTTCCGAAATCCCGTATAGTTAGTGCAATGTTATAAGAGTCTGAAAAACTCTATCTTTGGAATTTAATATCTCCGGAACTATATTGTTCATAAATTTCGTTTTGCCACCAATCGATGCAGAAGTATTTAAATAATAATCTGTCTAAATTTCAAAAAAATCCTAAGAAAACCCATATGGTGAAACAACTACCTTAATGACAACAACACAATCACGAAAAACGTTAAGTTATTAAAACGTAAATTAAATACTCTTATTAATGATGAAAAAATTCAAAATTTAATATGACTAATTACTCATTGAAAAATAAATAAAGTAAAAATTAAGACTATAAATTCGAATTATTTAACAATGTATTGAGTATGACCATCCATTGGAATTATTTATTTATTTAATTAGTACTTGGGCATCGAGCGATGCTCGGTAACTTTTTGCTTCAAGTTAAAAGCTATATATATATATATGTACACGCCCCCTGGACCCCCCGAAACCTACACTCACCCCCCGCCCGCCACCTCCACCCCCCCGTTCCCACCCCAACCCAAACCCCCGAATATTATATTAAATAGTAAATTATTTTTAATTTTTTTACAAGTTTCCATACATTATTGAAATTATTGCTTATTGAAAGTGTACTTGCCACTTGTAATTGACTTAGTCTTTGATTAATTAGGCAGACAATTTGAACTGGTTGAACTTCAGAAATATCCATTTTATATATTTTATCTTTCTATTAATGATGCTTAATTCAAAATGATTCATTTGATTGATATTTTAAATGGAATTTGAACGTTTATTACAACTTTATTCAAATATAAAGGGATATTGAGAAAGTATGATAATGTGTAATTGTATCTTTTAATTTAATTTTACTTATTTTTTTTTTTTAATTCAAAAATAATCAAAAATAAAAAACACAACAACGCAACACCGAACTCCTTAAAAGTTAATAATCAAAAATATTTATTGAATAAGTTAGTTTAGGAGTTAAAAGAACAAATCATATGGTTATTTGTAAAAAATTTTAAATAATTTGCTATTTAATAAAGTTTCTATTGGTGGCTCAATTTTTTTGCACCGCAGTGTATATATAAATATTGCATGATATATTTTACTTTACCATACAGGGTATGGTCAAGTATTGTAATCGTGCATGAAAAAAGTGGTTTTTTTCCTTCTTTTTTTCGAAATATCTCAAAAACGGCTGAAACTATTTCGATTAAAAAAATTGAGCGAAACCATGGCATTTCGCTCTACAAAAAAGCCCTAATAAGTGAACATCGAAAAAATTATATTTTTCGAGATAATATATTTTTTGTCAAAATGTCTGTTAGTCTGTGCGTTACCAAATTTTGTGGACGAACTAGCTCAAAAACTAGTTAGAATATCGAAACCAAATTTCACACGTAGTTTTGGTCCATTGAGATTAAGAGCTGATTAGATTTTGGTGCATATCGACCCAAAATTAAGGGAGGTGGAGGGGGTTAAAAATCAAAAATCTAGGCCATTTGACCAAACTCAATCAAATTTTGTATACAAAATCAGTGGGATACCAGAAGTCTAAAATGCAAAAACTAACCCCCTCCCCTACATTATTATAAATAATTTTATTAAATATTACATATAAGTGAGGGGCCAGGTTGTATGGTAAAGTCAAGTGGATGGCCACATCAGAACACGTCAGCTTATTTATTAGATGCTTTGGTGGACAAGGATCCTGCTGTTTAATAATAAATATATATAGGATATACTTACTACCTTTTCATAATGATGGTATCCTTTTGTCTTCAGTTTGAACACAATATTGAATGATGGAGATGAATTGAAAATAGAAACCAAATGCATTTAAGAGAGTGAACCAGTTTTCACAGGAGCCATAAGCCATAGTTGAGATTAATGAATCTGAAAAAATAATAAACAATTGTTTTAATAAATCGGTCCACATGGTAAAAAGAAATCGAGGCACATACTAAGAAAAAAAAAGATTTCGGTGAATTGATAACCTCCTCATTTTAATGACAACAACACAATCACGAAAAACGTTAAATTATTAAAACGTAAATTAATTAGTCTTATTAATGATGAAAAAAATTCAAAATTTAATATGACCAATTACTCATTGAAAAAGTAAAAAAGAAAAGAAAGATAATAAATTCAAGTTATTTAACAATATATTGTGTATGATTAATCCATTGGAATTATTTAATTATTGTAATATATGTATTTGCAAGATGAATTAAATTATTTTATTAATCTTTGGAGTGTTCTGAGGTGTTTCGGAAAATGTTTTTTACTGGATGTTGTGTAAAATAATTTTTAGAAAAACTGATGTTGTTGTTTTTATTTGTGTATTTTTTCTGGTGTACAATTATAATAATTCATAAACGGAAACCTTGGATTTGCGACACTGAATCTTCCAGATACCAAAAACAATAATAATAAAATTATTTTATATGGGTTTGTCGGAATAATATAATAAAATGCCAAGTGAGATAAAGAATATCAGAGGAATTCATCGATTTAAGGAGCGATTGTTGGAGTTTGTGTATTCAAAGAGATTATGGAGGTCGGGTTAGGCCAAGGGCGGATCCAGGGGGGCGGAGGGGGCGATCGCCCCCCCCCATAGAGGCCCGTGCCTGGCAAAAAAATTTGTAAAAAAAAAAAATTAAAAAATTAAAGATGCGAAACTTTTAAGAGACGATGTATTTTCGGTAGTTTACGGGTATACATTTGGAGTGTGGTTTTTTAAGAGGAATAGAATTTTTGGACCGAGACGCTGCCCGCCAGGACACCAGCCCGGAGGGCCGAGCTACGAGGGCGTGCCGAAGGCACGCACGAAAAGCTCGTATTTAAATAATTCTCAACTTTAAAAACTAAAGATAGTAATTTTATACACATTTTCATTTTCAATATTTAATATATTCAAGAAAATAATAGAGTTATATAATTATTATATATTAATAGCCAGTATTTATAAAATGTGATTTTTTAAGGGGGATAAAATTTTTGCCCGTATTTTATAAACTCTAATATTTTTAAAATAACGTAAGGAACTTCGTTCCTGACGGGGGTCCCTCGACCGCACTTCTTCTTCTTAGAGTGCCATACCCGAAACAGGCGACGGTACCTCTCCACATATACCTGTGCTGAGTGTGTTTAGTTGTTTTACATAGATATACGGGACCTACTTTTTAACGCCGGTTCCGAACGGCTAATTTGGAGAGGTTTACTAGGCAATTATACTCTTGGTAGGTTGCCATTGCTTTCCAAGAGGAGGCGACTGCACACGTTTAATTTTTAATATTTGATATACAATCAATAAATAATATTTTCTTAGTGGTCCAATAGCATTCTATACTACTTTACGGAAATTATTTTCCATGTGAAAGATATAGGGGCACAAAGAAGGGTGGGGTGGAAAATACCAGGTGTAGAAGTATGAAACCGGAATTTCCCTATAGATGGTGCTAGCCATTTGTTTTGGGACCGTAAGACCGCTACTGCAGCGCCATCATCTCCCTCTGACACCTGACGAAGATTTTCAACACACAACAACCCAAGTTACATACACCGGTATATTTTTCTATAAGCTTAAACATGTGGCTACGAACTACGATTTGTGGACCGCATTGGTTTCCTGTTATCATTTGAAGAAAACTGCTGCAGAATCGCATCGAATGCTTGTCGAAGCTTATGGTGAACATGCTCTTGGTAAAACACAGAAAGCCGTTTCCAATCGTTTGAAAGCTATGGGAAAGATTCAGAAAGTGGGTTCCGCATGAAATGAATTAAAGACAGCAAGAAAATCGAAAACCACTTGTGAAATTTTGCTCGTCAGATACAAAAGAAAGTCATTTCTCCATCGAGTCATGACAGGTGATGAAAAATGGATATATTTTGAGAATCCTAAGCGTCATAAATCATGGGTGAATCCAGGCGAACCATCGACATCCACTGCAAAACCGGTCCGCAAATCGTAGTTCGTAGGCACAAAACTCAACATGTTTAAGGTTATAGAAAAATATACCGGTGTATGGAACTTGGGTTATTGTGTGTTAAAAATCTTAGTAAGCTGCCAGGGAGAGATGATAACGCTGCAGTAGCGGTCTTACGGTCCCAAAACAGATGGCTAGCACCGAGAGGTGAACCGCGTCCTAATATGCTGTACACCTACTTCCAAATATTTCCAAGTACTTCCAAAGAGGTGTACACCTACTTCCAATCGCGGATCACCCCTCGGCTAGCACCATCTATAGGGAAATTCCTGTTTCATACTTCTACACCTGGTAATTAATATAATGAAATTTTCTAACAAAAATATTAGAAAGCTATTTACTCAAAAAAAGTTTCATATTTTAAGAGATAAGATTACTACCAATGGACTCAATATTAAAAACTGAGCGGAAATGATTATATTTGTTTATTAATAATTAATTGTGAGGGAAAGGTGTTTAGTAAAGTAAGGTGGATATCCACAATTGACAATTGTTTATATTTTTTCAATTGCACCCCAATTCCCATTACCATATTGCATGCTGTCGCGAGCTACTATTGAAACATGCATTATTTCATAAACATTTTATTAAAATGTTCTTTTATTTTAGATTAAATCAATATGAAATAAACATATGTTGAAATTCATCCATATATATCCAAGGAAAAACTGTTCTACAATAATAATGACTGCAATTATTAAGCAACCAGAATACATAATAATACAATTATTGAACTACGCGTTCAATATTATAAAAATATTTATATATTTTTTCTCTCATTTTCAGTCGCCATTGAGTGTTCTTTTGTTAAAGAACTCGAGCAGACAATTCGCTCTTATATATTACCAAGATGGATATTATATATTTGTTATTAACATTATTAATAAATATTATAGATGAAAGTACATCTATGAAAAGTCAAAAGAATTTCGATCTTCTCATTAAAATTGCAAAACAACATTTCCATCCGAATCGTGAGATGCTTCTACAAGACAATCCAAGATCCATGCGTTATCAATATATTGATCAACTGTGCAAAGTTCTTGGTGAAAATTGGCCTCTGGTTATATTAGGAAATGATAATATATATTTTCACAACTACGACCAGACAAGTGGGAAAAATATATTATTTTTACAAATGGATGCCGAATCTTCACTATACGATTATCCACATAGTAATAAATATCTCTTTTATATCGATCTAAGGGAAAATAATTCTACTTGTTCATGGAAGCAATATTTAAATAATATAAAGAAAGACGATATTTGGTATAGCTTGTTTCAATCGATTTTTTTATTTCATTACCAGAACAATTGTTCGAAAGAGTTCGAAATCTGGATTCGAGAACCCTGGTCAAAAAATCCTGGAAGAAAAATTGAAAATATCAAAGAGGCCTATTTTAATAAAAAGCCTAATTTGCATGGCACCAAAGTTATATTCATGACGACTATGTATGAAAGAGCATTGTTCATCGTATCCAATGAAAATTCACTACAACTTTTTAAGAATATCTGGTTTCAAAAATGGAATATCGTTGATACAGATAGGGTTTGGTATTTTTCTACGATATTAGTAGAGCCAGGATATCTGGATAGGAATATCAACGCTTATAGAATGGTGTCAATGTGTTTTGTAGTTAAAAAAGGCAAGGAACGTCCGAAATGGGAGGTGATCGTCTGGTGTTTCCAATGGAAGGTCTGGCTGTGGTTGGCACTGATTTGCTTTGTCTCCGGACTGGCTTGGGTTTTCATCAAAGAGCACAGCAATTTGAGCAGAATTACATCTGGAATGTTAATGTTAATGTCAATTATAATCATAGCTGCATTTAATAGTAATCTTTACAAGAATATGCAAATACCGTTGTTATATCCGCCCATCAATGAAATTAAACAAATCCAAGAATCAAATCTCACGATTATCTGTGCATATCCGAATTCGTGTAGAATGATTTTCGGACGACTAGTGATGGACGATTTGCTCACTGATAAATTAATATGGAATATGACCCGTCAAGTGACTAGGAATTCGTTCAATTTTGAAACAAAATCTAATTATTATACATTATTTGATGTTTTATACAATCCAAACATGGCACTGGTAACATTTTGTGAGTCTGCACAATTAATGATTAATTCAATTCCAGTGTTATCAAAAAATTTGCATGTCGTAGAAGAAGTGATTGCCTCTTATCCGCTTTCTTATGAGAGTTTTCCATTCGAAAATCAACTGTATCAATTGCTCTTGTCCTATTTCGAGAGTGGCATTGGCCTTTGGGAACAACAAATGATTCAGAGCAGGAAATTGATTAGGATTTTGAGAAGGGCAAAGAAACAACCTTTATACAGGCTTATGGAAATGGATCATGTACTAGCTGCCTTCATCATTCTGTTTTTTGGCGCATGCATATCAACTTTTGTGTTTCTTTTAGAATTAATCTCAAAATATTGGCTCCTTCTCGAGATATGTATTAAGTAATCTTTTTTACTATTTATCTTATAATTAAGAATTTAATGTATATCTTAAAGGGCAATTCTACAGTAACCATGGCGCCGCCATCTGACGATGGATTATTATAGTACTCAGCAAAATAAGACACATTTTTCGAGTTTAAAAAATAGTTTGTTTTTTTTATAGAAACTACGGAAACCGTAGTATCACGGGATCCGTGTGACGCCGCTACCAGACGACGGATTAGCAACGCAGTTTGGTTCAAATCAAAAAATGAATATTAATTATAAAATAATTAGTAAATGTCCAAAAAAACTCGAATATGTCAAAGTCTTTCCGGTTCGGTTAAGATATATTCAGTTCCGATCGTATATATCTTCATTTCGGGCTGGTATTTAGGCTAACGCCAACCTAATCGCCTAAAAACCAGCCCGAAATAAATATATCTTAACCGAACCTTTCAAAGTTTGTTCGGGAACCCATTTTTTTATCTGATCGAACCGAGATAATGAATATAACCGAACCTATGAAAAGTTCAAAAACTGAAAATTGCCATCGCCCCACTGGCGCTCACTTGAGACAATTTGAGACATCACAGTCCATAAACTCAATTTCAGTTCAAATTTGTATTTTAAAATGTTATTTTTACTTTCCGACTTATTTTGTCTAGTTCTAAAAGAATCCGTCGTCAGATAGCGGCGCCACACGGAACCCGTGATAGGTACCACAGTTTCCGTGGTTTCTATAAAAAACAATTGAAAAATAAAAAAAAAAATACAAAAAACAGTATTTTTTTAAACTCGATATCTTGAAAACTAAACGAAATCTCAAAAAATGGTATTTTTTATTTTCGTCTTATTTTGGTGAGTACTATAAGAATCCATCGTCAGATCGCGGAGCCACTGTTACCGTAGAATCCCCAAAAAGTCTAACGATTTCGATGGAAATCACGTAATAGGGGGTTATAGATGGAGAAATGGACTTGTCAGAGTCTCATCTTCGGTTAACTTTAATTTGATAGATTTTTCCTCAATTAACGTAATTACTCACAGGTGTATAAAATGTTTCCTCTCTATTTTGTATGCACACTGAAAATAGACTAAGGCGGGTCATTTTTCTCAAAGATTTTGCATATGTTTTGTGGGGTGGTTCTCCAGGTTATTTTTAACCTTTTTGAAGACAAACAAATGATTTATTTATTAGGGGGTTTTGGATGGAGAAATCGACGAATAAAAATAATTAAAACACTCTAATCGAGCGTAAGTTATATATTTATGATTCCAAATGTATTTCTTACTAGCTGCGACGCCAGCTTTCGGCGGGTCTCTTGCTAACCCAAAAAGTAAAAATAAAAAAATTAACAAATGAAAAAAATATTTGGTATATTTTAATCAATATTTTGACTATAAATTAAGACAAAAAAAAGGATTCTATTTCCATTAAATGTTGGAGAAGTGAGACTGTTTTATTTGTAAGAATTCTAGTAAATATGTATATTTTTAATGTGCCTATTGTCTTATTATTTGTCTGATTGATGTTTTGTTTTATCTGATAATACAGTTTATTAAAAATAATATTGTAAGTTTGTTTTTGTAATAAATTTTATTTAGTTTTTTGTTCTTATTCTAATTGTCAATTTCTTAATTTAGGTACTAGTCATTACAATCAATAAAGATATGTTATTTTGTCTTGTAATTTGAGATTGTCTTTTTTTATCAAAACCTGGTACATTTTGTCTTTTTCACTGTTTGATGTTTGAGCAGGTTATACAATAAATTGAAGCCTCCAACAAAACAAAAATGACAACATTTTTGTAAAATGCAAAAAATCAAGTTTCGAGAATTTCTAAGTTTAATAATTTAAAGACAAGATTTTGAAATATAATATTAAATTATATTAGAACAAGTTTTCTCTTCGGGGAAACGGACTGGTAGAAATTTCAAGTGAGAACTGATGGAAGGCAGCCCAAGGTTAATGAAATTAAGCTGACGTGTTTAAATAGAAATGATTTATAATTATTTTTCAGATGGTTTTATTTGAATCTAGAGAATATGACATTCGGGATAGATATTATATTTCAATTATCTGAAGAAATTTCAATCATTTCATTAAAATGGTTAGATATAGTCATTTTGAAATGCTGCCAAAGACTATTTAAACATATATATTTATATAATTTATCTTTTTATGTTTAGCTCCTTCGTATTAATAATAGAAAATTTTGAAATGGATAAATTAAATTTAATAAACAAATTCAAATATGTTTAAATAGTCTTTGGCAGCATTTCAAAATGACTATATCTAACCATTTTAATGAAATGATTGAAATTTCTTCAGATAATTGAAATATAATTCTGAATAATTCATTTTTCAAATACATAATCCAAATTTATAAACAATTACAAGGAAAACCCATGGGGAGCAATTTGTCTCCAACAATAGCAGACATTGTTTTACAGCATTACGAAGGCATCATCATGGAGCCGGGTCTTAACGTGATTACATATAACAGATTTGCTGATGACGTCTTAATTATATCAAGTAGACAAACTTTCGATACTATTGTCGAAATGTTCAGCAATATAGACCCCTTCATGACCTTTACAACTGAATATTCTTTGAACAATAGCATACACTTTTTGGATCTGACAATTGAAATAAAAAATGGCGAATTACTTTTCAAACACTATGAAAAACCTTATGCTTCAAAAACTATACTAAATTATTTCTCTTTTGCCCCAATAACTCAAAAAAATAAATATGGTATAATGAAAAACTCCTACAAAAAGATCATGGACACAACATCAAAAATATTTTTAGAATCGGATCTAAATGATCTGAAAGTAAAATTAAGATCAAACAACTACTCAGATCAAATAATAAATAAACATTTGAGGAGTTCTCCATATAAGAATAGCAACAACATCTCAAAAAATGAAACAAACTACATTTATGTAAAACTACCATATCTAGCATGTATCAATAATGACTTCAGGAGAATGTTGATAGGAGGTAAAACAATAAAAATATGCAACACCAGTGACAACAAAATACAAAAAATGTTTACTTCTAACTATGAAGGCACCAACAATAACAATGAGTTCAACATAGTATGCAAATACCAGTGTAGTTGTGATAGCACATATATCGGAACGACAAAGAACAAAAATCAACGATTGTATCAACATGATCTCAATGTTAGAAATAAAAATGTCAACCACACAACTTTAACGGAGCATCTATAGTTCTAACGGGGCATGAGCTTGACAAGAATAATTTTAAAACTGTTTACAAAGACAACAACAGTTTTAAGAGATTTTTTGTGGAAAGTCTTTTTATAAACAATGAACCAAATATATTAAATAAACAACAAGACTATGAATTCGCCGATTTCTATAATGGGGCATGGAAAATATAAAACTGTAATTATAGATCTATTTTTGCATTCAAAATAAATTTTTAAAAATAGGCATCTCATTAATATCAAGAGGTAATTCGGGTTCATAGCCAGTCGATCATGGTAGATCGTCCCCTTGGGGATATGATTTGACATGGAGACACTATTTTTAAATATTTAACCACTTTTTAACTCTTGGACTGTCTCTCGTCGAATGTATTCTTTCTGGAACTGGTCCGTCAGGAATGGATAAGAACTGATCTATTGTGATATGTTATCTGTGATTTCCCAGTGAAATGTATTGTTCAATCAAAAAAAATTTTATAAACAAAAAATGTAAATAGGTCTGATGAGCCAAACAATGGCGAAACTAGTAACTTACAATAATAAATAATTCAACATGAACATTTATTAAATTTCATTTATCCATTTCAAAATTTTCTATTATTAATACGAAGGAGCTAAACATAAAAAGATAAATTATATTAATTTCTCACTCCTAAACACTAAAATACTCTATATATATTTATGGTTTGATCAAAAAATAATATAAAAAGTAAAGTCAGAAATGATTTTTTTTTTAATAATAAATATACCGGGTGAGTTTTTTATCTTGAGACAGTCTTATAACTCAAAAACAGTGCATTATATGGAAAAAGTTTCAAATAAAAGATTGTTTATATCAGGGGGGAAACTAAACTAAGCTCGTGAGGGTGAATCCCTGTCAGGAAATGCTCGGCATTCATTTCAATGGCAGCCCCATAACACTTCTTCCACATTCACCATAAATTAAGACCATTTTAATTCTGTCTTCAACAAAAAATGATCCATTTTTATTATGGTAATACAATATAACTATCTACTGGATTGACACAAGAAATAAACTTTTTTAAACTCAAGAATTTTAATTATTTCTATTAAGTAGAAAATAATCTCTTAAATCTGAGTTTAACGAAGTTTTAATATCATTATAAATACTTATTTTCATTTTTGTGACTATTCAATTTAATTTGAATTAAAAATTTTTTTTTTTATAAATAAAATTCTAAAATAATTTTATCTTTTTTCAATGAATAATTTTTTTTATTCGAAGTTGAGATTTTTGTATATAGGGATAAAAGAAAAATATTCTATTCTATTTTTTGTAAGAAGTGATTACTGTTCTGTTCTGTATTGATAAGGTTGTTATTAAAAAGAGAAAAAAATTGTGTTTTTTGTGAATGTGCCAAATATCTTTGAAAATTGTATTCTGATGGCCTTCAATGGTAACGAAGGTAATAAGAAAATTTGAATGTGTGACATGACTATTTGAAGCCCTGAAGAAGTCGGCAAAGTCGACGAAACGTTGGTGGATAACAAAAAAGTCACACATAAAAAACTTGTCCTTATTTTCCCAATATAAACTTTCAAATTATAAATTAAATTATGGACGGAAATGATAATAATTCATTTAATAATTATCTATTTAATAATTAATTATTTAATCATTATTATTTGATAATTAAGTTAAATAATTGTTAAAAATAATTATTAAGATTTTTTTTGAGATCTATGATTGATTCATGTATTTTGTTTATTTGATGTCGTATAAAAAAATAGTTCTTGTGAAAGTTGTTCAGCTTTTTTTGTAGAATATGTTGACGTAAAGAAAAATATAGGGTTCCATTTAAAAAACATAGCTTGACCTTAAAATACCCTTGAAAGCTTGTTCTGTGCCGACAAACAATAGTGTAGTTTAGTTTCCCCCTCGATATAAATAAACTTTTATTTGAAACTTTTTTCCATATAATACATTGTTTTTGAGTTATTAGACTGTCTCAAGATAAAAAACTCACCCGGTATATATGATATACTTAGTACCTTTGCATAAAGATGGTAAGTGACCTGAGTATCCTTTTGTCTTCAGTTTGAGCACAATTTGTGAATGATAGAGATGAATTTAAAAAAAGAAATGCATTTAAGAGAGAGAACCAGTTTTCACAGCAGCCACTCATAATTGAGAGTAATGAATCTGAAAAAAATAATAAATAATCTAAGCATAGTATAATTATGTCAACTTTTTTACTTTCTACGATTTAAAATTAGTTCTTTTTTTGTCTCTTTTGGGGAAGGGGGTTTGTTAACTCTTCTTTCCATTTAGAGATAGGAAAAGCAAGGGTTGGTTTTAAAATTAGGCTGGAATAAGGAAATCTCTGCGTTACTAAGGTAAATATTTTGTTTATTTTTAAAATATTTTTTCTTTTTTTTTAAATAATATGGTTAAAAGGGATAGTCAATCCAGGGTTGGAACTAGAAGTATAGGTGTTGAAACCAGTGGTGGTATTTTTGTTATGTGGATGATTCAGATGGTTATATAGATTATACGGATATAGGGAAGGATGGTATTAATTTAAATAAAGTCTGGTTCCTATAAGTTAGTTAATTCAGATATTAATATGTAGGTTTGCATTCATTTGTAGGATCTGGCATTGATTTGTGGAAGTCTGTCTATTTATTACTACTTGGGATTATAGTCTTCTGCCTCCTATGATTAAATCAATTATAAATTTTGTCAAGTCCTAAAGTCCTAGAATTGTAAAAAAATTTATTTAGTTCTCACAAGCAGAGATTAGCTGAGGTAGAGAGAGGTCATACCATCCTTGTTAAGGTTTTGACCAGGTTTCCTTAACAACTTATGGCCAATGCGTCGCTTGCTCCTGGTATCGGGTTTTTGTGAGGAATTTTTAAATTACTTTTTGTCTTTTAATGGAAATCTATGATCATGTTTTTGTTAATGAGCATACATTTCTATTTTTTTTTACTTGTTTATTATTTGTTAAATTGTTGTAATTAATTTGTATTGATGTTTATTAATGTATTGTAGCTAGATTTTATTGATGTTTGGATGACCTAGCCACCGAGGACATGTGCCTCTAAGCAGGTCGAGGAATAAAGATTTATTTATTTATTTAAAAAATTTTACATGGAGGGTCCGCTAAGTTCGAGATACTTTGCAGGGGGTCCCTGTTAATAAAAAGGTTAAGAAACAAAGATTAGATATTATACTTGAGGCGTCCAGTTTTTTTATATGAAACCACATTTCTTGCTTCAATTTTAAGTATGATCTGGTTGTATTTGAAACCTATTCTCATTCTCCTTGTATTCATCTTCTTATAAAGAGCAATCCATAGAGGTAAACATCTCAAAATGAGAAAAAATTGACTTGGTCGTTTTTGAAACTATACTCCTCACTTCTATGTCGTGATTTAAAAACTAAAGGTTAATATGGCAAAAGAAAAAGTTGTTTATTCTTTTGTTTTATGATAATAAACAAACACAAATCTTTTAAAAACGTTTATTTTAAACCCATTGGGATATTGTTAATATGACATGCTATAAATTAGGGAGATGGTAAATATTAATATTATTAAATTATTAATTGATATATTCTAATAAAAATTAAAAAGTATTTTTAAGATATCAAAACTTACCATTAATTTAATATAGAACTGATTAATAATTAATTATATGTCAAATATGTCAAATAGGTGCGAATTGTCTTTGAAGCAGCCATCTTAGATAATTGCCAACATAAATCAAAACAGAATAAATATAATGTAAATTAAAAAAAATTAAATATATGTATAGGTATTTATAGTTAAAAATTAAGCGAACAATAAAGATATAAGTAATTTTTTTATTCTACAAGAAAAATGGAGACATTTATTTTAGTGATTTATGTTCTGCCGTCTCTTTTGTAAACAGAGGCAAATATAAATTTATTCAATCAAAATTTAATAATTATTTTGTTTTTGCCTGTATTATGACTTCACAATAATAAAATCATAAATAAAAATATGTTTTATGCATTTTCGAATTGGAAGTTTCATCAATGGTTAATATATAAATCCCTATTATTTGGATGACCCACATACAAACAGATATATTTTTACAATAGTATCAGGGGCGGATCTACTCGTATATACAGGGCAGGACTAAGAGAAAATTTTACTACAAACATAAAATATTTTGTCCACCGCACCCCCCCCTCCAGAGCTTTTAGCAACAATAATAATAGAACAATATACTGTACATTCAAAATTTGGATTTTTTTTTTTTTTTTTGGCTTTTCGGCCCTTCTAGCCATAAGCCATTTACGATACTATTTATTTTACTTAAATTTGTCTCTACCCCGGGGGTCAAATTTTAGCCCGATGCCTCGAGTCGGATTCGAACTCGGGTCCTCTTGGTTAGCTGGCTGACATGCTACCGCCTAGCCTACCCGACCCCCCTCAAAATTTGGATGTTTTTCTTCATAGAATTCAATATCAATTGTTGTATTGTTTTGAAAAAGAAATTTATAGTAAATTTATTAGCATTTATAATTTTGGTAATTTTAAGAGTTGTTTTAGATTACACCAAAAAATTATAATCCCCTGCAATGATTTTTATAAGAATTTCGATAAGCGCTTTGATCTTTACTGAGAGGGAGCCAATTCTGTTCATTGCGCCCCCACCCCCAAAATTCAGCAATGCGCTTTGAAAGTAAAAATATAAAAAATGCGACATCGTAGATTAATTTAATTTCCTTATTTATCAAAAATCTTCTTTTTTTATTATTTATGTTTAATATAGAAGGGCGACTCAATTTTTACTTTGAAGGCACCAAAGTACAAGTTAAAAAATAAAAAACAACGATCAAGACTTTGTCTGCACCTTTTTTCTTCGGCGCCCCAAGCGACCACTTGCTTCGCTTGCCCCTTAATCCGGCCCTGCGTATACAGGGTGGTGACTTGGCCGACACAGCATAGCGATTACAATGTTAATTTTTGAATGTGCATTTATTTGCTCCCCTAATTATTTTAGAGTTTAAGTTCTTATAGGTTTTTTGTAGAGAAAAAAATACTGAATCCGAACATATTTTTGTTTTCAAATTTTGAAATTTCAGAACCGTAATAATCAACATTATAAATAAGTGTATTTTTACAAAAATCACTGAGGCCATGGAATTATATTAAAACAAAAAAAGGCATTTTCATTTGTTGTTTCTATTTGACGTTTAATAGTGATACCTTAGTGATTATTTTAGAGCATAATTAGAATACAAAAAACAGAGAAGAATTAAAATTCTAAAAGATAATTACATCAGATTTTATCTAATTCATAATTTAAAAGTCCAAAAAAACGATTTTAAAAATGTAGATATTTTTTTTTTTGGCTTTTCGGCCATGGTAGCCATAAGCCATTTACGATAATATTTACTTTTATTGTTGTCGATTGTTTAAGTTTTATTGTTTATACTAGTCTCAAAATGGATTCATATTGGTGAACAAATCTATGATTATAAAACAAAACTTAATAGTTCAAAAATTACGGTTCTGAAATTTCAAAATTTGAAAACAAAATTATGTTCGGATTCAGTATTTTTTTCCCTATAAAAAACCTATAAGAACTTTAACTCTAAAATAATTAGGGGAGCAAATAAATGCACATTCAAAAATTAACATTGTAATCGCTATTCTGCGTCGGCCAAGTCACCACCCTGTATATGGGCTTTTTGGGCTGCAGCCCAGGACACCAAGGATATAAAGGGCTCCCCAGACCCCATTGAAGACAATGAACAATATTGCGAATTAAAATGGAGTATAGGTATAGAAAACAAATATAGGCAACAATGTCGAACAATTATTTAACAGTTCTATCCATAAATTGTGATTTAACAAAGGACTTACAATATGATGAACAAATAAAGAAAATTGCAGTGCAGAAATGCAGAAAAGTTGCTTTGTAATTTATACAGGGTGGCGCGCGGCTGACGCATGGATTTGAAAATGGAATAAATGATCAAATTGGTTCATTAACATAGAAAATTTAAGTTTATACGATTTAGAAACATGTGTCGCCCAAATGGCGCCCATCACACCAAACATTGAGTAAGCCTTTTTCTGAAGTTTTCGTTTCACCTCGGTGGATGTGTCAATAATCAGAATATGCGTCATTGCCCATTGGAGTAATACCGACCCCAGGGAGCTCCAGTACTCCGACAGGTTGACAGTATGGTGTGGAATTTCAAGAATAGGGATCATCGGCCCTTACTTTTTTGAAGAAAATTATCGAACAGCTACAGTCACTTCGGCACGTTACCTGGCCATGATCCAGGATTTTTTCTTGTCTCAATTGGAAGGGATGGGACCAGAAGATGTCTGGTTTCAGCAGGACGGGGCCACAGCCCTCACAACAAGGGTTTGCATGGACTTTTTGCGAGACAGATTCCCTTTGAACTGGCCAGCGCGCTCTCCTGATTTGGCCTCCTGTGAGGATACCTAAAATCCCTGGTGTACCATAATCGTCCCAGCACCCTATACCCTCAAAAACAACACCCGAGCCCAAATCACCAAAATTCCTGTGACAATGCTTCAAAAAGTGCAGGAAAGAACTTCAGAAAAACGCTTAACAGTGTTTGGAGTGTGAGGGGCGCCATTTGGACGACACATGTTTCAAAACCGTGTAAACTTAAATTTCCCATGTTAATGAATCGGGGGAAAAAAATAAAAAAATTGATCATTTCGTAACAGTCTGCATTTTATTCCATTTTCAAATCCATCCGTCCGCCGCACTCCACCCTGCATAACATAACTACACATAACCCGTTAATTTCTTTTGTAATAATTTCTTACAGTTGCTGTTTGTGTATCTAAGTCATATTAAATAAATAAAATGTTTTATTGTCCTAATTTTTTTCTTATAGTGCATACATCATTATAGAAAACAGTTTATTGACAAAATGACAATTAGTTTGATTAATTAGGTAGGCCCCCACAATTTCACGGCCCGCCCCTGAATAGTAGAGAGAAATTTTATCAAAATACTCATCCAACTTATCAATCTCGAGACTTTGAGATGTCCTCGAGTCGACTCAGGTACTATGAATTTATACCTTTGAGATAAGAAAGGGAAAATTTATTTTTGAAAAAACTACCATATATAAAATTCATTTTATTTTATTTTAATAATATACGGGCCATGATCGAGAAGGCCGAAGCCATGGAGATCTTCTTCGGGTATCTGGAGTGGATCCTGTATAGTCACAAACTAGCCATTTATTATCTAAACCTAAACAGTTTCGGTCACCACTGGTTGACCATCTTCAGTAGTACTAAAATTTGAAACCGTTTAATGAATTAATAAAATAAATAATAATAATTAAATCAAATTATTGTCTTTTATTAGTTTGTGACTAAAAAAACCTTTAAATTTAAAAATAATTTATTATCTTATAGTATTAAATGAGGAATTCTTATCTATATATTAGGAATCAGATTACAGGGTCACCAAAAACCGAACACTTTTATTATGGATTTTTTAATTTAAAGAAATTAGAACTTGTGTGTATCCATATACGTTGGCAACGAAAACCTTCAGTAGTTGACAATCTCTGGTGATTTTCTTGCTTCAATGTAAATTTGACGGTTTACATCACGTTTTACTAAAAGAGATTTTTTCTTCAATCAAATCACAAATGGAGAAGAGGCGATCTTCCGAATAGTCATGTTTTTTAAGAGGATAAAAATGGTGTTCTTTTATTCGGGATTCCTTATAATCTAAAATGAAAAAATGAAGCTTCAAATCAATCAAATGCTAGGAATACAAATCATATTTTTATTTCTTCAGGAAATTTTCGACTTTTTTTGTATTATTGGCCGTACTATAGGAAGAAAATTCGTGACTGACAAATGAACAAGCTTATTTCAGCCCATCGTCCATCATACAAAATATCCAAATACATATAATACATAAATTTAAGTTAGAATATCTCTATAGAATTGAATGTTGTTTATATAGTGAATAAAAAATGATTGTTGTCCAGTGCTGCCACCTGATGAGTTCACCATACACAATTCATACAAATAATAATACTATAACAATGAAATTTATCATTTATACATACATATAAATAAATATACACATATAATATATATCTATTATATTTTTAACAATTATTATTAATGCAATTTCATTATTTTTAATAATCTAAATAAATAAATAAATAAAATATTTCTATAATTATTTTTATATAAATTATAAAAAATTTCTAATTATTATTTTTTGTAAATATTTATACATTTTCTAGATAATATATTTTTATTTATATTATCTTTCAAAGTCTAGATTATATCTCAATTACTCATTTTAACAAATATTACATATAAATCTTTGAGTTCAATTATTATTTTTTATTATATAAGTACATTTTTTGAGGATGGGGGGGTGGGGGGTTGGAAATGAATACATAATTTGTTTTATGAAAAATAGACTAGTTAAATTAAGGGAATTAATTGTACATATACTTACATAATTATTTTTGCTGTCATTTGAAGTAGCGATTGATTAGAAATTTCATAAATATTACAAGGTTATGTATTGTTATACATTAGGTTATGTATTGTTTAAATTTTTGTTTACTAAATAGATTTTTTCGATTATCCGCCATGTTTTGTTTTTTTAGTTTTTAATATACCGGGTGTCCCTAATATATAAGCTTACAATATCTCTGTCATTAATAAATATATCGATTTTAAATTAGGTATGTTTATTATAGGTCTCTCGAATCCTTATTTTGATTTAATTTTTTTAGAGTATTTTATATATGGAATAAAAAATATAAATTGCATAAAATATCTCTAGAAAAATCACATTTGGTTGTGCTCTTTAAAAAGAGAAAATTTTAATAACGCGAGCCCTTTAAAATTTTCTAAATTTTGGCCTAATTAGTACTTTTAAATATGATCACCTAGCCCCTGGCGGGGAACGTCTCGTTCATACCAATTTAATAATTGAAATTTAAAATGAACTGTAAGTATTGAAAGAATGTGCTGAATAAAATTGATTCAAAAATAAGGAAAGATTTATTTACCACATTATCACTATCTGACCAATCAGAATCGTTCTAATAATTTAACGCTTTGCCATTGGCTATGCGCTGGCCAATCCGATCGTTTGGATCATACAAACATATACACATACATACTTTTCCATTTTATAAATGTATATAGATTGCCAAACTAGGACAGAGTTCGATCCTCACCCGGGGCTATCTTTCTGTTTTTTGAACTAGCATGATTGTAATTTTATCTTCTCATTAAATATTTAACGGTCGAGAATTCAAACTCGTATAAAAAGTTACAATTCAAAAATAAACGTTATTTTACAAAATAAGTGTGCAGTTGTAATTTCCGTTTAAAGCAGAAATATAAAAGCGTTAATTTCAGTCAAAAAATAAAGATTCGAAAGTTTATAATAAATACATAATTGTTATATAATAAAAAAATTTAATCATTATTAATGACCGAAATGTTGCATTGGAACACTTTTGGTGTGACATCCGGCATATAAGGTAAAAGCACCATTAGTGGGCATGCACCTATAGTGGGCCAGGTGCAAGAAAATTGTAAAAATTAGCTTATCCAACTTTGAAAAATAGCGTTATATATAACCCATGGCATGAGCTATATATATATGCGCAATTTTTCAAAGTTGGATAAGCTCATTTTTGCAATTTTCTTGCACCTGGCCCACTACAAGTACAGGCCCACTACTGGTGCTTTTACCTTAGTATATCTCATTTAATCCGTAATATTATTTTTTTAATTTTACACTTTTTTGTTTTATTATTTAATATATAAAAAGGAGTTCTAATTTATAAAAAATTAAACTAATCATATAATAAATAAATAAACAATAAAGAATAATTTTTATTTATATTAAATTCATCATTTCACAAATCGTTATTTGCTAGCATTGAATGAAAATAAAAAAAAAATGCTTCTTTGGAAGGTTTTTCATTTTCAATTAAACTATATATTATCCTCTACTTTATATTACATCATGCACATTATCTCTAAATTGGCAAAACTTCCAAAATCTGACCATTTTAGAATCATAAAAATAAAGAATTTAAACCACTCTAGTCCAATTTTTGGAAGCTGTTGACACCCTCTCTTTCAGGTCCATGTCCGGGAGTAAAAAACGCTAATTTCAGGGTTGAAGTTATTTTTGTAAGAAGACTAATTAATTCTTAGACATCTAAATTTAATTTTTTACTTATCTTTAAATTTAATACAATGTCTTTTAATTTATATATATAAATATATTTAAAAATGTCATTTCTATTTTATTATTTATTATTTTCGTAGGAATGAATATATACATAAATATGTATAGTATAGTGTCTGCGAGAATGAATAGTGAATAGTTTTGTTAAATGTTTGTTCTCTTTGTGATTGTAATATTGACAGTATTATACAATTGCCAATTGGTAATAATTTTTAACAGTTTATATAATTAACAGTGTTAAGTATCAATTTATAACTTTTTTTTTGAGAAGAAATCTTATACAATTCGGTTAATAAATCTTTTTTGAGAATGAATAGTGAAGTTTTGATTAATTTTTATACCTATTATTTTTTAGACATGCATCAGATGCGCACTAGGGTGGTCCTTATTTTGATTATTTTCGAATTTTTATGCTGCTCGAGGCTCCTTTGGTTTGAAATAAATAAAAGAAAATATCCCCCAAGTTCCAAAAGTCCCTATCTCAATTTTAACCTGTGTCGCACAGCGATGCTAGTTTCCCATCCAAATAACATGGGGTTTTTGGCATTGAAATATAAATTTTTTATTCAGGCCAAATAATAAATAGTTCAAAAAATTTGAAAATTTGTAGACTTTATCCTTAACCGTATAGCACAGAGACCAAAATAAATCCCAAATGCAACTTCTTTGATTGGTTGAATTATAGTCATTATATAGTTTTAATTAGGTTGAATTACGGTTTCAAAACGGTAGACATGTCTCGCTTTTTCCGTTTTGCAACTGTGTTGTATTATCGTTAAATTATAGTCGCAAAGATTATAATACAACAGTTACAAAAAGGTTGTCGCCAACATTTTTGTCACCGATTTCCAACTGTTTATTTATAATTTTATATTTCTTTTATTTGATTAATATAATGAATAATTACACAATTCTTTAATAATATACAATAATCAACATTATATATTGTGTAATTATTCATTATTCCGTTTTGCAATCGGTGACAAAAATGTTGGCGACAACCTTTTTGTAACGAGTGATTTATAATCTTTGCGACTATAAATAATTTAACGATAATACAACACAGCTGCAAAACGGAAAAAACGAGACATAACTACCGTTTTGAAACCGTAATTCAACCTAATTAAATTTTTTTTACCCAATATAGAAAAAGAAGGGGTTTATAGTTTGAAATGCAAAGATTGTGACGCAATCTACTTAGGAAAAACAGAGAGGAATCTGAAAATTCGATTAAATGAAGATATCAGAGATTTTAGAAATAAGAAAAAAGAAAACTCGTTAGCGAAACATTTAAATTCAAACAATCACTCTTTCCCAAAAGCCACAGGAATTAGATTAAAAAAAGGAGAAAGAAACCCAAAATTAATTAGCTAAAATCGGCAAAACAAAAACTTTTCAACTAATTAAAACTATATAATGACTATAATTCAACCAATCAAAAAAGTTGCATTTGGGTTTTATTTTGGCCTCTGTGCTATACGGGTAATAGTAACTATCCTTCAGAATTTTTACAGATTTTTAGCTATCATAATTTTAGAGTTACAGATAGATAAAATACTGCTATATCTTAGTGTTTGTAAGTTATAGACTCCAAAATTATTATAGCCAAAAATCTGTAAAAATTCTGAGGCATAGCTACTATTATAAGGATTTATAAGTCTACAGAGTTTCAAATTTTTTGAACCATTACTTTGGCCGGAATAAAAAATTGATCGTTCTTTTCTTTTATTTATTACGAACCATATGAGTTTCTGTCAGCGTAAAAATTTGAAAATACCTAAAATAAGAACCACCCTAGTGCGCACAGGGGGGGGGGGTTAAGACGCAGAGTGTTTTTGAAATTTGGGGAAGGGGGTGAAAATTGTTGCAAAATTAGCATTATATGCTAAAAATAAAAACAGTCAAGTTTATAATTTCAAAAAAATACTAATAAAAACTTCTTTTAATTCTTTAGAAGTGAATAAAATATAATATACAGGTTAGATAATAAATAATCGATAGTTACTCATTAGAGCTTTTTTGTAGATCAAAACCCCATGATTTCGCTCAATTTTTTTACTAGATGAGTGAATATCGAAAAAAAATCCACGGGTTCATTCTTTATAATAAAATTAAGAGCTGATTAGATTTTGGTTTGAAATCGGTCCAAAAATTAAGGGGGTGGGGGGGGGTTCTTAAAAAAAAAAATATTATAGGTACAATTTTCAAACTAAAAAATAAAACAAAAACAAATAGTACGATTTTTGTATTTAAAAGAAAAAAAATATTGATTGTTTTTAAATATTATAAAAAAATACAAATCTTTTCGTTTTTAAAAATGTTTACTAGTGAGAAAGGGAGAAATTCTCCCGAAAAACGTTTGGTTTGAAAATAAAAACGTGTTCAAGATTGTTTTATAAAATATTTGCATTTTTTTAAATATTTCTATTTATTTATTTTTAGTTTGAAAATTGTATAATAATAAAATGTTTAAGCATTTTACGAATTCGGGCGCCACAGCAGAATCATTTAATAAAACCCCACCATTATTCCTTCTCGGACACTAAGTATTTATTACAATTTGGATTTTGATTGAACAAAACACTTATTTATATAATTTAATGATTGGTTTATTTTTGTTTTTCTATTTTGTTAATTGAAATCAAATATAATATACAAATTCAACATAATATGTCTAATGTCATATATTATGACTTATGCACTGACCACTACACTCGGGCAAACTGAGCCTTTTTCTATCGAGAAATTTCAAAGTGCGCATGCGCTCTCTTCACTCGAGTGTAGAGTCAATAGCCAGATACTGACTGAGGGATTGCTTCGCGAGGCCAGCCCCTTGAGGCAAATTCCTGATCGGTCAGTACATGCCTCGCCCAAGGAAAAGTGCCCGTTGCCTCGTCTGAGGCTGCCTCGGCCCGATCCATAGGTTGTTTTTGTGAATGCTCAAAGGCGCCTCGGGTCGTTTCCTGCGTTCATTCAGGACGGTTCTGTTGCAAACGCCCGAGGCAGCCTCGCGAGGCTGCTTGCTCAGTCAGTATCAGGCTAATGAAGTCTATAATACATATTTTGCTGCTGTGGAAGTATAGGCGATGTGCCTGGAAGAAGGACAGAGAAAATGGCTATATATTTACAACAGAGAGAGAGACTGACTCAATTAATAATACAGAGTTGAGCAGAAATATCAACATAATATGAAACAAAGAGGCGCTATTGAAGTTTTTTTTACCTAGGCAAAAACTTTTTGCCAAAATTGTTTTAGGCAAATAGTTTTTTAATCTAAAAAATAAGTTAAATTCATATATTATTACAATGGTTGATAGTATTTTGTAGCTGTGTGTATTTTGAATATAAATATCAATTAGATAGCAAAATTTAAAAATCGCCATCGTGTCTGTCAAACCGCGAAAGATTTATAAATAATAGGTAAAAATCATACATAGATTAATGTATAGAGTGGAAGGATCCATACAGAGCCAATGTATTTTACCTTATTCGCTCCGTACCCAAAAGAGGCAGCATCATAGGTGACACTTTTAAGAACTTCGGGTACAATCTACCTCCTTATTTAGCATTCATCTGTGTATATTAACGTGTATTTTACTGAATTAAAAAGTGTTTAATTATTTTACTTTAACTTATAAAGTGAATCAAATGATGATGAATTCAAGTAAAAAAGAAGTTTTCAAGTTCTCTGTGACTAACTAAAAATATTTCACTAAATTCCAACTATGAATTTTGAATTAATTTATAAAAACTATTATTTAAAGCAGGGGTGTCCAACCTATTAGCTTACACGGGCCGCATTTGAAGTAAAAACAAATACCTCGAAGCCGCAGATAAAATATTCTAATTCTATTTTTTTTTTTTTATTAAAAAAAGAGTTAATTATGTAGAATAATTATATCCACCATGACAAAGAATCAAAAATATCTCAAAAATTTATAACAGGAATAGTAAGGAATTGGATAAAATTTCGTCAATTTATTTTGACTTCCTCAGTGTATACAAAATTAACGAAACGTCTGGCCCATTTAAAAGAAACTATATGTTTTTAATTTTATCCAATTCCCTACTATTCCTGTTATAAATTTATTAATTTACTATGGATACGAATGATTTAACATTATTTTAAAAATATTTATATCTAATAAAAAATGTAGTCAAAATATGACAAAATTGTGGTACTTTTTCGGGAATCTTGATATATATTTTTCATATTCAAAATCTAAAATCTGCCCTTTTTTTCAAAATTTTTTGGGAAGATTGTCCAATTTCTACTTATTTAAAAAAAAAATAGGTAAAATTGTATCAGATATGTTTTCCAGTAAGTATATGAAAATCTTCATCTTTTAAAGAAATTTATAATTTTATGTCGGGTCTGATTCATTGCAGTGCTGGGCCGCATGCAGCCCGCGGACCACGGGTTGGACAGCCCTTATTTAAAGTAAATTTATCTCGGACCCTATTTTTTTATTTAACGAGTTTTCATAGTTTTCTCCTAATTTTAAAAAATAAATAATACATCTCTTTGCCTATGACATACCTATACCTATATAAGATTAAGAAAAAGTTTCTCAAACTTAGTCCAAGCGTTCAAATTTTTAAATAAATAAATTTATTTTATTAT
The DNA here is from genome assembly GCA_024734495.1 of Forficula auricularia. Taxonomy (NCBI): domain Eukaryota; kingdom Metazoa; phylum Arthropoda; class Insecta; order Dermaptera; family Forficulidae; genus Forficula; species Forficula auricularia. The sequence goes on from JALMQS010000070.1 coordinate 18,707,214, forward strand.
TTGATAACCATGGAAATCTATCTTAATTAGAAAATTAAAATAGATATTACTTACAACTTTAATTTTCTTTAAAGGTGTTTATTATTAATTAAAAGGCGTACTTATACTGTCTCAGGACATAATTTGTATATTTACTGTGTGCTCAGTAAAAGGCGTTTGATCTATTTCTAATGTCTAGGTGACTCCAATTTATCAAATGGAACGTAATAAAACGTAATAAAACGTTAATAACAATGTCAATAAATTTTAATTATTATCCTAACAATAAAAATAAATAAAATAGAAAATTCAATATTTTAATTAATTTTATATTACCATTTATAAGTATTAAATTTTAATAAACAATTAATTAATTTTTAACAGTTGTTTGAACGGTAATAATAATTACATAGATAACAAAGGAGTTTATTATTAAATATATGAACGTAGAAGTATACATATTTACAAAGGAACATATTTAATAACGCGACATGAAAATCATCAGCCTTTTTTTTACTACATTTTCTACAAAAACTCAATATCAATGCAAGCTGCATTGCGAGAGATTATTTATTTGCATACACTTATCTACAGATGGTATATACCTTAAAGAAAATACTTTCAAATACAAATCACGAACTTGAGTAGCTAAAGGTCAACTATGAAGAGACTTTGATAAAAAATAGCCAAAAAAATAAGGTAAAACGGGCTTCGTAAGATGGCGCCAATTTCCGGCACTTGCTCTAGTATTTATTTTTTGTTTTTATTCAAATAAAAGTATTTTCTAACTCCTTTTGATGTTAAAGAAGGTTTTTTATTTGAGGGGCCAAGTTGTCCGAGAGAGAGTCTCTGCATATGAATCAAGCCCCAATTTCTGGGAAATTTCGTCTGGCTATAATCTGTCCTATAACCGATTTATACACACCCACACACATATTATAAAATCATATTGGCCAAATGGGTTTATTCCCGAGGTCATAATATAGCTTTAACAAAAGATGGGTTGAGTTTTTTATGGGACACTTTGTATATTTTACGTCTCTATGTTTGTGTAAGTGTGTGTATATAATTCAAAGCATTTGGGGACGGTTTTATATTTTCGATTTATTTATTCATTTTATTTTCTTGAAAATTCTAATATATATATATATATATATATATATATATACCCGTATAGCACAGAGACCAAAATAAAACCCAAATGCAACTTTTTTGATTGGTTGAATTATAGTCATTATATAGTTTTAATTAGGGTGAATTACGGTTTCTAAACGGTAGTTATGTCTGGTTTTTTTTCATTTTTGCAACTGTGTTGTATTATCGTTAAATTATAGTCGTAAAGATTATAAAGCAACCGTTACAAAAAGGTTGTCGCCAACATTTTAAGTCACCGATTTGTAACTGTTTATTTATAATTTTATATTTCTTTGATTTGATTAATATAATGAATAATTACACTTTATTAAAGAATTGTGTAATTATTCATTATATTAATCAAATCAAAGAAATATAAAATTATAAATAAACAGTTGCAAATCGGTGACAAAAATGTTGGCGACAACCTTTTTGTAACGGTTGCCTTATAATCTTTGCGACTATAATTTAACGATAATACAACACAGTTGCAAAACGGAAAAAACGAGACATAACTACCGTTTTGAAACCGTAATTCAACCTAATTAAAACTATATAATGACTATAATTCAACCAATCAAAAAAGTTGCATTTGGGTTCCATTTTGGTCTCTGTGCTATACGGGTAGGGTCACCCGAGGGGTGAACCGCGACCTAATATGCTGTATACCTACTTCCACTTGTACTTCCAAATATTTCCAAGTACTTCCAAATATTCCCAACCACTGGTAAATATTTCCAAGTACTTTCAAATATTTCCAAGTACTTCCAAATATTTCCAAGCACTTCCAAATATCTCCAAGTACCTCCAAATATTTCCAAGTACTTCTAAAATACTTCCAAAGAGGTGTACACCTACTTCCAATCGCGGATCACCCCTCGGGGTCACCCATATCTTTTTGACGATTTCAATCTTAAATAAAATCTGTTAAAAACGCGGGAGAGAAACGGTGGTGCGCTCTATCGGTGGCGTAAAAGTGGAGATTTCGTTTTGGAAAGGATTTCAGTACCATGGATCATTTACACGCTGTGGAATCGCAAAACGTTTTCGAAACTCGCGTTCCACGCATTTCACAAATTCTCCACAACAAAAATAGCACTCTACGGCGAACGCACGTTCTTACTTCTTGAAATGATCCATGGTACTGAAATCCTTTCCAAAACGAAATTTCCACTTTTACAGCCACCGATAAAGCGCTCCACCGTTTCTCTCCCGAGTTTTTAAGAGATTTTATTTAAGATTGAAATCGTCAAAAAGATATGGGTGACCCTATATATATATTTTAACGTTATTATATTATTTTACCTCAGTTTTCCTCATACCTATAAAACTATAAGCCGTCTTAAAATCTTGGTGAAAGGGTAAGAGAGAGGATTCTAATAAATAAATAAATAAAAATGAATAAACAAATTAAAACTTATTTTCATAGGTGTAAGTAAATGATTATAGTTTAATTTTCTGCAGACTATAGTTTGAGAAACAGTGAATTATCTTAAAAATAAAATTTCATATGTTTTAAAACTTGTATTTTCTTTGATCTTAGACTGAAAACATCTGGTAGGTATATCATAAAAAATAATTGTTTAATAGTTATAATTTGTGGACAATATTGTTTGGTACAGACTAAGGTACAGACAGGTAATCTTTTTTCGGCTCTCAAGCAGCTGTATTTGTTTGTAAAATTGTCCTCTATAGATAACTTTTTTGTCAACAGTGAAATTTTGGTTATAAAAACTTCTATTTTCGAAATTTTTGCAAATTTATGTAAAACGAGACAGTGTTTAATAATATACTAAAAAGATAAAATAAATTCCAAAAGATATAATCGAATTGGTGTTGAACGAGCGTGTTTTATCTACGTAAAACAATTGCATTTTTGAGAGTGTTCCGTCACGAAATTTTGTTAGCAAACCTCAGATTCGGATTCAGCACACCCAAAATCATAAAGAATCGAAGAAATTACAACTATACCCCAAAACTTTCCCGGTAAAAACACAATTTAACTGGACTATAAAGCCCGATTCACACCAGGCTTTTTTGTTGATAGAAATCTAGATGGCTGGCTAGGATGGATCCAGAGGCTTAAAATAACGTAACTGAGGGCTGGGTAGCTGGCTAGCTTGTTGGATTTTGTGATTAGAACATGTTCTATTTTCTCCTGATAGATTGCTTGGAAAATTAGGGAGAGAACCAATCGGAAAGCAGTATTTTATCACGTGGGTGACATGCGCATGGTAAACCAATCGGGAAGCCGCAATAACGATGGACGACACCACAGTCTGGGCGGATTGTTCAAACGTTTTTGTTTTCGCCGTTTTTCACAAATTAATAAAAAAGCAATAATTGCAGTTCGTCTACGATTAATAACCTCTCCAATTATATTATTGCCAGCCATTTTTTTTTGACAACTGCTGAGCGATTGTGTGCGCACGCATCTGATCCTCCTTTTAGAATAAATCCAGCCTTACTGCAAATAGCAGAGTGTGAAGCCAACAACTAAAAATCTATCACGACATCTAGCGGCAGCCAAGCCCTCAAGGAAAGCCATCAAGGCTGCCATCAGCGAAAAACGCCTGGTGTGAACCGGGCTTTAGTCAAAGTATGATAAAGCTGTTTTGAACGAATATAAAAGATGAGAATTAGAATTTTTTATTTAAAATCGTACGTACGTAAAACAATCAACTAAATTCTACTAGACAAAAAAGTTTGGGGACCTCTGTTGCAGAGTTGAAGTCCAATAATTCAGAAAAACTATTTTTCCATGAAAGCATTCTTTGGATATCTTGAGTCCCCTTTTATATGCACAGTTTTGTTTATTTGTACCTCCTTCATATGTATTTATAACTGAATCTCCAGCAGCTTGAATGTTGAAGAATTTATATTATATCAACTACTTGACAAATGAAACACTACCAGTAACTCTTTGTTTATCCATCTTTGTAATAATTATTGCTAAAAACAACGGGAGACAAATTAATACAGAGTGTTCGTGACTATGAACATGTTTTATTTACCAACGGCACTTAGCAACGAGGCATTTGATTATGCACTTAACCCTGGGGCTAACTTTGAATAGGATTTTAAGGTGTTAAATGTTGACCTGGCACTTTGCGTATTTCATCAGACATTGGCACCTTTGATACTTCCACTCTTCAATTAGAAAGTTGGTAAAATAACAAATAATGTGATACAATTTACTGTTTTACAAACGTTATCCAACCATTTTTAGAGATGCAGATTTAATTTATTTATCAAAAAAAAAAAAATCGGCTTAGACCACTTTGATTGCACATTTTTAATGAGAAAATTTCATCAGATTGTATTCTCACTCTATCTATAAGAGCCCTCAAAGGGGTGGCACCCAAAATCCCGACATGTGAAAATTCAGAGGTTATTTTAATATTTATCCTTTAATATTTACAAAAATATATTACCTATAGAGTATCAATAATATATATTTTCAATTGAAATATCAAAATAATAAATAAATAAAATAAATTTATCAATCTTTTTAATACATATTTAATTTTACAAAATTAATTCTTAGAAATTATTTATTTATTTTTTTGCAAAAGCTGTCTGCGTCCCAAGTGCTTTTTTTTAGCACTATTATAATGCCATCCGAGGGTTTTATAATGTGTGGTTGATTAGAAAAAAAAAATGGAGGTCCGGACTAAGCTGCATGAGGTTCGGTTCGGTTAGGATATATTCAGTTCGGCTCGGTTCGGTTCGTATACCTCCATTTCCGGGCTGGTTCTGAGGCCAACCAAACCGTCTAAAAACCAGCCCAAAATGGAGGCACACGAATCGAACCGAGCCGAACTGAATATATATACAAGGTATATATCCTAACCGAACCGAACCGAATCGTATGTTTAGTGGTGGAATAGATCTAAGTATCTATTAATAGAAACAATTTTTACTGATTCCTTAGTTCAATCTGATTTTCATATTCTTAATTAATTTAAATGTAAAAACACTACCTTAGTTTATAAATCAATTAATTTAATTTGGACTTGTCGGGATTTTGGGGCAAACCCCCTCATAGCTCTTGAAATAGACTCCTCAAATAGGTGTCGAATAAGTGATTTAAGCCGAAATATTTTTAGAGTATTACCTATGCGGCTATAAAAAAACCGTACTGAAAGTTTCATATGGGTTTTATTTTGATTGATCGCAGTAGTATACGGGATAGTGAAATAATTAGTTTTACCCCCAGCGCGATGTTTTAACCGAGCTTAGTTTACAATTCAATTAAGTTGGATTTGATATATGTACTTACAGATTTGATGTTCATTATGTTTCCAGCCTTATTTGTTAAAAAACAACAATAGTATAGGAACCGATGCCTCTTTATTTCATATTTCTACTACCCTAGCTTGCCTGTATTATTAATATATAATATACTTTAATATTAATATATAAAATTTGTTGTTTTTAATGTTGCGAGCTGGCTGACGGGTCGACGGGAGGCCGTGTGCATCGGCAATGGCGTAATGTTAATCGCCAGAATGCGATCCGAAAATCCGGACTGTAGAATGAGTAGATGAAGGGATTAATTGCAGAATTGATCCAACCTGAACAAAAAAAACATCAAAAATTAATGTCTATATTATAAATACATTGCATTAAAATCTCAATAAAGTCAATAGTTTTTAAGGAAGGTTGGTACTTGGTGAAACATTTTTTAAAATTATTTTAAAAATTATGTTTTCTACACTTTTGATCCTGATAAAAGTTCTAAAGCCCGAAAATCTAATATCAGATCCCTGCAATAGAAATACAAACATTTTAGGACAACGAACTTTCTAGAACTTTTGATTCATAAGTCATGGGTATCTGAATTCATCATCACACAGATAGAAATAATCACCCGTAAAGTTTAGGGATTAATTCAAATAATTTTAGATGCAAAAAAGGTAAAACATATAAAAGTACTTAAGTCTGAAATTTCAGCCATTTTCATAAATGGGGTTTCAAAAACTAATTAGATAAATACGAGGGGTGAACCGCGATTAGAATTAGATCTACACCGTCTTTGGAATTATTTGGAATTACTTTTGGAATTCATTAGATAATCAATTGTCATCTATTGTCTTCTACTTGGAAATGAAAGTGGAAGTGGAAGTAGGTGTACACGATTTTAGGTCGCGATTTACCTCTCGGGTAAATGGTTAAGAGAATCGGATACTTTTAATGTACCATGTATAGAATTTTTACTTTATTTTAAAGCTAATTTGAAAGTTTCTTTTTGCCGGGAGTAGCAGAATTTTTATAAAATGAAGTATACAATAAAAGAGTGTGTCTTCTCCTGGAAAAATAAATTTGTAATTTATTTATAACGAGACTATAGTTTCGTAGTAGTTTTCGAGATATTAAAACAATTAGCCCTCTAAATACGTCCAGATACATGCAACATTCTTTTCCAATTTTCGCCCTTCTGAAGTGTCAATACGTAGACAAATTTGAAAATTTCTTTCTTAATTGTAGAACTATTGTAGTAATTCACCCTATAACAATTTTTTCCTTTACCATAGAATGTATACGGCCAAGTATTGTAATCGTGCATGAAAAGGGTGGTTTTCTTTTGGGAGATTTTTCGAAATATGTTATCTCAAATTGAAACTTTTTGATAAAAAAAAAATGAGGCCTACAAGAAACTATTAAAGAGTGAACATTGAAAAAATCATAGCGCACAGAATGCACAGGGCAAGTTCGACCATTGGCCGTACACACTGTACGCTATTTACACGAACAATTTCAAACCTCTTTTGACCACCCTGCAATTTAGAATCCATTTGAGATAGAAAGCTGAAATTATACACATATAATTATGTAATCGATCTTGTAGAGATAAATCCCAATTTGAGGTCTCCCACCAAACTTCCGTGACGCAACATTGCAAAAAAAGGTGAAAATTTCATTTTTTTTACGGGTTTTGGCTTACAAATCGAAAACTATCAACTTTTCGTAAATAGCCATCCTATTCGAAATGAAATTTGATAAAATTTCCTACAAATTTCATTATTCAGGTTTTTTTCTCGCACAAACCGTTCGGGCTCAAAACGCAAAATCCAAGTTTACGACCACGACAGGCCCAAAAACTCTCACTTTTTTCGATTTTTCCCATTTTGACCACGAAGGAGCACGTTTTCGACCAGGACCACTCTACACATTTTTAAACTAGATTAAATTTTCTAAAATTAAAACAAAGTTTCATCTTTATTGAATAATGTTAATCCGTGCCGCAATGAGGTTTAACATTTGAAAAACTCCAATTTTTGCAAAAAAGTTCTTGGGGTTGCTGAGGTCGAAAACTTGCATTTTAGGCTTGAGCCCGAACGGTTGGTCGGAATAAAAAACCTAAATGATAAAATTTGTAGGAAATTTTATGAAATTTCATTTTGTATATACTACGAAAAGTTGATAGTTTTTCGAGTTATAAGCGAAAAACCGTCAAAAAATGGAAATTTTCACCTTTTTTTTTTGCATTTTCTAGAATGTTGCGTCACGAAATTTTGGTGGGAGACCTCAGATTTGGATTCAGCGCCCTAAAAAACATAAATATGAAAAAACTCAGAACTACCCCAAAACTTTCCTGATAAAAACACAAACTGACTGGACTATATGGTATAGCGTATAGCTTAAATAGCTAATAAAAATTATTATCATTATTATTATTATTTGATATAGGATTCTTTACAATCAAGAATACCAACAAATGAATAAACTTTGATTTTTGTAAATATAGAAATTTTGGCAAATGAAAAAAATATATTAATTCGGGAAATTTTCCTCATAGGTCAATAACCGATGGGATATATATAAATTAAGCATTCTATATAATAGAATTTTAATTATCAGCCGATGATGTGTATTTATATATATGTAAATAGAGAGGAGATATGAGAATGAAAGGATTTATACATACATAGATAGATAGCATGGGATCAAAGGCTTGGTTTTGAGTGCTGTTGGATTTTTGATATTTCTTTAATATGACAAAGTATATGTAATATACAATTATTTTATTTAAACCACCCGTGAGTATATTCATTGTGCATTTTTAATTTGGAAGATCGAGCTTCGCTATCTGTAATTTTTTTGTTTTTAAATATTGTTTGGTATTTAATCAACCACTTGTTTTTGTTTTGATTCAAACACATGATTCATTTTTATTACAACTACTCTGATAATAATAATTAGTTTAATTAAAAAACATATCAAATTATTTTTCTCCAAAATATATATGGTATAGTACCTGGAAAACCGAGCGATGCTCTGTAATTTGATTCAGTTAAAAGTGAAATGAATGCTTTCATTTCAAAGCGATTTAAGTGCCAAAAAAAATGTTTTTTCTTTTCAAAGTGATCTAAGTACCAATGCCCTTCTACATGATCTATGTTCCAAATAATTTGTTAGTTTTTATAGTCTCTCATAGAATGCGCTTTAAATAATAATGTAGCCAATTAAAAATTGTTTTTTTTTTCAAAACTGCAGTGTTTTTATTGATTTCCCAAAAATTTTATATTTGGCACTTAGATCACTTTGAAATGAAAGCATTCAAATATATTAATATTATTTTTAATTTTTAATTCAGGAAAAAAGGATGATTTTTAAAACCGGGTTGATAGTATGATAATTACTATTTTTTTTTCGATTTTTGAAAATTTCGAAAAAAATAAATTATTTGCTATTAACCATTATTAAAAACCACTTTTTTGGTATTGAGTTCTCTTTTTTTTTTTTTTTTTAGTTATTTTAAATTGATTTTTATTGTTAACAGGTGTTTAAAATAAATAATTAGTATTTTAGTTTGTTGAAAGAAAATCAAAATAAAAAATCGAAAATCGAAAAAAATAGTTACTATATCATAGGACCACTATCAACCCGGTCTTAAAATTTGTAGAATGAATAGAAGTTTAAAATAAAAAATTATCAAATACACGATTAAAATTTTCAAAATTAAAAATTGCATATAAAAACACTTTAAATAATTTTTTTGTATTTTTTTTCTAAAAAGTATGTAAAAAAACAAAAAATTTAGAAGTTGGACCTTTTTTTGAAGAAGTTATGACAGAAAAACCGAAATTCGATATCTTTTAAACCGGTGATCAAAAAAATTTCAAAAATTTAACAGGAAGAGTTTTTTGATGGGTATTAAAAAATGTCAAAAAATGAAGGAAATCAAATCACTTTTGATTACGTGAGATTGCCATCATCCCATTTTTACTTTACCATACAGGGTATGGTCAAGTATTGTAATCGTGCATGAAAAAAGTGTTTTTTTTCCTTCTTTTTTTCAAAATATTTCAAAAACGGCTGATACTATTTTGATTAAAAAATTGAGCGAAACCATGGCATTTCGCTCTATAAAAAAGCCATAATAAGTGAACATCGAAAAAATTATATTTTTCGAGATAATAATTGTTTTGTCAAAATGTCTGTTAGTTAGTTAGTCTGTCCGTCTGGTTGGGTGTCCGTTAGTCTGTGCGTTACCAAATTTTTGTGGACGAGCTAGCTCAAAAACTAGTATGAATATCGAAACCAAATTTCACACGTAGTTTTGGTCCATTGAGATTAAGAGCTGTTTAGATTTTGGTGCATATCGACACAAAATTAAGGGGGGTGGAGGGGGGTTAAAAATTAAAAATCTAGGCTATTTTAGCAAACTCAACCAAATTTTGTATACATAATCAGTGTGACCCCAGAAGTCTAAAAATGGAAAAACTAACCGCCCAAAATTAGTGGGGGAAGGGGGGTGTAGGGTAAAAAAAATGAAAATATAGGCTCTTGTTCCAAACTCAACCAAATTTTGTATACATAATCAGTGGGCACACAGTAATCTAAAAATGCAAAAACTAACCCCCCCCCCTACATGATTATATATAATTTTATTAAATATTAAATATAAGTGAGAGGCCAGGTTGTATGGTAAAGTCAAGTGGATGGCCACATCAGAACACGTCAGCTTATTTTTTTTTTTACTTAAGAAAAATTTGGCTAATATTTCTGCCCGTAATAGAAATAATGGAAATTTTATTATTAATATTATTAGATTAAAAATTCAGTTTATTGGACAAAGTTTTTTTATTGAAGTTCTTCTTCAATTTTTGTACAACGTTTCGTCTCGAAAATTGAAGAAGAACTTCAATAAAAAAACTTTGTCCAATAAACTGAATTTTTAATCTACTAATTATAATGGACATTAATCAACATAATTTATTAATATTATTATTTTGTTTTTTTAGATATAGGTTTTAAGGATGGAGGGTATATCAAATGAAATTTTTTTCGCCTGGAAACGAATTGTAGCCACTTTACGATATGCCACAGATTATAGTTACGTGACAGATTTATTTATTAATAAAAATTGAGAAAATAGGAAAGAAATTGAAATGGCGTGATAGTGATTATAGGCTTGCAATTGTGACATTTTTAAAAGGAAAACCGAAAATTACTGAACTGGAAAAACAAAATTTAATCACGATGAAATGGAAAACGTTGAAACGACATTTGATTATAGAAGGAAATGATACAAAAATATTTAAAAAACTTGTGGAATGTTTCAGATTAATTATCAGTAATATTAATATGGATGGAATTAAATTTATGAAAAAATTAAAGAAGGATTCAAAAGTTATCAGCAAAAAAAATTCTCGTATATATAAAGGCAGAAAAAAAAGACCTGAACTAGCTCCAAATAATTTGATTCCGCTCCAATTTAATTGGAATCCAATATATTCGACTCGGAAATTTAAATCAATTATTTCCTATTGATGATATTACATATAGTATGGAAACTATCAATTCCGATGAATCAGAGGAAAGAATTAATTTGATAAATGAGGAAAATAATAGAAATAGATTTGTAAGAAATGATACTAACAACGATTTATTGGAATCCGGCGAGATAATACGGGACAAGGAAAATATCACGCCTGATTCTTCTCTAGAAATTGTACAAGTAAGCGTTCCAGTCCAAACTAGAACTAATTCGAACTCAAGGCCGACTCATTTCAGAATATAACACGACTGGATTATCGTCATAAATGAAAAATCATAAGACATGTGCGTTAGCATAAATTTTCAAGTTAATTAAATTACAATTCACCAATGGTGAATCGACAATCACCATTTTCATTTTGATTCTTTAATAAAAAAATGATATATATTTTACTTTTTTTATTATTTAAATTACTTTTAATTAAAACAGGAATAGTAGGGAATCGGATAAAAAATTAACAATAGAGTTTTTATTAAATGGGCCAGACGTTTCGTCAATTCATTTCGACTTCCTCAGTGGCTAGAATTATAAATCAGAAAAACTAATAAATACATTGATTAAGAGTAAATTTTTTGTCAATTCCCTACTATATTCCTGTTTTAATTGTTATTTATTATGGATGCGAGTAATGCAACATTACTTTTAATAACAAATTCAAATTTAGGGAACAGAAAAAGATTATTTTTGTATTACAGACAAAAGGTCAGCGGGGCTCGAACGGATCTTTGCAAATGTACTGCAATGCTTTGTCATAAGAGGTTTACCTCCTATATCCACTAAGATACTGATCCCCGACAACAGCATTGCAGTACATATGCGAAAGGTTCGAGGGCACCTTTGTCTGTAATAAAATAATATTTTCTTCGTTCCTAAATTTGAATCGTTATGTTGTCTTTACCGGCTCTCGTTGTGGTCGCTCGAGTGAAGAGAGAATTATTTGTCGATCTTTGGGGTCTGCGATCAATTAGGAGGCGCTGGAATAATTAATTACTTTTAATATTTAATAGAAATACTTGAGAACGATCGCAGAATAAAGTCGATCGAAACGTCGTATTTATATTGTATTATTTGTTTCAATAAATAATTATAATTAAATCATGTGTGATTTAAATAAAATTTCAAATTTTAATGAGATCATTGTACAGTAGATTCACGTATAACGAGCTCCAATAAAACGCGAATTCATATAACGCGTGGGTACCTATATACACACACCTATCTAAATATTGGGAAATATATTTATGAAATAAATACTTATATAATTATTTAATTTTTAAAGGAGGATGAATAAATATATTTCCCAATATTTAGATAGATATTTATTATAGAGATTATATTCGCCTCTACTAATATGATCTCTATTAAAAATTTGAAATTTTATTGTTTTCAATTATTGAAAACAAAAAGCCTAGTAATATAAATACGACGTTTCGATGGAGCACAACGGTCTATTAAATATTAAAAATGATGTATTCCAGCACTGATCTAGACTTAAAATCGTATTTTTCTCTTCTGTTTTATTCTTTGAAAAAAAACAATTAATAACAGAAAAATTCAAATTTAGGGAACGAAGAAAGATATTATTTTTATTACGAACCA
>JALMQS010000070.1:18719812-18742683 GCA_024734495.1 Forficula auricularia
AAAAAACAGAAGACTCTCTCATTTTATTTTATTTTTAACCTAAAATAAAAACAATTCTGTTACCATCGACAGTGAAATCTTTTATTCAATTAATTCTTGTAATTAGTAGTGTTCTAGGAAAGTTTTCAGAATAGGTTGGCAACGCTGTAAACACTATATAGGTATATGTATCATTGTTTCTCTTTATGATTCAACAACTCTGCTACTCTAGGCAAAACAAAAACTTTTCAATTAAAACTTTCATTACTGCTAAAGACGAAATCCATGGCTTCACAAAAAAAATAAACTTCTGGCCATCATCCATAAATCAAAAGAACTTCGATTCGTTTTCGTCGGCTCAGTCTTTTATTGGAGAAGTGGGGTCTGAGTTTATCTCAAAGTATATAGATTTTTAACTTCGAATTTGGACTTTTCCAAATCAAATTTTAACTCTCAGGAAACATTTTCAAGTAAAAAGCTAATATTTGGTGCATCGTAAGATATTTGCGAACCAATTTTCCGCTCGTTAACTAAAACCTTTTAAGATTAGCATTTTGTACTCTCAGGAAACGTTTTCAGTTTAAAAATTTAATATGTAAAATATGCATGGTTTTATAGAAATTCTGAATTTGATTTGAAAAAGTCTGATTTTGATTTTTAAAATCCTGAATTTGATATGGAAAAGTCCGAATTTGAAGTTAAAAATCTATATATAACTGGTATGGAAATTGTCTTGCAGAATTTGAAAGAAGAATTGTGTCATTATTTCTCAGTGCAAGAACTATCAGAGAACTCTGGGCAAAGGTGGATTATAAATCCGTTTTTAAATGCATTATATGAGGCAAGTTTGGGAACCAAACTAAAAGAAAATCTGATGGAATTATCTGCCGATGGATTGTTGTACTTAGAATTCAAGGCTGTCAATTTGGATACGTCCTTTAATTAATATTTTCTAAATAAAAATATTATTTTAAACTTTTTTTTTCTTTTTTACGGAGGCTTCGCGACCCACAGGTTGAAAAACACTGCCTTATGTGATACAACAAATCTGCTACTCTCGGAAAACAAAAACTTTTTAATTAATTTTGGTTTGCTGTTAAAAAAATTTGAAAATGTTATTTAACAACAAGATGTAAATACTGTACTTAATTTAAGAGAATGTTTTATCTGGCTAATGGGCTTCTCTCTTTAACTATCTTCGGCAGATTTAATTTATAAAATTACCTATGAAAGCGAAAAGTAAATTACACAGGCTGAACGGATAACCAACAATTTCATCTACCCCATCAAATGCTAATGTTATTCCAAAGCGATTAACTTTATAAACATAATATTATTTGAGCTTAATTGTGTAATAAATAGGAGATGGAAGTGGGTGAGAAAGTGAATAAAAAAACGTGAGCATCAGGGTCTGACTTATATATATATATATAAAAAAAATACTCATGAGATTACTCAACTTAAGAGATTAGGATAAGTTCTCGAGTAGTTTCCAGAAAGTGTAAATGCCCTTTTGGTACTAAATAAACTCAGTGGAGCAAATCGGCAGCCGCTCAACACTGCTGCTCCCTTTCTACAGCCCCGGCGCTGATAAAATTCAATTTCCTTTGGCTTCTAGCCGTTCATCAGGCCGTTTCCTTCATCATTATGGTGTTTTTCGCCGAGCATACCATAACATGGTTTTTCATTTATTTTTTTTTTCATTTTAACCCTGACTTATCCTTCAAACAAAATCTTATAAGATATTACTAAACAAAGTGCAATAAAATAAAAAATAAGTTTTCTTAAAATTGCAATATGCAAAAAATAATTTAAAATTAAAACACACAAAAAGAAAATATTTTTTGTAACTTTTTTTTCATTTTTTATGAGAACAGAACAATTCTTCACGCCCCACACGTACTTCCAACTCCGTTTACGTATGAAGACCCCCTCCCCCTTCTTTTTACATTCATATATATGGGTGAATATACGCTAAATGTATTTTTCATGTCAACTCTAAAAAAGTAATCCAAATAATTTGGCATTCATTATGTCACAAGTTGACATAATTCTGTATTAATATTTGTAAGGACCAAAAGATTTAACTATTTTTTTAAGTTTTATCAGGGGAAAATAAGTAGCCAGGGAAGTGACACTACGGCCACATTAGTGTTTATTTGATACTATTTGAATTTTTTCTTATCAGTTTTAGTTGCCGCGATATAGACAAAAAACTGAAAAATGTACCTTTTTTCAAGAATGCGGATCAAGCGCAACAGATTTTGACGGGGACTTTTCGTATGTTTAATGGGAAGCGGTAATAAGCATGTATACCAAAATTCAGATCTTTACCGATTATTGTTTTTTTTCTAATTTAACTGGACTATAGTGGAGTCGGGTTAGCCGAGCCGGCTAACGCGCTGTCCCCGCTTCAGCATCGATTACTTATGACGATGTTGGAGCGGAAGGCCGGGGTTCGATCCTGGCTGGCGTATAAAAATTTCTACCGGCTAAAACTCGGCTCCCTCACTAACCCTACTAACACTTTACTGATGTGCTGTCTAAATGGGCTTTGTTCCTGGTGACAATAAATAAATAAATAAATTTAAAAAAATTGGACTATAATATTAATATATAAAAGCAAGGTATTTCTTTATATCCTTTTAACTACCCTAGTAGCACAATGTTTCAAACTATATAGTAACCATATAGTGTCTACATAGATTTTTAGAATCTATATAGGAATAAAACATAGTTTTATTTTTGGAATATATATAGGAATAAAACAAGGTTTTATTTTTGGAATCTATATAGGAACTATATAGTTACTATATAGTTTGAAACATTGTGCTACTAGGGTAACTAGTATCCAATTTGTGGGTTTTTTCAAAATTTTCCCACCAAGATTTTAAAAAATGATTAAAATAAAAAAAAGGATATTCTAGTAAATATGGACATGGGTGGGTAGGTAGTATTTATTGCTAGATGCTCAAATTGTAAAATAAAAAATACTTATGTAAATTTTAATTTATAAATAAAAACATTTTGTTCAAAAAATTAACTAGAAGAACCCCCCCCCTCCCCCAGAATTAAGTTCTGGCTACGCCCCTGCTTAATAATGTTTATCACCAGTAACTTTAACAGATAAAACAAAGCATTAAAATAGTAAATTGCAGATTATGTTCATTTTTGTAACTCCCCTGGGTTATATGTATATTTCCTTCCACTGGCATAAAAACTACCAGGGGAATATTCAAAATCGTACATAACCTCGGAATGTAGCTACATCCGTAGTTGTTATCATAATTAAATGTAATTCTTGTCACCTTTGCACTAAAATAGTTGTTTTTTGCATCTTAAATAATACGTAACGAGAAAATATAAAAAGATATACTGGCCAGGGGAAAGACGGCAGCTACAGCCACAAGCTTCCCAAAACCACTGTGCACCGGCAGGGAAGCTTTTAAAATTCGAAATAGGCCACGGATTTTGGCTTGTTGCAAACTTCACCTGTTCTACTGGAATCCCTCAATGTACAGATCGCGAGTTTGTAATTTTGACGTGAACTTTGAATCTTTTAATGTCGCCAGGGAAGGTGACAATTTTTTCCGGGACACATAAAAGTCAGTGATTATTTTTATGTTAATAAATATTTTAACATCTGAATTAGCGGAAAGATTACCTATTTGTAATTTATTTAGTCGTAGGATAACAATGAAAATATTAATCTAATAGTTCAATAAAAAAATATATGTTTAAAATTGTAGTACAAAAAGGAAATGGAACATTCCAGGGGAGTATAAATTTCTCACGTTTTTTCAATGTTATTGCGTAATGTAAAATAGTTATAGTATTTTTTATATATGATACAATTAAAAGACATTATTTTGAATTACTTCAAGATTATACTTAAATAAATACATTCATTTTGAATACAACTTATCCATGCAACATATATTCACCCATATGTATATTCCGTACCGTAAATTCACCCATATGTATATTCTAAATCATGTAATGATATACGATATAATGTGAAGTATTTCGATCGCCTGCTGGAGCCCTGACACTTTGAGAGCTTCTATCTCACAAATGAAAAAAAACTAATTTCATTTTGTGACTTCTAGATGGAACAAATCGATGCACATTCCCATAGAACAGGGGTTTCCAAACTTTTCTGAGTCGCGGAGCCTTTTTCCAATTAAAATTAGTCTAGGTAAAATATGTCTAATCGTGAAAGTAAAAGATAAAAATAAATAATAAATAAATTATAAGGTTCTCACTTTGTTTTTTGTCTAGTTAGTTAATAAATAAATAAGATTTGAATTTTAATAAAAATAATCACAAAAATAAAAGCTTCAACAGCTTCATTATTTAAAATAAATAATTTGAAATAAAAATAAACATGTGTAGGAGCTATTATTACTTTATTTTTTAAGTAGTAATTAATATTTTGATTTCTTTAGTGTTTGTGTTTTGGTTTGAGATATGTCTGAAACTGAGAAATGTTCAATTCGTTCATGTATTTTATTCGGATTTCTAAACCCACGATAGCAAAAAAAAAAAAAAAAAAAAAAAAATGAATGGTCGTAGAAAGTTCATTCAGGTACCATAATATTATCTATTGTCGATCTGTCTAGATTCCCATAATGCAAAATAATTCAAAAACGTAAAGTCATAATTATTTTTTTTTGTCGATCCGGATTATCTTATCACTAGTCAAGAACGCAAAATCGTTCAGTTCGTTCTAGTGGAAAAAATTTATATTTGATTTGATCACACGCGTAGATATATATGGAGGGAGATTTTCAATTTTTTGGATTTAAGGTACCTGAAAAATTGGAAAAAAAAACGAATTCGAAAATCAAAAATTAAATCATTTTGATTTGGAAATTTTATTATCAAATTAAACATGCCCAGCAGGCTTGCAAGCCTACCGAAGAAATTTTATTAGAAAAAATAAATTATTAATTTTATTAAAAACAAATTCCGTATCAACTGATTTTCTAAAATGAACACCCCATAATAAATATCTGTTAATTTGTATTTATTTGATTAAAAAATCAACCTAATAATGATAAATTCATTGTATATACCTAGTTATTTAATGAAAAAAATGTATTCGATAATTTTTTTCTTTCTTTAAAATCATATGAAATGAATCTACTGAAATTTCGAAAAAATAATTCCCTTATTTCATTGACAATTTAATTCATACACTAAAAGTCCCATAAACAACGGTGTTTTTGTCACTATGACAGCAAAAAAAGTTTACCCTAACTTTTCCAGCGACAAAACTGAACCTAGCTTTAAGATTCTAGTAGGCCTGCATCATCGGTGTCTATCAACACTGACATGACAACCAACATTGTTATTAACAAAAATTGTCATTAACAAAAAACGTAGAAGTTCTGAAAATCAAGTTGTTTATAAGAATTGTATTTTTAACAATTGTACTTTTCCTCTAAATTAAATAAACTAATTTATGTCTTAATTTTGTTAATTTTGTGATTTACGTATTGATTCATTAAATTGTCTTACCGAATTACACTCAAGCTTTTTTTAAACTTGATATTTTATAATTCGAGTTTTGTTGCCTTTGGGCAATTTTACTCAAAAAACTACCAGAAAAAATTACGAGTTCGTAGGACGAGTAATTTTTTCACAGGTAGTTTTTTTCGTTTAATTGCCAGGCAACAAAATTCTCATTAAAATGTCAAGTTTACTTCGGCAAAAAAAGCTCTCGTGTAATTATAAGTGAAAATATTTTAAAAACATTTAAAGATAAAAATTAAAAAAAAAAAAAAAATTCTCTGAAATGCAATTGGGGTAGAATGTCTCACCCTGGTATCTAAAGAAAACGGTGCGAAATATAAGCTTGGGTACTTCTATAACAATCCAGTATACATGTCGATACAAGTCAATATCCAATGGAGAAAGCGAAACAAGCTCATACTAGAAATAAGGAATTTTCTATTAATCAAGGATAGTAGAGTTTTATCAAGCTAACTATTTTAATAGGTACTAATAATAAAATTGCATTCAAAGTCTCTCATTTCCCCAGTTCGAACTATAAAATTATGGATAGGTTGTGTTGGTTGACTCAGTGCCTAAATTGAAATCTATATACGAGTAATATAAAATTAAGGTTTTGTCTGTACATTGCTCCAAATCGCCCTAAGCTTTAGATATACAAGTTTCAAGCAAAGTTTTCAAAGTTAACACCTTCAAAAAATTTCTGTCTGTTCGCGCAAATTTTCACTTAAGTTGAAATAAAAACATCTGGGGGTATTTTTATTAAATTTCGTATTTTGATCAGATTTTTTCTAACTTAAAATGATAGCATAGAATATTTTCATATTTTCACCCCAAAAGGGGGTTTGGAGCGCATAATTGGAAATTAACAAATAACTCCTAAACTTGAAAGATTTCAATTTGCTGATGGTAATAGATTCAAATTTTCTTAGAAAATCAGAAGATGGTGTCATCTATTAAATCCAATGGAATGGATTATTTTTAATTATATGTCAGAAGGGTTGTTTTTCACCCCCTCAGGAATCGAACCCGAGTGCTAGTCCCGGCCATCTGGCTCACCTGCGAGGTGCGAAACTCTGACATTTGTAAACGCGTTAAATATTTTACTCAAAGATTGTTATCTTAATTTGTAAAATTTCGTGATCTAGTGATTCTAAATTTAAACACATAGACATGCCATATAATTTAAATAAAGGTCGTTGAGTGTTTCGAATTTTGAAGAGATTCAAAATTCGAAGACTTTTCCTAATTGAATATGATAGTCCAAGAGCCCATGTCCCATTTTTCATGAAGTGTTTGATTCAAGTAGATATTTCACCTAGAGGTATTAATAGCATAGATAAGTGGGGAATCGGCTGTTTTCCTGATCTACCTGGGTACTGGGGCTACTGCGCATAGGAGAAAGTATTCGAAAAATGTTCGCCAAAAAAAAGTGTTTGATTCAAAATCCATCAAATAGTATTCGACAGTTAAGTTGATTTTAAATTAAAAATTAACTAAGCCAGACACTTTTAGGGGGGAAAAATGCAACTTTAGGGTTGTTTGGAATTTAAAATCAACTTAACTGTCGAATACTATTTGATGGATTTTGAATCAAACACTTTTTTTTGGCGAACATTTTTCGACAACTTTCTCCTATGCGCAGTAGCAGCAGTACCCAGGCAGATCAAGAAAACAGCCGATTCCCTACTCATCTATGCTATCAATACCTCTAAGTGAAATATCTACTTGAATCAAACACTTCATGAAAAATGGGTCATAGGCTCTCCGACTATGAGAGATTTCAATTTGCCGATGGTAATAGAATCAAATTTTCTTAGAAAATCATAAGATGGTGTCATCTATTAAATCCGGTGGGATGTATTATTTTTAATTATATGTCAGAAGGGTTCAATTAAATTCTGTTAGAAATAAAATTGTAGAGAATGTGATTCCGACAACTTTAGTTTAAAGTAAGTAGGCTCAAGAAAAAATTCTAGGCCTTTGGGCAAACTAAACCAAATTTTGTATATACAATCTGAGAACACCTAAAGAACTAATTGTTAAATTTATTTTTCTCTCCGACAAATCTTATCTTATAACAAATATTTTCAATAAAATTCAGTCTGAGAAAAAAAAACGTCAGGAACCTTTTGGCTTGTGCTGCGCTCCGATTGAAACAAACAAACATGTAAGTCTTCCAGGCAAACAAGTAAATATTGTGGACTTTTGAAAAGTTTCATTAGTCCTAACATAATTAATAGCAATTTTTTTTTACATTTCGCTTTTCTTTTGATTCAATTGAAGAAGAACTAGAAATGTTTTTGTTCAATTAATTAATTCCATTACAAGTGGAAATAAATTCAAAACGCTTATTATTTAGGTCATGATATATAGGTGTATATTATGTACGTATTTTCTTTATTCTGCCCTGTTACGTAAATCGATCGACTCTTTGATCTAAATGAATGGTTTGCCATTGGTAGGGAAGACTTATCAACCCTGAATAATGTCCATTGTGTCACAGACAGGTCATGGCTTCCTCTTCTTTACCCTCCACTTCGCGATTTATCGTATTTCTCTCTCATTCTCTTTCACAAATAGCACAAATACATGACTATATTCATTTAGGAATATTGCTATTTTAGTAATATCTATCAACATATAAAATTTCTGATATATGTATGGCCTATGGTCAAGACCAGCGCTTCTTAAACTTTGTCATCGAGATTTTTTCGCGATCCCAGAAATTAAATTTTAAATAAAGATTAAAAATAAATAAGTAGGTTATAATGAAAGGAAGTCCAAATTATTTAAATTTTTTTATTCAAATACCGACGTTTCGGAGACCTTTTCTCTCCTTCTTTAGGGTAATGAATAGCTAATGATGGGTGAGTATAACTCGGCTTCCATTTGTCTCTCTTTTCAGTGAATACAACAATATTACAATACTTTTCACCATTATATCACAAGTGTACTTAGTTGACTAAGTTTTTTGTCTCTCTTTTCATCATTATATCACAAGTGTACTTAGTCAACTAAGTACACTTTTGATATAATGGTGAAAAGTATTGTAATATTGTTGTATTCACTGAAAAGGGAGAGAAATGGGAGCCGAGTTATACTCACCCATCAATAACTATTCATTACCCTGAAGAAGAAGAGAAAAGGTCTCCGAAACGTCGGTATTTGAATAAAAAAATTTAAATAATTTGGACTGCCTTACATTATAACATACTTATTTCGCTTACCAGTCCGTCTTTCTAAGAAAATAAATAATATTAAAAATAAATATTTTCCCATACACAATTTATTTTTTTGGTAAAGAATACTATAATAGTATTTATTTGCACGAAATTTTCTCTGGAGAGAGTCGGACTGGTAGAACTTTTAATTGGAAGTAATGGAAGGCAGCCCAGGGGTAATGAGGAAAGAAAAAATTAACACATATCCAGATAAGGTTTAATTTAAATTGAAGGCTCTAATGGCCCTGGCAGTCTATACGCCCGAAAAAAAAAAAAAATTAAATTGAAAGTTTTTGTTCCGAGAGTAACAGAATTTAACACTCTTTAACACTCTAGTAACACTCTTTTATTGCCACCTCCAAGGTGTAATTTATTGGATTCCTTTCTCTTTTCTTTTCAAACCGGCGTTTCGGAGGATTCTTCCCTCCTTCTTCATGGTTTCAAGAGTTCAATGAAGGAAAAAAAAGTTTTTCTATGCTCTTCTAAGGAAGAAAAAAAGTTTTAAACACTGCTGTGGAGAGAGGAAGGAAGCATTTTAATTTTTACCTTCATTGACCGCTTGAAACCCTGAAGATGGAGGGTAGAATCCTCCAGAACGTCGGTTTGTAGGAAAGGAGGAAAGAATCCAATAAATTACATCTTATTTGGATATGTGTTAATTTTTTCTTTCCTCATTACCCCTGGGGCTGCCTTCCATTACTTTCAATTACTATAATAGTATATTTACATATGAAAAGAAGTAGTTTTAGGATTTGTTTCAAGTAGGTATACAAAAATTAATGATAGAAAACCACATTTTAATGAGACAGGTGTGCATGTTTTTTGAGGTATAACAAATTAAATCTTGGTGCAATAATTGACATTGCTGGATGGGAAGCATCTTAACGTTTTTTCGTGTTGAACAATATTTGGTTTAATAAGCATTACAGCTGAAAACGTCGTTTCACATAAGTATGTGCTGCTGAAAGGCAGAAGAATATTTAATGCCATATCAGAAAATTTGGGAAATTCAGTTCTAGCCCCGATCCAGAATTCAGTCAAATATTTTTATAGAAACTCACTTTTTAAATTTGAGTCACTAGATACTCAGCAAATTCCTCTTGGGCTTTGTATGGCAGGTGATTAATCTCATTAATGTCAATCAATCATGGTTTACAGAATATGTAAAGATAAATAAATAATTACGATTAATGTCTCTTTAAATTCATGTATATGAATTAAATTTTCGGGACTCCAACATTTAGCTTTGCGACCCCATTTGGGGTCGCGACCCATTATTTAAGAAACACTGCCCAAAACTAAAAAAATAAAAACGAAAACAAACATAAGTTCAAAAACCTCAATAAAAGAACTCAAAAAATAAATATAATACCTGGATAAGTGCGACCCGGAGAAACCTCTCTTACTGAGACTTTTTGTCAGACCCGGCACCTTCATACCCAAAAACCTCTTTAATTGATACTAATGATCTATTATACTTTAACTGAGACATTTCTTGGCTATGAGTACATTAACGCGTATTAAGTATGTTCTTACCTTTGGGAAAGTACAAAAAAGAAAAATCTTGTTCTTTATTGATAATTGTATAGCTCACAATAATATGCCCTTATTAGACCATTTAAAACTCGTGTATTTACCAGCTAATTACAACCATTAGATCAAGGTGTTATCAATAATTTTAATAGTCCAAGAGCTGGTGACACATTTTCGAGTACGGATTTGACCCAACTAGAAATAATGCGGTAATAGTACCGTCTATGATAGTTGTACAAGGAATGGCCAGTCTGGCTGGTCTAAGCAGGTGGACCAGGTACTGCGCTTGGTGTGAGTGCGGTAAAAAATACATATGTGTTAAAAAATATTTTTGACCCACAATGAAATTATAAAAATTATAATTTATAGTCAATTATAAACATAATATATTCACTCCAGACCATTTGAGTGATGGGACGTGGAACCAGACCACCCAAAGTGTATTTTTACAACATGAAAAAAATAGCATCATGACAGAAAATAATTTAAGACAAACCAAAGTGAGTTCTTTTAATCTTAATTCTTATGTGATTAAATAAAGCAATATTTGATCTTACAAGTATATTGTAGTATGATGAACCTGTCAATAACTATCCCTCTCTAAGTGAGAGACCTCTATAAGTGAGAAAACAATCTTGGTCCCTTCGAGTCCCATTTATCCAGGTTTCCCTGTAATAATATATTTAAAAATAACATAAATATATATTATATTAGGTTGGAGTTGGTGGTGTTTCACAAGGATAAAAATAAAAATACAAAGATTTTTTTAAATTTACTGAACTTCAGTCAATGTTCTCCTGACGATGAGTTAAGAGCTCTAAATATATAGAGTCAATTTAAAAAAATCTTTGTATTTTTATTTTTCTCTGAACCTCAGTCAATATTCTGCTGACGATGAGTTAAGAGCCCGAAATATATAGAGTAAATCGCTATGCCATCTAGTAGACCCCCCCCCGAATTTGCTACAACCAATTGGTTTGTCTTCATGACACCGAGTCTAATAAGGTTAAATATAACTGGGTGTCCCAGGTGCACAGTTTTTTATAAGGATTGATGGGTTGAGACTGTGGGATCCCCAAAATGTGGATGCAATCAGGGCAGCTAGGGACGTTCTGGTGGGTGGAATGCGGAATGTTTACTGCTTGGAAGACCAATTGGCTATAAATGGTTCGACTTATGCACTCTTATATGGGCGTCTGGACCCTAATAATAATTTTCTCCTCAACACGCCTTTGCCCATCTCCAAAACGCGACTTATCCACCAACTAAGAACCACAAATGCTCGAGTTGTACATTTTTATGTCAACTCCAACAGTTATAAATTGGACCCAAATGTGAACTGCACGCTATGCAATATGCAGGCAAAGGAAGATTTAAAACATATTCTGGTAGATTGTCCGATATTTACTGGTTCGCGCAGTCACTATTTGTATAAATATTTTCTTGCCTCTGTGGTGGTAGATGAAGATAACTTCGTAGAAATTATAATGAACATTTGTAATGAGGAACAAGCAAAAGACTTGTTTCACTTTGTGGTTGAGGCTCTCCGCATCCGGTCATTTATAGTTAATGAATAGATAAACTAAAAAAATTTCAAATTAGATTTTTAATTTTTTTTTTGTTTTTTGTTTTATTTGCTTTATTTTTTTTTTTTTTATATTGTTTTATTATTGTATTTTTATTTTTTATTATATTTTTTCAAAATTGTAATAGCCAAACTGACTTTAAACAATAAATTATCTATCTATCTATTATCTATATAGAGTAAATTTAAAAAAATCTTTGTATTTTTATTTTTCACCATAAATTCTGTTCATTATTTTATATTATCTTCAGTCAATGATGAGTTAAGAGCTCAAAATATATAGAGTAAACTAAAAAAAATCTTTGTATTTTAATTTTTCACCTTGTGAAATACCACCAACTCAAACCTAATATAATTTTAATAATGTTTCACTATAAACCAACACCGCATTCCCTAAATTCGATAAATATAATGGTATATCTAACATTTCCAAAAAAAAATAATTCAAGGTCCTCATAAAAAAAATGAACCTTTCTTAGATATTTAACTTTTAAATAACTATCTCATTGGAATTTTTTTTAGTTTTTTAAGAAAAAAATTAAAATTAAATTGATTAACTGCGAACGTCACGTTTCTTTAGACCACCATCCCCCCTTGTCACATATCATCACTCTAAGCAATACCCCTCCCACCCCTCTGTTTGCGAACGTATTTTATGAATGGCCCCTAAAAGTGGGGATGATGAATTTTATATATGGGTATTAAGGCAGAATGAAAGTCATTAATTGTGAATGTTCTGTTAGAGTGACTTGTTGCCAGTGAAATGATTCTTTTTGTAAAACGTCTGCTGGAGATCAATTGTGCGTGTTTTTGTGATTTAGGGGAGTGTGAAAACCCTATTA
The DNA here is from genome assembly GCA_024734495.1 of Forficula auricularia. Taxonomy (NCBI): domain Eukaryota; kingdom Metazoa; phylum Arthropoda; class Insecta; order Dermaptera; family Forficulidae; genus Forficula; species Forficula auricularia. The sequence goes on from JALMQS010000070.1 coordinate 18,732,493, forward strand.
CTACCAGTAAATAATTTATTAAAAAAAGTTTTTTTTTTAATAACATATTAAAACATGCACTGATGATTTTCCAGCGGACGTGCACTGATGAAGAGCTGCGGTGAAGCGATCGAAACGTGTTATAAGTCGATCTAAAATAAAAGTCTGAATAAAAAATAACATTTTTATTTTCTATGAAAGATATTAATTTGCCGATGGTAATAGATTCAAATTTACAAGAAAATCATAAGTTGGTGTCATCTATTAAATCCGATGGAATGGAATATTTTTAATTATATGTCAGAGGGGTTGTTTTTCACCCCCTCGGGAATCGAACCCGAATTCTAGTAACAGCAATCCGGGCCATCTGGCTCACCTCCGGGATGCGAACCTCTCTTACATATGTACACGCGTAAAATATTTTACTCAAAGATTGTTATCTTAATTTGTAAAATTTCGCGATATAGTGATTCTAAATTTAAACATATAGCCATGCCATATAATTTAAATAAAGGTCGTTGAGTGTTTCGAATTTTGAAGAGATTCAAAATTCTAATGGCAATGAAATGACTTTTCCTAATTTAATATGAAAGATATTAATTTGTCGATGGTAATAGATTCAAATTTACAAGAAAATCATAAGTTGGTATCATCTATTAAATCCGATGGAATGGAATATTTTTAATGTATGTCAGAGGGGTTGTTTTTCACCCCCTCGGGAAACGAACCCGAGTGCCAGTAACAGCAATCTGGGCCATCTAGCTCACCTGTGGAATGCGAACCATTCGGTGAAAAACAATCCCTTTGACATATAATTAAAAATATTCCATTCCATCGGATTTAATAGATGACACCAACTTATGATTTTCTTGTATTTTTATTTTCATCTTTTTCTACCATAGTGGCTTTTTCTTCTTCTTCAAGTGCCATCCTCTATTCCGAGCGTCGGCGATTACTATACTCTCCATAGTATGACACTTGTAGAAGAAGAAGAAGAAGCCACTATGTTATAAAATGGTGAAAATAAAAATGCTATTTTATATTGAGACTTTTATTTTGGACAGACGTAGATCGACTTATACACGTTTCAAGCGCTTCACTACAGCTCTTTATCAGGGAACGTCTGCTGGAAAATCATCAGTGCTTGTATTTATATTTTATTTAAAAAAAAAACTTTTTTATAAATTATCTACTGGTGGTAATCAGAGCTGGGCACAACATCGTTAATCCGTTAATCGTTAATTAACGAAGTTAAAAAATTGGTTAACGATTTAACTTTTAAGTTAAACTAAAAAATGTTAAGGTTTTCTTAACTCCGTTCAATTGAACTTCCGTTATATTGGTTGTTGACATTCGTTTTCATTGAGGTAATAAGTAATTTCATTTTTACTTTTTAGTTTTCTAAATTTCATTTTTCATTTATTATTTTTAGTAATATTTCCAAACAAAGTAAATTAATTATTCATTTTCTTTTTTTTTTAATCATTTTTTAAGAAAGTAATAATATAAATTTATAGTAAATTTTATATTTAATATACTATTTAAATTAATAAATTATATTAGACAATATTTTATACTGTAAGTACAAATATTCATAAATATTATAAATAAATAAATAAATCTTTATTACTCGACCTGCTTAGAGGCACAAGTGGCTATGTCAACAAAACATCAATACAAATTAACTACAGAAATTAATAAACATAAATACAAATCAATTAAAAGAAAAATAACAATTAACAAACAAGAAAAAGAAAAAAAATAGAAATATGCTAATTAACAAATAACATGATCATTGATTTCCATCAAAAGACAAAACGTAATTTAAATAATTCCGCGCAAAAACCCGATACCAGGAGGAAACGACGCATTAGTCATCCCGAGATTTGCCATAAGTTGTTAAGGAAACCTGGTCAAAACCTTAACAAGGATGGTATGACCTCTCTCTACCTCAGCTAATCTCTGCTTGTGAAAACTAAATAAAATTTTACACATTTTTTTCTTATTTTGAATGAATTTTAAATTATTTAATCAATTTTTCTAAGGAAACCGTTTTTAATAGAATTGTTTATTAAATATAACACTGCTATTCCGTCTAGCGCTGCAGTTGTACGCCTTTTTCTTCAGGAAAATATGTTTTAAGGGCGAAACGATCATCGCTGTCGGGTAACAATTTTAATATGCTAATGTTTATAAGTGAAACATGCACCTAATGCAAAATGATGATCAATAACTGATTGCTGTTTTTTGCAATAGGTGCATATGTTTCTGTGATTTCTCCCTAAAAGCATCAAATACTTAATTTAACTAAATTATTTGTTTGATTTATCTCTGTACCACTGTACCAAAGCCAAGCCTCATCTATTATCTTTAATATACATATAGGTAATGCTTAAACATCAGTACAACTTTTAGGGGGTTAACTTTTAAAGGATAACTTTAACTTGCGTTAAATTTATGAAAAGTCAACGCTTTAAAGATTATCGAAGTTAACTTTGTGAGTAGCGGATTAACGATTAACAAAGTTAACTTTCGAATTAACTGTGCCCAGCTCTGGTGTTAATAATGTTTTCATACTGGCACCTTAACCAATTTATTGAAATAAGTTTTTGTTTTAATCAAAATAGAGCAGATAAAAAAAGAACCTGCTCATTTAAATACTTTGTAGCTAAGATCTTAAAATTTATCACCTTCAATAAATCCTTATAGCCATAAAGATAGATGTATAGCAAGCAGTTATTTGTAGCTGGTTTATAGGTACATTACTTATTGTGTACTATATGTCTTCGCTATTGATTTCTATAAAATTATAACGACTTGAAAACAAAGGCACAAGGCTTAAGAACTAACGACCTGGATAATTACAAGTTCAGGATTCATCAATAATCACTTGACGATCTAATCAGTGGCCGTCCTATAATAATGAGTTTTATTTAATTTCCAAAGAATATTATCAAGTAAGACTTTATAAAATTAAACATTTTTTTTTCTAGTTAACCGACATGACATTTCAGAGTCGTTCGTTCTTTGTATGGCAATGTCGTGTTTTGCTATTAGCTCGGGGATTTGTGTCCGCCCCTAGAGGCCCTCTTTTTGATGCCCTTGCCAGACAAGTTTCAATGCTCCCCGTCACTTGTTTAACGGCTTTGCTGTATGATGTCATCAAATCCAGTGACATTACCGAGTCCATTTTCAATGAGATAAGAAAAAACAAAAGATCAACTGAGATCGATTTTGTAAATTATTTAACTGTTCATTCTAAATTCTTACAAGAATTTTCCATTCAATGTGCAGAGAGGAAAGGTGTTAATTAATCAGCTATTAAGTGGCATTAATAGACAATTCTAAAAATTATTCAAACGTATTGATTTACTGTTGATCCATTTACAAATACTCGTATATTCCTGTCATTTGTCGTTACACAGTTTTTGAAATTTTATTGTACAACTTTTAAGAGGGAGGTAATACAACATTTACAAAATATACCTACGTTCCCTAACTACACTGTTAAAATATTTTTATATAATTTTACTATAAATAAGCTGACCTGTTCTGATGTGGCCATCCACTTGACTTTACCATACAACCTGGCCCCTCATTTATATTTAATATTTAATAAAATTATGTATGGGAAGGAGTTTTTGGATTTTTAGATTAATCTGGGCCCACTGATTATGTATACAAAATTTGATTGAGATCTTAAATAGCCAAGATTTTCATTTTTTGACCCCCCCCCCCCATTTTGGTGGGTTGGTTTTTGCATTTAATGGACTTCTGGGGGCCCACTGATTATGTATACAAAATTTACTTGAGTTTGGTACAAAAGCCTAGATTTTCATTTTTGACCCTCCCCCATTTTGGGCGGTTATGTTTTGCATTTTTAGACTTCTGGTGTCCCACTGATTATGTATACAAAATTTGGTTGAGTTTGCTCAAATGACCTAGATTTTTAATTTTTAAGCCGCCCTCCACCCCCCTTCATTTTTGGTCGATCTTCACCAAAATCTAATCAGCTCTTATTATCAATGGACCAAAACTACGTGTGAAATTTGGTTTGATATTTTCACTAGTTTTTGAGCTAGCTCGTCCACAAAATTTGGTAACTCACAGACTAACAGACATTTTGACAAAACAATTATTTTCTCGAAAAATATAATTTTTTCGATGTTCACTTATTAGGGCTTTTTTGTAGACCGAAATGCCATGGTTTCCTTCAATTTTTTTAATCAAAATAGTTTGAGCCGTTTTTGAGATATTTCGAAAAAAAGAAGGAAAAAAAACACTTTTTTCATGCATGATTACAATACTTGACCATACCCTGTATGTTAAATCTGGCCTCAAAACTTTTTAAAACTATTACATACCAGTGTTGTAATGTTACAACATATTTTTTAGTAATAAGTATCTAATTAATACAAGAAAATACTAAAGTTTCAATTTATATCGGTATATCACTCGCATCCATAATAAATATTAATTAAAACAGGAATAGCATAGAATTGGACAATAAATAAAATACAGAGTTTTTATAAATGGGCCAGACGTTTCGTCGATTTATTTCGACTTCCTCAGTGCGCCCCATCTTATCACTCTTTGAAAACAACAAAGTCAAAATTGAAAACATTACTTAGTTTTGGTGTTTTCAATATTGTTTTGTTAATTATTTCCAGAATAAATGTACAAGAATAAAAATTCCTTCTAATTTGTTTGTGGTTTACGTTAATCTAGTAGCTATGATGCTAATTTATTTGTAAAAATTGATTTATTAAAACAACGTACCACCGTCAAAACCTGTTTTAATGATAATTTATAAGTTTAATTTATTACACAAATAAATACCAAAATTCAATTTTGCAATATTCACCTAACTTGGCAATGCTCCACTCAAATTTGAAAAAATGCACACCAAAATATAGGGAATAAAAAGTCCTTTAAAATGATGTCTCACTCGAATCCCCTTTTCAATATAAGATTTTTTTTTTTGGGGGGGGCTCTGGGGAGCAGGGGGTGAAGGGGGGAATCTAATTTATACGTCATAATTCCTCCCCCTCAATTACAAATTTGACGTGTCTCAGCTATTTTTGAAAAAATTTGCTAGTTTAGCGATAGGGGTGGAAGTTTTCAACCAGGGGATGCTGTCCAAAAAAGTACCCTCATTTTTTGAAAATTTATTTTAAACTTCGCTTTTTTTTGCAAATTTCATCGAATACGAGATCATTTTCTTTTTTTACAAATTTAACATTAGATTAGACAAATTTAAAAAAATTTGACATTAGATTTTTAAAAAATATATGTATATTGAGTGTTTTTAGAAATGAATTAGTCTAAAAATTCTCAAATCATCTTTATTTATTCCTTTTTTGTATTATTACTATTTTAATAGTTCCCCAGCGAGAACCATTTTTATTCGACTAAAACTCGTCTGAACTTGTCTTTGACCTGCTTGAACTGGAACATATACCAGGCAGGGACTTTAAATCTTCTATCAGCACCCTTTCCGGAAAATCATTCATTTTAATTGCCCCTTGAAACTATGCAACAATTGTATTTCATTACTAGAACCAATAAACAAAAAATGTTTCTTATAGAAATATTTGAAATTTCGTATAATAATTTGAAAATTTAAAGATCCTTCTGAAATTTTGAAGTCGACCTTATATAATTATGAAAATACTCTAAATGTATGAAATTTTAGGGATGCGCCCACAGCATCTTTAGTCCCCACACCACTGATATATATATATATATATATATAGTATAATTTTTTTTGTTAAACAATGATTTCCTTAGAATGAAAAGAATTGATATGAGAGCCAGACTAGCCTTTACAGTAGTGATCTTCAAACTTTGTGGACTCTCGGAAACCTTACTATAAGGTTTTTTCTGGCAACCCATCCCACCCTTAGTAAAATATATCTTAAAATAATATTTACATGTAAATCAATATGTTATAAGTATTTTATGTAAAGACAATTGAAGAAAAGTACTGTATTTTTTATTAACAAATTTTAATATAAAATTAATGTAATTTACTCATTAATAGCATTAAAGATTGAGCCGCTACGAACGAATCGGCAGCCCACACACGAAGATTCTGATTAATTTTTAAATATAACTAAAGGTATTTTTATATTTTTTAGTTGAGAGATTGCTTTATAATTATTTTTTTTCGAATTATTATTTTGACTCGCGGAACCCCCAGAGATGTAGGTACAGCGGATTTTCAGGGTTCCGTGGAACACAAGTTTAAGACTTTACAGGAAGCAACTCGAGCCACTTTGAGGCCTCTGTAACATTGCACTGGAAATCTGTAAATGGCTGAAATTTTTTTCCCACAATACGGGTCCATAAGCTTAACTAAATTACCAAATTTCATATTTCTATTCTTTATTACTTCCAAGTTACAAAAAGCCAAGATAAGATTTTCGTCACTCACTCACTCACTGATGACTGACTGACTTACTCATCAAAATTCTAGAGTACTTCTGCTGATCCTAGAATGCTGAAATTGGTAAAGTTTGGGGTACAACTAAAGGGAAAAATCAAAAAAGCAAAACTTTCCCTTCATCAGGATTTAAAATGAAGGGCTGAAATTTATATGCTAAATCAACATAATATAGTGAAAAATATGATTATCATAGGATGCTAAAACTTAGCATGTTGGTAAGTTTTGGTGCATTAATAAAGAGTGAAATCGCAAAACCGACTTATTTCCACATATTTTTTAATTTTATTCTCATATAAATGAATTTGACTTTTTATAGTATTTTAACAGTTTTACAGGAAACTAGGCAAGAGTGATTTAATTAACAGGGATTTTAAGAGATATTACTTGCCAAAGTAAGCGGATATTAGGCTTTTTATATAAAAAAAGAAGATTCAATTCTATCTTTATGAGGAAATATTTATTATTGGCCGACCACCATGGCTGTTTTTATAGTATTATTGTTGTGTACTGCTGGGCACGGGGGACGGCAAAAGTCCGCGCTACCTACGCCTCTTTGAATCCATCGATAATTCAAATAATAATAAATATTTCCAATATAAAACTGTCATTTAAGGAAAATGAAGTTTAAAAATTGAAACTCTTATCCATTTTCTCTTATAATTAAACCGTCTACTTTGAGTTACTAGACATTTACATTATTAATTATTTAAAACTTCATTAGATGGTCCTATATTTAGACGGGGAGTTTTTAAAAGCATTTTTCCAGGATATTAGTTTTCAAGATTTCCTTTCTCCTGGCCTCTTGAGTTCAGACCTGCCTAAGCTTTCATTTCCATCATTCCCGACGTGTGACGTCACGCTTGTTTGCTCTAGCCTCGCGATGCGATGAGCGAATTCTCGGGATTAAGGTCGAAGCGCGGGGTTGGGATTCAACCCGGAATCGATCCCTGGAACCTTATAAAGGTGAATAATTTAAGAAGTGGGGTTCATGCCGCGCGAGAAGAGCGTTGGACAAACATCTGGATTTTTTTTCATTTTTATTTAATATTTCTAAAAAAAATTCCAATTTTATATATTGGCGACAATGCTCAAACAAATATCCAATGACTTTAAAATTTTAATTAATTTATAATAAACTTATTAAGGTCCGAACTGACTTCAAAGTAATTTAAGTTTTAATTTCAATGAGTTGAAAAACTACAAATACAAACCAAACGGTTGGTTAATGACAGACAGAGTTTTTTAATTATAAAAGATTGAAGAATGGGGTGTTTAAGATGTATCTAATAAATATTTGTTTTATCCAGGGCTATGGGTTCAGAGTCGGAGAAGGGAGGCATTTCTGGCCCGAGGAGCCGAAGTCGGGAAAAATGTGTCGACTCCTACCAGGCATTATTCTTTTTTTTGTTTTCAATATTTTTTTTTTCAAGTTTAATATTCAAAATTGGCAAAATACTGTTTCTTGCTAGGAAGTCTTTCAAGTAAATGCACTGCATGAATAAGGGTTCCTTTCGTTTTCCAAATTTACTTGCTATTTGCTTTTCAGAAAAATGTATCTAGTTTTGTTCAGAAAAATGACAAAGGGTAGTTTATTTGTATGAAGTTTCTCATGCTTTTCAGTACATATTATACAAATAATTCTTTACAATTAAGGGGAGATTTAAAAAAAAATTATATTTTAAAAACTAAAAAACACGCTTCTAAAAGTACAAAATAATGTAATAATACCTAATCAATAAGCATGGGGCACTGAAACATGTACTTTTAATTAATTTTGACTTTGATTAAGTATTACATTATTTTGTGCATTATAGAAGCGTGTTTTTTTTTAGTTTTTTTTTTAAAATATAATTTTTTTTATTTTATTTTTTAGTCTTAATTATTTTTAAAGAGAAAAGTTTTTCGAATTTAACAGAATGAAATGTATTTATTTTTACTATTTTTATATAATTTCATTTAAATTGAGTAGGAAAACAATTATTTTTATAGAGAAATGTTTTTGGAATTTAAAAGAACAAAAATCACATTGATAGATAGATACATACATACAAACATAAAAGTGAAGCTAATATAAAGCGTGTAAAAATAATAAACTTTTGATAAAGCTCATTTCGGTCTATTGACCCATATGTTCAGGAGTATAATACTGAATGACAAAAGTTGAAATTTGATATTCAATATCCCATACTACTAAAGCGCATTTGTGCCTGCCTCTGTATCTACCTAGCTATGTACTCATGTCCGTCCCCCAACAAAAACAGTCGTCATGGTTACCAATATATAAAATTAAGGTTTTGTCTGTACATTGGGGTGGTGGTGTGATGGGGGGGGGTGGATTTTTTTTTTTTTTGGGGGGGGGGGGGGTCGAGGTGTCTAGAAGGAGAGCCCCTTGTCTAGTAATTATATAATACAGTCGACTCTCGATAATTCGAAATCCAAGGGACTACAAGAAAAATTCGAATGGAAAAGAAGTTTGAATTATCAAGAAGAAAGAAAGAAAGAGTTTTTATTATATTTTTGAAAATATATTTACATAAATTTTATATATATAGCATCAAGTAAAAAATAATGAAAACGACAAAAAGAAACAAAAAAATTACATAATATAAATTAACATTGCAATAGTTTATAAGGAATTTGGTGTTGGTAATTTGCGAAACATTTTTAAATTATTGGATAAAAACTTGGTAGGTTTCATATTAAGATTGATTTCAATAGATAAAAACATACCTAATTAAAAAAAAATTGAATTAAAAAGAGGGGAAGTGGCCTAGAGCTCGGATTATAGAACGTTCTTCACCTTCTTGTTATGAAAAGGATTCGAGTTATCGAGCGTATCAAAATACACTACATTTTTTCGATTTACCGAAGTTAACAGCTGAAGAGTTCGAATTATCGAAAAATAGGAATTATCGAGAGTCGACTGTATGTTGAAGATGAGAAATATAATACTATATGTTTTAGGTGAACTGCTAATGGAATTAGGTGTACACCATCTTTGGAATTATATGGAATTATTTTGGAATTCATTTGATAATGTCCCTTCATCTACTGTCTTCTATACTTGGAAATCAAAGTGGGAGTGGAAGTAGGTGTACACGATATTAGGTCTCGGTTCACCTCTCGCTATTTCAGAGAAGACAAAGAATTATTAAGTTTAACGAACGTTTTATTATTATTTCGATTCTCACCCAGATTATTTTACTTGTTGTGAGTATGAATTATATTTATCTACATATTATTTTTAAGAGTGATACTTAATATTAAAAACTTTAATATTTTAATGATTTTTTGGTACATATTTAATTTTCTTGGAGTCGAGTGTTTTTTACCGACTCCGCAGCCTTGATTTCATGAAAGTTTATTATTTAAATATTCTAACAAGGCCTTCTAATTGAAAAATCAATGTGTGTAATCAGAATACCTATGTTTCGACACCTATTTTTGGAGTTGTTTTCAAATGCTGTGAAAAAATGTCTGGTGATAAACTGAGGGATTTTTTTTCAGTTGGCAAGTTCACACTTGCTGGCAAATCAGCTAGTTTGGCCGAATATGGAGCAAATCTGACCACAAATTTCAAAAGACCAAATTAACTCTTATCTCGAGAAAACGAAAAATAGAAGTGGAGTCAACACAATTCCCAGTATCAAGTGTGAACTTGTGGACTGGTAATGCCGTGAATTCTATAAAGATTCTCACATTAAAAATGAGGAATCTAGGTAGGTTTTAGTTCAAATTTCTTTTTAAATAAATAAATAAGAAAA
>JALMQS010000070.1:18744057-18796839 GCA_024734495.1 Forficula auricularia
TAATGAGAGCTCTCGGATTATAGAACGTTCCCTTCACCCTCTTGTTATGAAAAGTGATTCGGAGTTATCGAGCGTATCAAAATACACTACATTTTTTTCATCAATTGTGCCAACAAATGAAGAGTTCTGAATTCATATAAAAATAAAAGAATTATCTAGTGTCGACTGTATGTTGAAGATGAGAAATATAATACTATATGTCGAGGGGTGAACCGCGAATGGAATTATGTACAACATCTTTGGAATTATATGGAATTATTTTGAATTCATTTGATAATGTCCCTTCATCTATTGTCTTCTATACTTGGAAATTTGTATGACGATTTTATTTTATTTTGATTTACTTTACTTTGTTGTTTTACTCTTTTTATTTTGTCTTTGTTCCTTTTACATCTTTAATTAAAGTAATTTATTAAATTCATGTTTTTGAATTTCTCTTGTTAATTTATCTTATAATTTAACCCTCGACTCAAGATTAATCTTACAGAGGGTTAAATTTTATTATATATGTAAACTGTGTATGTAAACTGGAGCCAAATAAATATATGTATGCAATTAAAAAAAAAAAAAAAAAAAAAAAAAAAAATCAAAGTGGAAGTGGAAGTAGGTGTACACTATATTAGGTCGCGTTCAATTTCTGATATATGACCAGAGAAGACAAAGGAATTATTAAGTTTAACGAACGTTTTATTATTACTTTGATTCTCAAATTCAGATTATTTTACTTGTTGTGAGTATGAATTATATTTATCTACATATTATTTTAAGAGTGATAATTTTAATATTAAAAACTGCAAATATTTTAAATGATTTTTTGGTACATATTTAATTTTATGAGCCGAGTGTTTTTTACCGACTCTGCAGCCTTGATTTCATGAAAGTTTATTATTTAAATATTCTAAAACAAGGCCTTCTAATTGAAAATCAATGTGTGTAATCAGAATACTCTATGTTTCGACACCTATTTTTGGAGTTGTTTTCAAATGCTGTGAAAATGTCTGGTGATAAACTGAGGGATTTTTCAGTTGGCAAGTTCACACTTGCTGGCAAATCAGCTAGTTTGGCCGAATATGGAGCAAATCTGACCACAAATTTCAAAAGACCAAATTAACTTTATCTCGAGAAAACGAAAAATAGAAGTGGAGCCTCACAATTCCCAGTATCAAGTGTGAACTTGTGGACTGGTAATGCCGTGAATTCTATAAAGATTCTCACATTAAAAAATGAGGAATCTAGGTAGTCTTAGTTCAAATTTTTAAATAAATAAATAAGAAAATTAATTTCACAATATTCGCATGATTTAGTAGATATCCCGTTAAAAAATCTCCTCTTTAAGGAAGTTCGGGACAGCTGCATTCATCTGGTTGATCTTCGAAAAAATATTTTGTATTTCTGGAGAGGACAACTTCTGCTTACTAAATTTTTTAATAAAAATTGTTAATTTCGAATAAAAATCTTTGTTTTTGATAATATTAATAAAAGAATATTAAGATAAATTTTTTCTCATTATAAAAACATTTATTTAACACAAAATCGATTTCAAGTTGAATTCTACACCAGTGCTTTTGTTATATTCTGTTACGTAAATAATTTTTTATTTTTACATTTATAAATAACTAATTTACTAGACTGTCAAATCTATTGAAAAATGTATCATTCGATTCATAAAAGTTGAATTATTGATTCATAAATTTGTTGAGAATGATTTGTATAGAAGTATAGCCCTTTTAAAAGCTCGGTCCATTTACTTCCATGTTAAAAGGACAATTTTCAATAATTTCTTTCTCGGTAATGAGACAGACGATCAACTTCAAATTTCGGGAATAAATTTTAACTAAATATATATTTTAACTAATGAACTGAAATTTGGCATTAATGTTGAAATTAATAAGCTGCAGTTATGAACCTTTGTTCCAAGTTCTTTTTTTTAGCTCAAACCGCCCCTTGACAGATAAATAGCAAAATCTTTGAAATTCACATAGCCAGTCATGAAATATATAATTTTTCCTTTTTCCTCTAATCTTTAATATACGTATGCAATTTATAATAAACAAATTTTTTTTCTAATTGTTCCAGGAAACTTCAAAAACAGAGAGAAAGGATATGTCGTTATTATCTGTCACCTTCAAGACATAATGAATGTCTGGAAACCTTCGCTTCAGCTGCGGCTGCTTCAGCTTCAGGGAGCAGCGAGGCATATGCTCCTTGGGGAGAGTTGTTCGACTGGCTCAACATGACAGCCCTTAACGTAGGTGCCTCGAAAGAAAATAAAAATATCAATATTGCCAAATATAATGTATATGGTCCTCCCGGGGCTTTATAATCGTAGCTTTTAGCTTTTCTCCAGCTACAATTGAATAAAATAATCAATTACGCAAATCTGAAATTTTTTGAATGTAAATATATTTTAGTTTTAGTTTTATTAAATGGTTTTTGTAAACTTTAACTTGGTACTATCCATCTACCAATCTTAACTGAATCTTGGAATCGAATTTCGACCTAATTCTACCAAGCCGATTTTGTTTTTAATTTACCAGGAAAACGTATCTGCGATCACAATATACGAGGTCTGTTCAAAAGAAGAGGTGAAGTTTGAATTTTTTTGAAAAGTATTTATTTATTCATCAATATCCATTTTGTCCCCTTCAAAGTAATCCCCCTCAGATATAATGCACTTATGCCAGCGCTTCTTCCAATTCTCGAAGCACTTCTGACATGCGCTTTTCGGTATGGCTATCAGCTCGTTCTTCGATTCTGACTTTATCTTATCAATTGCGGCAAAACGCTTTCCTTTCAATGGTCTCTTCAGTTTTGGGAATAAGAAAAAGTCGCAGGAAGCCAAATCTGGTGAACAAGGTGGTTGAGGCATGATTAGGGTGTTGTTTTTGGCCAAAAAATCACGAACAAGCATTGATGTGTGAGCTGGTGCATTATCATGATGCAGAATCCATGATTTTTTTGCCACAATTCCGATCGTTTGAGCCGTATTGCTTCACGCAAACGTTGCATAACTTCCTTGTAGTATTCCTTATTAACCGTACGACCTGTTGGCAAGAACTCGTGATGCACCACGCCATTATAATCGAAGAAAACAGTGAGCAAAACCTTCACATTTGATCGAACTTGGCGTGCTTTTTTCGGTCTTGGCTCATCTGGCCGCTTCCATTGGGATGATTGGATCTTGGTTTCGACGTCATAACCATATACCCACGTTTCGTCACCAGTTATAACCCTTTTGAGCAAACCTGGATCGTCGTTGACGTCATTCAACAACTCCTGAGCGATACTAATGCGACGTTGCTTTTGCTCAAAATTTAGCAATTTTGGAACAAACTTCGCTGCCACACGTTTCATGCCCAAAACATTCGAGAAAATTGCATGGCATGAGCCGATTGATATGCCAACATCCTCTGCAACTTCCCTAATAGTGAGTCGACGATTTTTCAAAACAATTTTTTTCACTGTTTCAATGTTTTCTTCACTTGTTGACGTGGTTTCGACGTCATAACCATATACCGACGCTCATCGTCATCAACATCTTCTCGGCCTTCTATAAATCGTTTGTACCACTTATAAACACTTTTTTGAGACAAAGTGGACTCGCCGAATGCCACAGTCAACATTTCAAGTGCCTTGGAGCACTTTATTCCATTTTTAACACAAAATTTAATACATATTCTTTGATCCATTTTATTCAAAAGTCAAAAATCGAAGACACACACAAACGTGACTAACCTTTTCAGTTATCAACAAGAAACTACTAATCCAAATGGGCTGATAATGCCAACATATGACTAACACATGTGTACCAACATAACAAAAAAAATTTCGACAATCGAATATACACAGCCCGCAAAAATTGAAAATTCACCTTTTCTTTTGAACATACCTCGTATATATTATATATTGTTGTATTATTTTATTTATATACTAGATGCAAGGTCCGCCTTTGGCGGCCCTCTTGCTAGCCATGGGGGCTCGCCCCCTGGACCCCACCCTGAAACCCACTCAGCACCCCCACCCAACCCACCACCCCAATGTACAGACAAAACTTTAATTTTATATATATATAATTTCTATAGTTTTTAAGGAATTTGGTGTTGGTAATTGGTGAAACATTTTTTAAATTATTGGATAAAAAATACTTGGTGGGTTTCAGATTAAGATATAGAAATAAAACGACTTTATTTTTGGATAGAGTTCAACCTAATATATAGTATATATATATATATATATCGCTTGGTTTTGAAGAACATATAACGGAGATAACAAATAGTGCGATGAAGCTACTTGGCTTAATTGCCCGTAACACGAGACACTTTAGAAACATATTTGCACTGAAAAATCTATTCTATTCCATTGTTAGAAGCCGGCTGGAATATGCTAGTCCGATTTGGTCACCCTATTATAAAACTTATATTCAGAGACTTGAACGGGTGCAGAGAAAATTTCTGAGATATATTGCCTTAAGCTTCACGTCCCAATCGCGGAAATATCGTATGACGACCTGTATACTAGGTACCTGGTATAACACTACATATCTTGCCGCTTGAAATGAGGAGAGAACAGGCAGATTTTCTTTTTCTCTGTAATCTCATCAATGGCAAAGTGCACGACTCTCGACTCTTGGAATTAGTCACCTTAGCAGCCATAGAACTAGGAATCCAGAAATACTGTCAATTCCCAACCATAGATTTTCATACCTCATTTACTCGGGTATGAGTCGCATATTAAGAACAGGAAATCAGAATATGGCTCTCGATATATTTAATACATCCAGAAATGAGATTAAAAATCATTATTTCCGAAAGCTTAGCACATAAATGTTTGTATTTATGTTTGTGTTTTTTCGTTGTATGTACTTGTACTTATATTTATATATGCTTATATTTTGTATTCATGTCTAATTCTGTAATTATATCTGTATTTATACACATTCTACATATCTAGATTTGCATTCATATTTGTGATTATATTTGTATCTGTATCTGAATCTATATTTTATAGTTGTTTTTTTCTCGTATTTGTTTTGTGTTAATATCTAAAATTATTGTTAAACATTTTTTTTCTCACTATTCTATTGTATAAATTGATTAAAATTGGGCTTTCTGTCAGTGTATATATTAATACATGAATAAATAAATAAATAAATAAATAAATAAATAAAGATATATAATATCGATATTTATATATATATATTTGTGTATGTTTATTTGCATCAAGCAGAGGACAACCTCTTTGTTTCTCTTTGTAAAAATTTCAAATTCATAAATTTAGTTTGCCATTCAAAATGGATAGAATGTATTTTATTTGAATGTACTATTTTCTCAACTTAATTATTCTTGGCGAATTTAACTTGGATGCACAGTAGATTTCACTACTTTTTCGTTTTGGGTGGGATTGTTCTTACATAATTCTGCTTAGATACTAATTCATTAATCTATTTTAGTTATCCTTGCTATATCGTTTGTCTGTCGTAGATTTATTCATTTGTATATTTACCTATCTATGTATATATAAATATGAAAATTGTATCTCTACAATTCAACTCAGATTATTTTTAATTAATCTCCTTATACATACCTATATTTCTATGTAAGTACATATTTATTTGCATCAAGCAGAGGACATCCTCATTGATTTCTCCTTTGAATCAACAATTCTGCTACTCTCGGCAAGCTAAATCTTTTCAACTAAAATAAATAATTACTGTTGGACTCAGGAAAATGATGAAATATTGAAGTGAATTGAGTACGTGTGTAAAAACCTGCTTGGTACTAGAGGGTTAAATTTCTATAACAACATTATATTATTTTTGAAATTTGCATTTGACGTAGTGTGATATTTCAAAGAGAAATATTCTTCGTCTTATTAATATCTTGACAAAAAAAGAGATTTTTTGATAAACAGTATATTTTTTACTTTCATATTTATATTCATAGAATATAATGTGGAAGTATTGCGATGCCCTGTCTGGGTCCTGTCTCTTTGAGAGCTTGTATCTCAGAGATGAAAAAAGTTAATTTTATTTTGTTACGTCTAGGTGGAATGAATCGATGCCCTTAATAGTTGCAAACCGGATTTAGTACATCAAAACGGAAATTGGGGTCCCCAGGGGCCAAAAAGCCATTGGTCAGTGCGTATATACGTATGTATGTACCCCCTGCCTTTCGCAACCTTAAGTCTCAGAGCTACGAAATTCGAAATTTAAGCTAGAAATAGGCTAGAAGGAGCAAGCTTTTAGTTGAAATCGGAAAACCGGAAGTGGACATTTACATGAAAGATTTTTCGTTTTTTTGTTTATTTTCTCAAAAACGGCTAAATTTGAAATTTAAAGGCTCTGCGACTTTCCGAAGACGAAATATGAACGATTAAAATATTAATTTTACGACACTACTACTTTACAACTCCTTCCTTTGATTCAATCGGATTAAAGATTTGACACAACTATTAGCTCATGACACTTGATAAATACACTTTTTAAAAAAAACGTTAGAGCCGTTTTTGAGAAAAAAAACTACATAAAGGAAGTGGGTTTAAATTAGTAGTATCGCGATGACTTCAAATAAATGAAAATGTGAAAGTCGTGTTGTAAACACACCAGATGATTCTATTAATTGATTGAATTGATGAAATATTATACTGCCATACCTTTATCTATGCAAAATTTTGAAATAAATCGGCTTGTTTTCAGTATTTGATTCTACTCAAATAAACAGACAAGCAGATGTATCAAGTTAAATAAAAGCATGTACCATAAAAAAGGGATACGATAAGTGGATGTCATGTAGTGCACAATCCTTATTTTTCCTGACGATCATATTTTAATCTATTTAAAAAAAAAATATGATTTAATCAAGCAATACATTTCCCTTTTAAGGATTCTTTGACAATTTCTAATGGACTCTGAAAAAAAATCTATTGTGGATTGAATTACGTGTATATCTCAATCTGATTGAAAAACAAATACAAAATTCTCTAAAAGATATTCTAAAATAGTCTTTTCTCTCTCAAATATATTTTGTATCTAGAAAAGCACTCATGAAATTGTATTAGGAATATGAAACAAAAATATGTACGAAATTCGTTGTTCAATTTCTACTTTGCTTTTATTAAAGTGAATTTAACAAAAAAGAAAGAGAGGAAATAGAGTAAGGAAGAGAAAGGATGAAACTAAAGATATATAAGTAAATGCTATATTAGGAAATTCCAAATAGGTTACATCTCCAGTCATTTTACTTATACTTACATAAAGATAATTTTTATAAAAAAATAAATAAAACCGACTTCAAAAAACTTAAATGGAACAAATAAAATAATAATAACTTAAAAATAAAATAAAATCCACTAAAAGGTATAAATAATTATCTTATTTAGTTACAACTAAACGACGAAATATTAACATGAAATTACTTTTTGAAGTCGGTGCCAAACAAACTATATCTATAAGCGAGCGTACCCGGCAAACGTACCAAGTAAGATCCGTCAAGTGCGATTCATAAAATGTATATGTTTGGCACCGACTTCAAAAAGTAATTTCATGTTAATATTTCGTCGTTTAGTTGTAATTAAATAAGATAATAATTATTTTATACCATTTAGTGTATTTTATTTTATTTTTAAGTTATTATTATTTTATTTGTTGCATTTAAGTTTTTTAAGTCGGTTTTATTTTTTTTTTAATAAATATTATTTTTATTTTTCCTCTTTTTAGTGATGTTATTAATAGTGACTTAATATAATACCTTGCATGCATCTCGTAAGAGAAAGCGTCAGGCGAATGAATCAGAAAATGATAATAAAATTCAATTCATAAATATTGAAATTATCTCGAAACGTTTGCGGGTTTTAAATGAATGTTATAAGATTTTTTTTATAAAAGATTTTATTTATCATAATTTCGATTATTTGCTCATAAGAATTGGAAATTTACGTTATTTCGTCGTTGATC
Organism: Forficula auricularia; assembly: GCA_024734495.1. Lineage (NCBI taxonomy): Eukaryota > Metazoa > Arthropoda > Insecta > Dermaptera > Forficulidae > Forficula > Forficula auricularia. Next base: position 18,752,009 of record JALMQS010000070.1, read on the forward strand.
ATATCATCAGAACTTGACTAAATTAATATGACACCATCCCTTAGATACCTTAGATACCCCCTTTCCAATAAAAAAAGAATCATCGAAATCGGTTCATAAACAAAGAAGTTAAGCCCAAACAAACCTAACAAAAAAGGTCTAATACCAATTAAAAAAAAACGGGACCAATCGGAAGCTAGACTGAACCCAATGCAAATTTTTTTTTTCAAAATTGGTTCACAATTGGCGGAGATATCAGGTAACAAAGACAGAAAAAAAAAATTCAATCGAATAGAGAACCTCCTCCTTTTTTGAAGTGTGTTAAAAAATCAATCTGGTTGTCTTCTGCTTGTCCTAAATAAACATAAATATCTATATTATATAAAATTAAGGTTTTGTCTGTACATCACTCAAAATCCCCCCCAAAGTTTAAATTTATACGTTTCAATCAAAGTTATGAAAGAAAAAACCTTCAACAAAATGTTTGTATGTTTCTCGGCTTTCTGTCTGTCATCACAAAGTCTGTTCGCAATAGGCATAAAAACGGCTGAGTGTATTTTTATGAAATTTTGTATTTGATTTCCAATTTTAATTACAGGCTATATAACGTTTGATATTTTGACGTCAAAAGGAAGTTTAGGGGAGGAGATTCTAATAGAAATTATCAAATAGCTCCTAAATTATCAGCTCTAAGAAAAATTCCTTTAGAAGCAAAGTTGTAAATAATTCATTTCACGGCTTAAACGTTTTTCACGTGCGGTAATCAGTAGATAAGGTAATAATTCAGACGTCTACATCTCTGTGAAACAATGAAAGAAGCGTGTGTCCTTGTATTGTATACATAATCTGTGGACCTCTAGAGTACTAGAAACGCAAAAACCAAGCATACAAGTGAAAGAATGTTAGAAAACAGAATATTTCGAGCAAATGAAGCTCTTGGAGGGATTATTGATTTTATCTAGTTAGAACAAATGCCATGGTAGTATGTATATATGTTGCAGTAAAAACCTTTGTTTTTAGTAAGAACGGGTTCTTACTAGTTAAAACGCGTTTCACTGAATACCTTTGTGGCACATAGAATTTACTGATGTTGGTTGAGTTTGCTTCAAAGTTCTAGAATCTTCATTTTTTACCTTCCTCCTCATTTTGGATGTTTATTTTCAAAATTTTACAAAAGAAAATATCAAAAATAAACATCCTCTACAAGTAGATTAAAAATTCAGTTTATTGGACAAAGTATTTTTTTTTTTTTATTGAAGTTCTTCTTCAATTTTTAATCTACTAATTATAATGGACATTAATCAACATAATTTATCCTCTACAAGTTTGCTTCTAATTTTTTACATTTTCGTTTAAAAATTTTTGAAAATAAACACTCATAATGAGGCGGAAGGTCTAAAGTGAAGATTCTAGACCATTGAACCAAACTCAACCATCATCAGTAAATTCTAGTTGCCACAAAGGTATTCAATGAAACGCGTTTTAACTAGTAAAACCCGATCTTACTAAAAACTGGTTTTTACTGCAAAATATGTAAAAAAGGGAAAGGGCGGAGACAGTTACTACGATGGGTCAGGGAGTCAAGAGAGTCAGTTAATGCTGGATCTCCTATTTTTCTGATACCTCGCCTCTGAATTGTATCCAAAGTAGCAAGGAAATGCTTGGAGGTTCCTCTTTACAGATGCGAGCCTGTCATATGTTTAGAAAGAAGGCTTGTCAGAGAAACTTCTCAAGTTCGAGTTATGAGGTTATTTTCATTCTTGGCTCAAAAGCTTTCCGATCTGTCTCCTGCAGTCACGTCCTCAGATCTGACAAATAAATGAAAGGTGGCGAAATATAGGTACTATAACATTTATCTTCTAGCTCTTCTCGTATCAGTCTTTTCTACTAAATCGGATGTCATCGGACTGGTTATTAGAGAAAGACATAGCTTGCGGTCACTAATATCCCTCCCAGTTAGCGACATTATTTTAATTTCAAACTGCTCAAAAAGGCATTACGAAATCCGTATAGCAGGCGACCACGCGTTCTGCTTTGAGTCTCGCTATAAAAGACATCTTTAGGAATTGGCCCGTTACGCATTCGACAGACATATCTAAGCCATCGGCCACTTAAAAGAGCATGAAATGAAAGTAGCTTAGCCATGTCTAAAAATTTTCAACATGGGATTGATTTTTGTGACCTTAAATACATTTAGTATTAGTAACTCCATTCCTCTTCACTAAAATCGCAACACCAATATACACTTTATATAGATGGCATTAACAGTTCAGGTTAAGTTGGCCTGTAATATGATTTACTAGCTTGGTTTGTTTTCTCAGGAAATTATGTTTGAAGACTTTGAGATTCAATTTATTTGCTTCCCATTAATAACCAATATATATGATGTCGAAAAATGATGAAAAATTACATTTAACTGGAATGAAATATTGATTTTCTCTCTGTCAGAAGTTGAAGGGAAGAATTTTTTTTACCTTTAGCTCAAATTAAATCATGGTGGCGAAATGCTTGAAAACTAATTCTTCTCAGACTAATATTACATAGAAACAGGGAATGGTATAGTAGTAATTGAATTGAGGAAATCCCGCAAACTCCATATTGCTTGTCAAATGATTTATAAAACCTGGATAAACCTTATATATGATTGGAAAACAAACTTTTATATATAAAAAATTTAAAAATATAAAATTCTAGGTAAAAGTTACACAAAAAAATAAAAGACAAGATGCTTGTTTAGTATGACTCTATATATTTTCTTTACTTTATTTATATATGTTAAGCTAAGAACCCACACCATTCTCCCTTAACACAACTTTTATCTTGTCAACGCAATCAAGCACAAATTAACGTATTTACACTAAAAATACGCATTTTGAAAAATCTCACTTGAGATTAGGGGGGGGGGGGGAGCCAACCAGCCAAATCTCACCAAGGGGAAGGTGGGTGATTCAAAAAAAAATCACTTCACGCAATTTAGGGACGCCCCTTAAAGTGATAATCTTTAATTTATGAATTGTTAAATATTTAACGAAATTTTAGCTAAAAGTAACTATATTTTTACTTTAAGATAAAGTATGTAATTGTGTATGAAAAAAGTGTTGTATTTTTTTGCATCGCCAGCCCTAATGAGTGAACATCAAAAATATTATATTTTACGAGATATTAATTATTTTGCCAAAATGTCTGTTAGCTATTACGTTAGTACATTACTTAGTACGTTACCAAATTTTATGAAAGCTCTAGCTCAAAAACTACTGTGAATATCAAAACAAAATTTCACATGCAGAGATTAAGAGCTGATTAGATTTTGGTTGAAATCGAACCAAAAATTAAGAGGGGTTTAAATAATTTAAATTTTCAAATTTTCGAATCAAACAACCTTCAATGTCCACAAATACGAGTACCTCTGATTTCAATCAATATACATAATAGATTAAAAATTCAGTTTATTGGACAAAGTTTTTTTTATTGAAGTTCTTCTTCAATTTTTGTACAATATACATAATATTCTCTCTATTTTTTAAAAATCCTTTAAGTAATCTACATGTTGCATTTCAAGTATCTTTGAATTACCTTTTGAAAATTTCAAGGGTTTTTATAAAACTCTTTAGCTTTAATTTATACAACCAAAGTCTCTTGCCGATTGGCAATGACTACTCTAATTCTTAAGGGGTGAATTCAATATACCAGGTGTACCGGAAAGTCATTACCGGTTTTTCTAACAGATGTCGCTAGGCTTAAGTATACAATGTTATGATTTGACACATATGCATTTTATTCTACTGAGATCAAGCTTCAAAGCTATACATGTTATATTTTGCGAAAGTAACACCTTCATAGATTTATACCTCTTTGAAAATGTCAAGTTTCATGCCTGAAAACGTGCATTTGGGGCACGCATTACTTTTCTTATTTAATCAAAAGAAAAAAGCCGCTGAAAGTCATCGTTTGCTGGTAGAAACTTACGGTGAGCATGCTTTAACCTTAAAAACATGTGAGGTGTGGTTTTGAAAATTCAAAAGTGGTGATTTCGATGTGCAAGATAAAGAACGTTCTGGTAGACCAAAAAATTTTGAAGATGTGAAACTACAGGAGTTATTGGATGAAGACCCAACCCAAACTCAAAAACAATTGAAAAAACAATACACCGACAACAAATGATCAATTTGAACCACTCATTGATCGAAAAACGTCCAGAATGGGCTCCAAGACACGGTAAAGTGATTTTACAACACAATAACGCGCCGTCTCATAAAGTAAAACCTGTCAAGAAAGCGTTGAAAGCACTTGGATGGGACATATTATCGCACCCGCCGTACTCCCCAGACCTTGCCCCGTCCGACTATCAACTTTTCGCATCGATGGGACACACGCTTGCAGAGCAGCACTTCGCCAATTTCGAAGAAGTTAGAAAATGGCTCGATGAATGGTTTTGCTCAAAGGACAAACTGTTTTTTTGGGATGGCATCCATAAATTGCCAGAAAGATGGGCAAGATGTATAGAATCAAACGGCCAATACTTTGAATAAATAAATTTTCCATTTTCTTAAAAATTACGTAGTTTTTTTTCGAAAAAACCGGTAATGACTTTCCGGTACACCTAGTATTAATATTTGAAATAAAATGTTGCGATTTTCAGTTGAAAAAAAAACAACATTTAATATTTTACCAAGTGTGTATTCTTTAAAATTTTCATCATTATTTTTATTAGAAAATAAAATAACATTATTCCTTTTTAATTTAATTCAGTTTTTTTAATCCCCCCCCCCCCCCCCGCATTTCGGGCCCGTTAGAAATTAATCATATCTACTTTTAAATATTATATTAGACTCTTTTTTAGTACATGGGCGGTCTGAAAAGTGAGGTAAATATAATGTGACATTTATTTTTTTCCTCAAAACGGGACATCTAATACTATTTTTTAGATAATAGTATGTGAATTCAAGAAAACGAATATTTCTACATAGTTTTTATTTATTAATGAAAAGAACAGAAATAAACACGGATAAATTACGATTCGAAATTCTTTCTCATGCGTCGGACTTTTTCTTGTTTCCGAACATGAACAATTGGCTTATTGGTAAAAGATTTTCATCAAATGAAGAAGTGATTGCAGAAACAAACTATTATTTTGATGTATTTGATTCGTCGTATTATAGTGCTAAGATTAAGCGACTTGAATATCGTTGTAACAAGTGTATCGAGCTAAAAGTAGACTAAGTACCATATGTCAAAAATTAGAGTTAAAAAACTAGAAAAAACAGTCTTCTTCTATGTTAGTTACCTGACTTTTCAGACCGTCCTAGTAAATAGCAGCTTTCTTCGATTTTTGTTTGGAAATTTTATTATTTTAAATTATTTTTGTGCCGCCGCCCCCCCCCCCCCTTCATTTTGGCCCCTATCAATTTCTCATTGTGAGTCATTTTCAAGAGATGGCTAGAAGATAGATTCAATTTTGAACCCCCCATTGTGGTCCTAGAAAAAATAGTGATGACTCTTTTAAAATAGCTAATTCTATTTTTCTTGTTTTGTTTTGTTTTTTGGTTTGAAAATTTTATAATTTAAATTTTTTAAAGATCCCCTTCCCTTTGGGTTCGATTTCAACTAAAATCTAATCAGCTCTTAATCTCAATAAAAAGAATCTACATGTGAATTTTTGTTTTGCTGTTTACACTGTTTTTGAATTAGAGTATACACAAAATTTGGTAACGTACTAACATACATTTTGACGAAATCATTAATTTCTAGTAAAATATCATTTTTTCAATATTCACTCATTTGGGCTTTTTTCTAGATCAAAAAGCCCTGGTTTCGCTCAATTCTTTTTATCAAAATAGTCTCAGCCGTTTTTTAGATATTTCGAAAAAAAGAAGCAAAAAGCTACTTTTTTCATGCACGATTAGAATACCTGACCATGTGACCATACCCTGTAGTAAAGTGAAATAATCTTCGTTATAAATCATGTTGTATAATACATAATGATTATTTTCTCAATAGAATATATTTTAAGTTTCTTATAAAATAAAAAACACCCACTGACCCGAAACGTATAATAACTCTTATATATTTTAGTTGAATTTAACCCGCAGCCAACGATTTAACATTAACGTGATCTTTGTCAGTTCAGGTTGTCTAAATACAGGCGTTGCTATAAAGTGCTGCCCTCTCCTGTTTGTATATAATCTTAATGGGATTAGAAAAAAAGAACAAGTGACTTTCTTTCTCAAGCATCTTCTGAACTAATGGCTATAAATGCAAAAAAAATAAAGTAAAAAAAAAAAAAGAAAATTCATGGATGAGTAAAATATTTGAATAAATAAAATTTTTGCTTTGTTTTGTTTCAAATGTATCTACAGATCTAACTTTTAAGGAGTTAGGTGTTGGTTCTAGGTGAAACATTTTAATATAATAATAAAACTTGAGCAAGATGCGAGGTAGGTTCCACAAAAAAAGAAATAAAACAAAATTGAGTTTTGAATTCGATATATTTCGGGGGTGAGCCCATCATCAGGAGTCAAAGAAAACTGGTATCGAATTCAAAACTCAATTTTGTTTTATTTCTATTTTTGTGAAACCTACCTCGCATGTTGCTCAAGTTTTATTATTATATCTACAGATCCATTACAAGTTGTTGATTTAAACTAGACATGTTGTGATACTTTGTAGTTTTTCTGATTTCTAATGGCAAAATGAATTGGTTTGTGCAGAGTGGCAATAGTTCCGGTTCAAACGATTTGTACAACGCGAGTATTCAGTCTCCGACACCTGACAGTGTGGACGTGGCTCTAAAAGTGTTACCACCCTTCGAGCTTTGGCAGACGGTTCTCATCGCCATTTGCTTGGCCCTCTGTATCGTTCTTACAGTTTCCGGCAATATCCTCGTGTTACTTGCCTTCATGGTGGATAGAACAATCAGACAGCCTAGCAATTATTTCATCGCCTCTCTCGCTTGCACTGACATGCTAATAGGTGAGTTCAAAAAACATTTCTAATAAATGCTTTTTAATAATTTTTTTTCAGTTTCAATTTAAAAATATAATACTTTGAAGGAGACAATAAAAGAGCCGGATTTAAGAGTATGTCGCCTATAGGCTAATGTCCATTTGCCGGTGCCTCTATAGTTCATTTTTGTTTAATACATTTGTTTTATAGAACAAAAGGATGTTCATTGATGTTTTCATCTTTTTTAAACATAAAGTTCATTTAGTTTAGATAAAACTACAATTTAAATGGTTTATATAATAAATTATATAATCAAATTAGTTATCTATTTGTTTTTTTTACTTACTTTTAAGATTCATTAATAAATGAAATGGCTTATAGTTTTAGAAAGTTTTAGAAAGTAGGCTATGTAGAAGGACTAAAACATGTATTCTTAAATTCGTACGGAAAATATAATTAACGTCTGAAATACTTCAATTTAACTTTTGAATAAATTGCCAAACAGCCCCCCCCCTGAAAATTTGCCTCTCTAGGCTGCAGCCTACTTAGCCTATTTATAAATACGGCCCTGAAAAGAGTGTTTCTTCTGCTGGAAAAATAAATTTTTAATTTATTTATAACGAGACTATAGTTTCGAGGGCTTTGCTTCATGGCAGTAACTTAGCGAGTTGGGGGGGGGGGGGGGCACTCTGATAGAAGCGGCATATTTTAGAAAAAATTTTAAAAAGTTTTATAACTTCGAGCTTCTGAGCTCGTCTTTAAGATTAAATAAACTGCAACGGATCGTTGCTAAACTTTATACAAATTCATTTGAAATATCAATATATTTATTCCTTTATTATTAATCAGACATCACTTGCAGTTTGCAGTTCATGTTGACTTTAATTCAAAAAAATGATCGATTCTCATTTAGTACTTGAAGAATAGCAATTCTACATTAAATTTTTGAAGCTTCGATTATTATTGGTAATCATTGCTGAAGACATGGAGGAATCGACTTCAAATCAAAAATAACAATCGATTCTTATCTAATACTAGAGGAATAACTTTATTGAATTCCATTTTTGATGTTTTGACTATTAATGGCAACCTCTACTGAAATCGTGGAAGAATCGACTTAAAATCAAAAAGACTAAATTCTTTTATGGTAAACTCATGCTTCGCATTGGATAAAGTAAAAGATCAAAGTTTTTTTTAAGATCAACAATGCTTATTGGATGATTTGCAACTATTTTCGTGCTTGGTGCATTTTCGCATAGAGCACTTTTTTTTTATAACGATATTGGTACAAGAAGAAGTTGCACCAAGAAGGTATAACCTCTGTAGTCCGTGGTGGACCCTTGCCCTTGTATCGTGAAGATAAGGAGAGGTTTAGGGATTGGGTAGGAGTCGAAGGTATCTGTGGATGCTGGTCTTGAAAGATTGAAGGTTATAATATGCTGGAAAGACGGTCGGGGAAGAGAGTTCCAGTCTCTAGAAGTCATAGGGATAAATGAATTGGCAAATGCGTTTGTTCGATTAGTATCCAGTTTAAGCGTGTAGGGGTGTTGAATCTTAGAAAATCGAGTATTTCGCGCAAATGAAGCCTTTGGTGGGATTATCGATTTTATTTCGTAAGAACAAAAGCCATGGTAATATCTATAAAAAAGGGAAAGAGCGGAGACAGTTCTACTTGTCGTGATGTCAAAGTTGATGTATTTTGCTGAATATATATTGTACTATTCACGACTAGTTATGTTAACAGTGCCCCTAAACAAACCTACGTGAACAGTCTCTAGAGATGCATTAAGAATTAAATGTATATATTTTATAATAATAATTATTTTATATACTTATTTTATTATCAATATAATTAAATACACAAATAAACAAAAAATCAAAGATAATAATAACGATTACTGATAAAAAACATTTTTTCATTAAATAAATGAATACTTTATTTTATTTATTCTTAATAAAATTGATGTGAATTGAATATGATTTTGATCAGTGAACAAACTATTTATTTCACAATATTCAGTAATTTCAATAATTTTTTTATGATTTTCAACAAATAATAAATATCCTTAAATTTATATTTAAATTCAATATTAAATATCCTTAAAGTAATTATAACAAAATTTCTTCAATTATATTGTTTTTGGATAATAACTTAATATTGACTACTAAAACATGTTTTACCATTAAATATTTCTTCTAGTTTCTAAAAATTTTAAGGTTTGGGGTAAAATGAAATTTTATTGAAAGTTCTATATGTGATTGGGTGAGAGGGCGGCAAATGTGGCATCTGCCCCGGGCGGCAGAAACCTATGGTACGCCACTGATTCAGGGTCCAAATATGTTTCGCTCATTGAACCTTCTGAACTGGGGAGACCATATAAAAAATAAATTTAAAGTGCATGTTTATGTTATATAAGTTTAAGGATTTCAATTTTTTTTTTTGTGTTTGATCTATTGACCCATATCACAAAAAGTATAAAAAACATGAAATTTGCAGAATATTCACAAATAGAAACTTCCATAATATTTGACCAGTTAATTAAAAAAGTAATAACTTATTCAACAAGACAAGTTTCTAGCTTCTGTACTTAATTATCGTAGTGTATAACTTTTACTTAATAGTAATATTTTAATATAAATTTTCAGATTAATTTATACGTTCTTTTCAAGTTAGTATTATTACAAATTCATAATTATATTTCCAAATTTCGAAAATTGCATGTTGAAAAATGTTTATTTTACTTGCTAATTTTCAACATATATGTATATAAATTATGTATATTATCATACACGCAAAATATATCAAATTAAAATCAAAATGTTTTTCTTTTGTTTCAGGCACCGTGTCGATGCCTTTTTATACCGTGTATGTTCTTATGGGTTATTGGGATCTCGGGCCGATTCTTTGCGATCTCTGGCTTTCCGTCGATTATACTGTGTGTCTTGTCAGTCAATATACCGTACTTCTAATCACTATCGATCGATTCTGCTCAGTAAAAATAGCGGCAAAATATCGCAGCTGGCGAACGAAAAATCGTGTTATTTGGATGGTTACTGTGACATGGATAATTCCTGCTTTACTTTTTTTTATTTCTATATTCGGTTGGGAACATTTTGTCGGTTATCGTGATCTCAAGCCAGGTGAATGTTCTGTTCAATTTCTGAAAGACCCTGTATTCAACACAGCGCTTATCATCGGCTACTATTGGACTACTTTAGTAGTTCTCTTTGTGCTCTATGGGGGAATTTACAAAACCGCTTATGATATGCAAAAAAAATCTGAGGCAAAACAGGTAGGTAATTCTTTCTTATTTTTTTAACTGAGATGAAATTATACTATAATTTAAATACAAAACAACTCTTGAATATATACATTTAAATTTAAAATGAGTAGAGTTCGTGACTTATAAAATAAAGGTAGTAAATATTTTTGTAAGATAATAATAAAAAAAAAAAAAAAAAAAAAAAATAAAGGAATTAAATTATATTGTATTTTAAAATTGATTTTTTCAACAAAATCTGATCACTAGATGGAAATTTTGACAAAAGCTAAACTTTATGCCTTTCTTTTTGAAAATCTTTAAGAAAGGAGAAGGTTATCAATTCAACGGAATGTCTTTTTTGTGTGTTTGTTCGTTGATTTCTCTCCTATATTGTGGACATATTTCGATGATTTTTTTTTATATTAGAAAGGAGATACCTTCCGATTGGTCCCATATTAATTTGGTCGAGTTCTGAATATGATCAATGACAAATTAACGGAAATCTTCAATTCTTTTGAGCAAATAATGGAAAAATCTTTTATAAATAAAAAAAAATCGAACGACCGGATGTGAGAACAAAAGGCCTTCCCATCTACCTGTGATGGATGGTAAACATCACTAAAAAGAGAAAAATAAAAATCTTCTTCTTCTTCTTCTTATTTTTAAACCTATAGGTTTGTTTCTTCCAGAACGTCATACCATCTCTTCTTAGGACGACCTCTACTTCTTATTCCAACCGGCTTGTTTGTCATCACTTTCTTTACCAGTCGGTCTTCTGGCATTCTTCTCACATGCGCATACCATTCCGCTCTTCTTCTTTTAACCCATTCGCCCACCTTTTGTATTCCACATTTTTCTCTAATATCTTCACTCTTCATCCTATCGAGCCTGGTCACGTTCATTATCCTTCGTAATGTCTTCATTTCAGTCGTTTCCAATAATTGAGAAGTTTTTGCAGTATCGGGTCTTGTCTCTGCTGCGTAAGTTAATATTGGACGTACTACGGTTTTGTAGACTCGTACCTTGGCCTCGTTCTTAAATATTGATTTGACCAGATTGCATTGTTAAGGCAACCCGATATTTTTGAGGCTCTTATTGCCTGATGTCTTACCTCTTTAGAAAAAAAACGACATCAAAAAAATTAAATGCAACAAATAAAATAATAAGAACTCAAAAATCAAATAGAATGCACTAAAAGGTATAAAATAATTATCTAATTTAATTACAACTAAACGACGAAATTGTTACATAAAACCACTTTTTGAAGTCGGTGCCAATCATACATTTTATGAATCGCACTCGACGGATCTTACTTAGTACGTTTGCCGTGTAATGAAGATAACATCGCGTAAGCTCGCTTATACCTATAGTTTGTTTAGCACCGACTTCAAAAAGTGAATTCATGGAAAAATTTCGTCGTTTAGTTTTAATTAAATTAGATCATTATTTTATACCTTTTAGCATTTATTTGATTTTTGAGTTCTTATTATTTTATTTTTTGCATTTAATTTTTTTGAACTCGGTTTTTTTTCTAAAAATTATTTTTATTTCTTTTTTCAATCAAAAAGATTTTTAATAAAAATGAAATAATATACTAAAACTACAGTATGTAGTTAGTTTAGACTTTAAATAAACATTCTATATTAAAACTAAATTATTGTAAAATATTTAATGAGAAATTAATGGATTTATGGTTAGTCTGTTTATTGATTTGCTTTCTCGGTTTGTCATAATAAAAGACTTCAAATAATCAATTCATAACAGGTAATGTCAGATTTTATATTAAAGAAACATTTCCCTTGAACCCTTGATATTATTCTTAATTTAAAAAAAAAAAAAAAAAAAAAAAAAAAAAATTTAATTTAATAAAGCCTTATGAAGGACACTTCGCCTGGTCCAGATACAATACCCAATTTTATGTTCAAAAGCTCCTTCCTAAAAAAGGTTAAATCGTTTTGTAACCAATAAAATGTTTCCAAAATACTTGGGAGCCTGATATTAATTATTCCATTTCCATGAACTACCATATAATGTAGGTCAGTGCCGTAGCCAGAAAATTTTCATGTGTCTGTGGGGGGGGGGGGGGCGGGACAATCCACAAAGCAAAATATTTGCTGGGAATTTTTTTTTATTAAAACAAATAGGTACTTCAAAAAACTAAAAAAGAACATAATTCTTGATTAAACATATGAAATATATTTATTACAGTTAGTTTGCCATAAGAAATGGTTTGAACCAACCAATTAGTCTATAAAATTATATTCAAAGTGTTTTCATCAAAAATTAGCACACCATTTCTATCTTATTTAATAAAGAGTGTGCATTCGTCAAAAATTGTCAATATATTCATCACTAATAGAATTTAGATAGTTAAGGAGAAGAAGACCTACTTGCATTAATGGTTTTCTTATTGACTCATTATTAGACTTAAATCAATTAATTTAATATATATATTTATTACCCATTGATAATTTTAATTTATCTTTATTTACAGAGGAAGATGCAGTCTATGGTTGCTTTGAGCGCAGGAGCAATGTCAGGAATGGCAGGAAGAGCTGCAGGAATTGGAATATCAAAGACTCAGAGTACACTCTTAGGACAAGAAAAACCAAAGACGTCACCACCACCTTTGGATTTACCCATAACTGGGGGATCTGCAATACCTGGCTTGGCTGTCCCTAGAAAAGATTCGGCACATAGTCAAAAGACATCATCTAAAAATAGCACAACAACAACAACAACTACAACAACGACTATAACAGCATCAGGAAATGATATAGAAAAAAGAGAGACTACACCTGTAAATACAAACACATCAAACGTCATTGAAGGTGAACGTTCTAGTAGTCCTGCATTCGAATCTGATGAGGAATCTACAGCTTGTGGATCTTCATGGCGGAAACGTTCAGTTGCTACAAATAACGGCGGAGTAGTTCGAGCTCCAGATACTCCTCCAGCAACTATAGTAGTTTCTGCACCCTCAATCGTTGCAACACTACCTGTAGTTGCCCGTATTACTCCCACTACACCTATTGATCCTAGTCCTCTACCTCAAATTCCTGAGCAAAGTCTTCTGGACACAGATAACCCTGAACCAGTTTCCATACAACTTCGACCTTCAGCTATTATTTCTCCGCCAGATGGATTTCAAGCAGTATTCCAAGATAGACCTCGTTCTCTTGCCGTAGCCGGTACATTTGATATTTTAGTTGGACTTGATGGCGCAGATCTCAGATATATGGATGAAAGTTCTGTTATTGTTCCTTCTCCCGTTTTTGAAAGTCCACCATCATCACTAAGTCATACCCATCCTATGGCAGAGCAGGGCACTTCAGTTCCAGCATCTCCAATTCTTGGTGCAATTTCTGCACCCCCTAGTCATTCCCTTCTACAAGCGGCCTTAATTAGAGCGGCTGCACAACAATCGTCATTATCACCTCAACTTGTTCAACCACACCAAGAAGCAACCTTGCGAATATCAAATCCACTGGCTCAAAGTCAGACAAAGATTCAATCTCCTCCGCCTGATTCCCAAGAAAACAATCAAGTTCAATCATCTTCACAAACTATATCTCAAATTCAAAAGCCACCTCCGCCTCCTATTCCCGAAAGACACTTTAAAAATCACCCACCCCAATCATCTCTAAATACAAATCAAAATCCTCTCCCAATACATAATAAAGTGGAAACTGAAGTTTCTCTTGCTCCAGAAAAGCCTCGTCCTATAACGACAGTAGTGTCAGAAGAGCATTCAGTGACAGATCGACCAGGCAACTCAATTCAACGACGAGAAGAAGAAACATCAGTGGTAGGTGGGAGTGTGAGTGGGGTAGGACCGGGTGGGTCTCGGCGCGATTTAGTAAAAACAATTGGGAAACGATTGAAAGGAAAGCGCAAAAAACAAGGAATTGGTGGTCCTTTGGCAGGACGCACCAAATCTAAATCAGAAAATCGAGCTCGAAAAGCTTTTCGCACAATATCATTTATTCTCGGAGCTTTTGTGGCTTGCTGGACCCCATATCATATTTTAGCTCTCGTGGAGGGATTTTGTAATGAACCTCCTTGTACAAATGAACATCTTTTTATGTTTTCTTATTTTCTTTGTTATGCTAACAGTCCAATGAATCCTTTTTGCTATGCCCTTGCTAACCAGCAATTCAAAAAAACATTTACACGTATCCTTAAGGGAGATTTACATATGACTTGAATTATTGAAAATGAGCTTATAGTAAATTAACAATTAATTTCATTCTAAGAATGTTCATCTCTGCTTCAAGCTTTTTAAAAATCTTCCATTTTTTGATATTTTTGATATGAAAATATTTTTGTTAATTTTTATATATTTGAAAATATAAATTTCTAATCAATGAGGGAAATCGTCCACGGGAACGAAAAATAAAAGCCCTTCATCAAACAAATCAATGTGTAAGTAATTACTTTTAATTCAAATAGTAGTAAATCACCGAATTTAATATAATTAAAAAAACATATACAAAAAACAAAAACTAAATTTTAGAATTTGTAAATTTAAAAAGTTCACATCACAAAAGACTTTGATATAACTCTTTCTGAAAAATAAAATGAATTAATTAAATTATTATAATTTTTCTTTTTTTTTGATACGCAACAAATAAACAAAGATGATAATAAAATACTTTTATACTTTTAAAATTTCAAAATGAATTAAATTAAATTCTATACGTGTAAAAAAAATAAATAATAAAATTAATATCAATATCAATAACAATAATAATAATAATAATAATATAAAGTAATAATATATATATATATATATAATAAAATATAATAATACTCTAGTCAATTATCGATGTAATGATGGTGCGAGAAAAGCTTTTTCTGCTCTAGTTTAGCAATTAGCAAAGAAAAAATTAATAAACTAATCTATATTTTTACCCGAATTACGATTGACTCAAAATTTTATAATTAAAATATAGAGAAAATTAATAAAGTAAAATAAGAATTATCTTTCCTAAAATAATAAAATAAAAAAATAAAAAAACACTTTTTTATATTCAATAAATAATACTTATAACAATTTTCAAAAATACAGCAGAAATTAAGTGAGATTTAAATAAAATTTAAAAATATAAAATAATTGTCTTTTTGCTTAAATATTTTTACATCCAAAAGATATAGAGGTACTTAATAAAAAAAAAAGTATTTTCTTTAAAACAAAAATATTTTTAACTAAACATATTTTTAAGTAATTTTTTGATGTTTTTCAGAATCAGTTAGAAATTAATAAAAATAAATAAATTAATTAAAAAAAAATGGAGATCTTTAATTAAAATATAAATCACAAAATTATTGGCAAATTGTATTATTAGTTCATTATCATAATATAGAGACCTCTTTTTGGCTTATTTTATGAGAAAATAAATTAAATTTAGAGGGTTGCATGTTGATGATGAACGGATTTTTCTCCTAGATTATTCCTAGTATAAAGTTATTAAAAAAATTTACTTAATCCTAAACGACATTTCGATATCTACTTTTAACCTTTATCAAATATAAATATATATTGTAAGAAACAATCATGGTAGCGCATTTCCTATATTACTATCAAATTGTCATATTTTGAAAGACTGGATATGGAAATAAGTTGACATGATTAATTTCTCTAGATCAGTGGTTCCTAACCTTTTCAGTTTGATTACCCCTGTGACCAAGCAAGCCATGTGTCTTTATCCCTTGTTAAAAAAATATCCTCGCCTTGAAAATTGAATCCGTTACCGTTATCATATATTCATTAGTCTAATTACTCCCTTCAAGTTTCTATTTTAACCCCATGGGGGTAAATACCCCTAGGTTAGGAACCACTGCTCTAGATCAAAATAGAACTATCTCAACACTTAGAATTGCTCTAGAAATCGAATCTAAAAGGTATTTAATAGAAAATTTTAATTAATTTGCATTTTTATTTTTTTTAAGATATAAGATTAATAGTCAAAATCAACTTTTGTTTAATTGCAATAAATTACAAATGATAGAAAACAGATCGTCAAAATTGTCTATTAATAAAGGAAAATACTATAATAGTAATAATTTTATTATTTAATAATGGTTATTTCCAAGTCATAATGGCCATCTTGAGATGGTAATTAAATTATTTATCACATCTAACGAAAAAGTCGCGCCAGATTCTTTTTAAAAATTTAAAACTAAATAGCATGGGTCTTAAAATTCTTTTAAAAATTATCTCGGCTGATTTCGAAACGCTTTTCCAGATGATTTGATAACACTATGCAACAAAAATCTCACCCGTAAACCTAACAATGGATTCCAGTTGAGTTTTATACGCAGATTTCGTGCAATTTGCCGATTTTTTACAACACGTCAGAGTTTTGAGTATTATCGGTCAAAACGAGGAAAAACGCCATTTTGACATATTTTTGAATCCCATTAGATATTATACAGAAATATTTGAAATTAAAATATTTTGTTGACTTAATAGAAAACAGCTTAATCTTTGATTTCCAAATCACCACTTGTTTTTGGCTCAATTAAAACTCGAGTTATAACTAAAAAGCTAAAACTACATGATTATAAAAGATAATAAACATAGATAAAAACATAGGGTCTTAGTTTTTTTTAGTTATAACTCGAGTTCTAATTGAGCTAAAAACAAGTGGTGATTTGAAAATCAAAGAGGAAGCTGTTTTCTATTACCTCAACAAAATATTTGGATTTTAAATATTGCTCTTTAATATTTAATGGGACTCGAAAATAGGTCAAAATGGCCTTTTTCGTAATTTTTACCGATACTATCTCAAAACTCTGCGTGTTTGTGGAAAATCGGGAAATTGCATGATAATCAACATATAGGTTTCTACTGGAATTCATTGTTAGGTTTAGAGGGTATAATTTTTGTTTAATTTTTGTCGAGCAGTGATTGGAATCAGGGCCGGCCCTACCAGATGGCGAACGGAGCAGCCGCTAGCGAAAGGGGGCACTATAATTGGGCCTCGCTCCATCTTGAAACTTGCCTCGGCCCGGCACTAATTTCGAAAGAGACAATCATCCTCCGTCTTTCGAGATCTATAGGGGTTGCATTTTTTTGGTGCTCTGTCATCAAGTATATACTGACCCGGAACATGTACGCTCTTTAAGGATACAAAAATCTTATGTCGTAGGTTCCTCATTCAAACGAGAAACTCGATACAGTGTCGCATAGCATCCGATAGTGCAAAAGTAAAAGTGTCTCAAAATCTTCTCTCTTTAACGATACAAAATAGGGGTTATTCTAAAAAAATTTCTAAACCCATGTCATCGTCTTGTTTTAATTTTTTGAGAAGAATGTCGCGCGACTTTGCGCTAGGGGTGTATTAGATTTAATAAATTATTAAAGTATTGATTGGAAAAACCTTGTTTTGAAAATAAACTAAATTCATTTTAAAAACAAATCCAACTCAGAATACTGAATTGTAAAACCCTCGGCAATGAACGTTGTTCATTCATAATAAAAAAATTGATTATAAAATAGTAGATTTTCATTTCGTAAATATATATAAATTATCCAAATATAAGCGATTCATTTCGCAGTGCAAAATATAAATTCACTTTTTCCCAGTACATATGACATTTGATCTAATAAAACAATGTTGGCCATAAATTATTTCTTGAAATACTATTTATTATTTAAACAGAGAAAACCATCTATTTTAATTTAGGTTTTTTTTCTCGCTGCTTTCCATTCTTTTTATTATCTCTTCATTTCATTGACTTAACAAAAATATATTTTTGCTGACCAGGTTATCATTGAAAGGATGTTCTCTAGTGATTAACCTATCGAGTTTATTGATCCCCGTTACGGGCTGCTTGCCTGTCCAGAGAGAAACATCAAATTCACTACTTTACTTTTTATTTAACTATTTTTGAATTTATCCAAAAAGAAAAAAAAATTCTGACGACATTCATGAAAAATAAAATTTATTAAAGTGTTTTTTAATCCAATTTTCAGAATATATTTTACACTTTTATTTACTAGATAACAAAGACTAACATTTTGATAAAATTATGAAATATAAAAGAGCAGCAGCACAATCGATCAATTGGCCTAGCCAGATTTAACTGGAAGAATCATTCTACTGGTAGATAATTCAAAATTGTTCATATCCTTGAATAATAGGGTATTAATTCATTTGAACTTAGCTTATTATTCTGTTCCGGGCAATAAAGAGGCCTAAAACAAATGAGCAAATCATTTATTGAAATGAAAGCACATCATTATTCGTAAAACAAATATAACACTCATTTTGATGGTGTCTTTCTAATGTTATATAAATAAGTGTATAAATATATATATAAAAGTCAATGTAAAAAAATGTACTAATTAAATTTTGTATTTATAATAATATAGGAAATAACGAGACAATATTTTAAGTTAAAAATGTAAATAAATAAAATCTTAAAATGCACAGGTGACATGCTTTACAAGTTAATAATATATTGAAATTATCTCAAAATAGTTATTTAGAATAGGACTGATGATAAGAATCAATGTAAATATAATGGTAAATAAGGATAATAATCAATGTAACAATAATAGGATAAGAATTAGTATAATATTTATTATAATTCTAATCGTGCAGGTGAACGTCACCCTCGGGATTCCCCAGCTCGTGTTCTCGTTTTTTCGCCGATCCAGGATCATTCTGAGCCCGATCCCGGGTCGGCTTTCAGTGGGAGCATCAAGGTGGGGGTGAGCCCCGAGGGCTAGGAATCGGGTGACAGCCGATTTGGGGGACGGTCAGCTGCTTCCATACTTCACAGCACTATTTCCATCCCAGTTCTTGCCCTCCACCAGCACACCGATTTTTTGCTCCCCTCTTGGCTGCCACTCGTCCGTCCCTGTATATCTCTAGCTTGTACTCTAAATAGAATAATATTTCCATAATACAATTTGCAAGTATAAAAAAATGTATAATAAAAATGTGGTTGCATCTAAATCAAACTTAAAGAAATTTTTGATGCTAAACAAATAAATATGAGGAAAATATCAAAGAAAATAATTTAGACATCTAGATGATTCGTTATTCATATCTATATAAAATAGGTTTTATATTTCTGAAACAATTCAAAAGATAATAATAATAATAATAATAATAATAATAATTAAACAAAATGATCAGAATATGAATTATATAATAATAATTAAAATAAGAAAAATAAAATTCCAAATATATCAATGAAATTACATATATAAATAAATGTTTAATCTAGAACGTAAGATTATTTTATAACCAAAAATGGTTTTGACAATATATAAAATTAAATTAATAAATAGGTACTAAGACTTGAGTGTTCATTAATATTCATAAGTATTCTAAATGAGCAGTAGATATGTCTTGACTTAGTAATGAAGCTGTTGAAGCTTTTATTTTTGTGATTAATTTGATTAAAATTTGAATTTTTATTTAAATCAGGCATATTAATTATAATTATTTATTGAACACGAACAAATAATACAATATAACTACGACGTTTCGATCGACTTATTCTGCGATCTTTCTCAAGTATGAGCACCCACTCTAATTATAGATTAACTGAGCCAATCACGTGTCGGTCAGGCTTATATGGACTCCATGTACAGTCCAGTCAAAAAACCAACACACTGACGACCGCAGCGCCCCCTGTCGGACTGAGCATTGCATGTTTTTTTAAAAACCATAAAGCGAAAAATATTGACAAATCAAATGATAATAATAAATAACAATTAATCCACATATATCAAGAATATTATAGTTTATCTAGTTGGATTTTATAATACAAGATACATCGTTTATATGATCTATATGAAGTTAGCAACCCTGATATTTATCAGTTGTCAACCCTGATATTTACATTATCTGCATGATGTTAGCAACAAGATATTAAATTATTATTTTTGAAAAAACATGTAATGCTCAGTCTCTCAGGGGGCTCTGAGGTCGTCGTGTGTGTTGGTTTTTTGACTGGACTGTGCATGGAGTCTGTATAAGCCTGACCGACACGTGATTGCCTCAGTTAACCTATAATCGGAGTGCTCATACTTGAGAACGATCGCAGAATGAGTCGATCGTAACGTCGTAGTTATATTGTATTATATGTTCGTGTTCAATAAATAATTATAATTAATTATGTATGATTTAAATAAAAATTCAAACTGTTTCGGTTTTTATTTTCTGCTCTTTTCATATTCATCAGAATTTCATAATCGATAAAGTTAAGAACGGAATATCTGAATTTCCTTCTTGAATTTTATTTGAATGGCTTTCTAGAAAGATCGGTGAATTAAAAATGATTCCTTTGTTTGCCTGTACGAGTGCCTGGACTTCCCTGTTAACTTTGCGAGCTTATGCCTCAAGCCTCTAGAGAGAACGAGACACCTTCCATGGACCAATCCAGTAGCCAAATCTTTCCCATTCTCTAGGAATTATCAACTAATCCGCTTTGATAACAACAACAACAGTTTAGATCTAGTGTCGTTCAAATAGATTCCGAAATTGTGAATTAAAAGAATCCGAACACAATCTCCAAATAATAATCCATATATTTCAGCTATTGTCACTTTTTGTCAATCAATGTATCAGAAATCGTAGATGTATTAGGAACAGAACGAAATTAAAAATCAAAAAAACGTAATGTGTGCCATTTCTTTGATTAAGCCATTTATCATTTCGAGATATTTTTTGTTTAAATTTAAATCAATAAAGAGAGCATTTAAAAAAAAAATGCCACTTGATAAAGACTTTAAAATATTATTTTCACAGGCTTTTATAAAAATAATCTAATCTAATCAATGTTCATCTGTTTTGTTATCTTTAATTTTCATATTGTATTTATTGTAATTATTTTCTATTAAAATGATCTTTTATTCAGTGGTTGCTTGCATTTTTTTCGCCTTTTAAAATTTTTTTTTTTCTTAATAGAGGAATGTAGCTAAAACCGGACCCCTCCCCCTAAAATTTACCCTCGCACTCATGGCTCTGCATTCTCCTCATCTTTAGTAGGACCAAGTGTAAATAGTAGTTTAGGCTTCTAGCACTCTGTAATGGAAGACACAGGTCTTCCGCTTCAGCTGTTACTTGTTTGTAGGGTTCTGATCGATATGCACTAAAAAAAAGCAAAATATACATTTAAAAAGGCCGAAATATGCAATAGTTTTTAAGAAATTTGGTGTTGGTACTTGGTGAAACATTTTTTTAAATTATTGGATAAAAAATATTTGGTAGGTTTCACATTAAGGTATAAAAAATAAAACGAATTTATTTTTGGAGAATCTTTAATCTCGATATATATATTTCGGGTGATCTAACCCATCTTCAGGAGCAACAGAAAGTAATCTAGAACCTGGATAAGTTGAATTTGAATACAAATCAATGGTAAAATTTATTTTTAAATAACACAAAGGGTAAATATTTAAACTTAGTGGAGGGAGAAAGGTAGGAAGCTTTATTTTGTTTAATTTTGAATGGCCTACTGAGAAATGATGATCTACACTCAGGTAGGTGTAGGGGGGATGAAGAATTAATGAAAACAAATAAAATTAGCTCTCTCAAATAAAAAGAATAGACTAAATAATCAATTAGAAGCTAAGAAAAATACAATCATTGATTACATTCTTTAAATATTTGCAAATTTGTTTTCATTAATTCTTCCTCTCCCCCCCCCCCTACACCTACCTGAGTGTAGATCCTCATTTCTCAGAAGGCCATTCAAAATTAAACAAAATAGACTTCCTACCTTTCTCTCTCGACTAAGTTTAAATATTTACCCTTTGTTATTTAAAAATAAATTTTACCATTGACTTGTATTCAAATTCGACTTATCCAGGTCAGTTACTTTCTGTTGCTCCTGAAGATGGGTTAGTCACCCGAAAATATATATATCGAGATTAAAGATTCTCCAAAAATAAATTCGTTTTATTTTTTATATCTTAATGTGAAACCTACCAAGTATTTTTTATCCAATAATTTTAAAAATATGCATTTTAAAGGAAAATATGCACCTAAAATATCCATTATAAACCCATAATATCTAGTGCTTGATAGCTTTAAACCGACTCAAGGAACGGGTAAGAGAAGAAATAGTCAATCAGTGAATTATTTTTTCAGGTGCATAGCCGTTTTTTTTTGTGCTGATCTAAGTTGAAATTTTATATTACATTTAACCTGAAACGCAAATTAAACTCAGGAAAAGTAAAAAAATTAACTACACTATTTATAGCTTAAGATCACTTAGAAATATTTGATAAAGACCTACCTCTTTTTTGCATATTTGTCAAAATATTATTTTATCATCAGTCGTGAATGATGCATCGTGCTAAAAACTTACGAAACCTAGGACTTTTAGAGGAATTATTTTTTGGCATTTTCAGTTCCAAGAAAAACAGTTTAAAATTAATGTTAACGAAAATAATTAAAGAATTTCGGGTTTTTTATATTTTTTTAGCATAATAGAACAACTCCATAATTTATTTCTCTTTAAAAATTTAAGAAAATTTTAAGAAACAACTGAAAATTTTTTAATATAAAATTAATATAAAACTAAAGATTTGAGCATCTTTTTTTTAGAAAAGTTGGAATGTTTTTCAAAAAACCTCCTCATATTAAAACTAACCAATATTTATAAAAAGAGAAAGAATTTAATTTTTAGGTTAAATTCCAAGATTTTAGTAGAAATATTATTAAATTGAGGATTCATGTCCCTTCAGGAGTCGAACCTGAGAACTAACATGCTTTTCGGGCAATCAGCTGACAACCTCGAGACAAAAACCTCACTCTGAGGGTGTGTGTGAGCTTACTGCCCGGAAAGCATGTTAATTCTCAGGTTCGACTCCTGAGGGAATTAATTTCCTCTGACATCGAAATTTAATAATATTTCTACTAAAATCTTAGAATTTGTCTTAAAAATTAAATTCTTCTCTTTTTATAAAATTAATGTTTTCAAAGATTTTTTTATTTTTATTTTATTTATTTATTTTTTTTTTTAGAATAATTTTCATAAAAAATATTGTTTTAATTTAAATATATTTAATTATTTCCTTAAATTGTCTCGATTTGTTTAACAGTGAGGGGGTGTGGGGTCAAAAAAATGTTTGAAACCTGTGGCCTACCCTCTCTGTCTCTAAAATTTTCTTCAATTATTTTTCTGATTTGCCAACAAACGAGGGACGAAAATCACATAAATATGCAAAATATAGCTTAAATCGCTAAATATGCAAAATATGCAAAATAAGATTTCTCTGGGTGGGTCCTGATATCCTAAAACGCCCAGATACAAAAGATAATTAGGATAGCAATCAAGGAAAAAACATGCATTATATGCAAAATCCGAACCCTAATTAACAGTCGTAAGGGAGTTACGTGTTTTGACAGTGGAAAAAGTTTTATAGTGTACTACATTTTTCGTTATTTCTCCTAGATATTGGCGGGTAAGCCTTTCGACATATATATTCTTAAATGGTAAGTCTTAAGGTTAATCTTTGTAATTAAACAGTTTCATTTAGATGTTTGATTAAAAATTTATTGGGTTAACAAAATGTTGGAAATTGTCGCGAAAACCGGCCCCTCTTCAGTTGCCTAAAGCGGACCCCTTATTTTTTTCATTTTTTCCAAAGTTCAATAACAATGAACTCTCTTTCAAAGACTAAATTGGGTAAAAATGGGTTAATCTTTTTATTAAACGTCACAAAACGTATACCTGCCCATCTAGGATTTCTGTCGTTAAACGATATAATTCTGTTATACATTTTCTGTATCTATTTCGAATTCAATCTGTAAATTTTTTTGAAAATTAAAACCTGTAGGTAATTGTTATACCTATTATACTTATACGGTACTTTAAAGCTAGATTATGTTTCTCTGATTTAATACTTTTTTGTAATTTATTTTTGACTATTTTTACAAGGGGGTCCTATTTCGCCAACTATTTTTTAAATTGCCAAAGTGTTGAAAATAATTTTTTATGCTAATTTTTAATTACATATATTTACTAAAAATATAATTTAAATGGTTTATTACATTTTAAAGTAAATATTCTTCTTCTTCTAAGTCGTATGCCTCATAAATGAGGCGTCGTGATCAGTGTGTAGTAATATGGCCTTGTTCACAGTAAGGCGCCATAAATAATATTACATTCTTTTAAAACATACTTTTTTTGATATTTTCTATTTTTTTTAAATCAAAAACAAAATGGGGATCCGGTTTTAGGCACTTTCCTCTACCTATAAAAAATCTTTTATCTTTATCGGTAATTAAGCTTTAGTGTTTATTGTTACCTCCTCCTTCATCTAGTTAAGCTTTAGTGGTTAGAATTTATTTCTCAATTTGCTTCCCTTAAGAAAGCATTTAAAACATTTGGATTATTGGAAAATCAAGGCCTAAAACAAATATGCGAAAATGAGGAAGTGATGATGAAATGTTTAATTTCAATGTGTAAATGCTGGTGGCGCAAATGACTAAACAGACGAGGCCCTCTCTAAATTCTAATTAGATAACAAAAAATTACATTATTATTATTATTTATTTATTTGAATGATAAAGATAAAAAAAGAAGGTTCTATTCCAAGAAGGTTCAACAATAAAACACAATTAACACTTACATCTATTTAAAGCTTATGTAAAAATTATCCTTTCATACATATAATACTTGATGGCCTACATGCCATAAGCTCTGGATAATTCCTTCAACGACTGGACACGCGTAGCTCTTACGCAACTTTCATACTTCTGCGCGCAATTTGTTGCCTAAATACAGGCGCACCAACGTTATAAAAGAAGTTCAAATTCACACTACATTTTGAGGATTTTAATTAATAGAGTTATTTTTTATATTTTAGGATAATAAATAAATAAATAATAAATATATTTTAGGTATAAATAAATATTTTTCTTATAAGAGCAAAAAAAATGAATTAGTTAAAAACCTCTAAATTAAAAAATAATTCAAATTCAAGTTCGATTTCGGACAAGATGAGCTTCAATATTCAATTATCTTTTCACTCGTGATTGTAATAGATAAAATAATTGACTATTGGCTGATAAAATGAAATGAAAAATTTGAGCGCCCCAGAGCGAGGCTCTATTACCACGCCATTTAAAACATACGATGGTCATTTTAAATTTTATAATTTTTTCTCATTGGTATATCAAAGGATGATTGATATACTAACGAGAATTGTTTTGACCGCGCTTTTTTGAAAATGATATATATATATCGCGAGACTACTGCGGATGACGCTATTGGAGTCTGCGGAGTCTTAAATCTGGACCAAGAGAGAAAAGATGTGATCCATTTAGATACAATCCAATGTCATTCGCGTATAGCCCGCATGACATTCGGATGGATCACAAAGATGCACCGCAGACTCCAATAGCGTCATCCGCAGTAGTCTCGCGAATATATATATTTTATATATATTTTCAAAAAAGCGCGGTCAAAACAATTCTCGTCAGTATATCAATTATCCTTTGATATACTAATGAGAAAAAATTATAAAATTTATTTAACATCATTATTTCAAGTTAGAAATATATAAGTTGAGATATTATTTTCCCTCAATATTTGACAAAATTTCCTACATTTGATTCGCGATTGAATCAAATGTAGAAAACATTGGATGATAATTTTGTTTCTTATATAAGCTTTTTGAAATTGACAGTAAAGTATTAATAAGACATTGCGACAGAATAGAAAATCTTTTAAAAGATCAGAGCTATTGTTGCTATTTAATCTAAAATATATAATTTTATTGTTATCTTCTAATACATTGTGTCACATAATTAATTTATGCTATCCAAATTTTGCAATCTTTTAAGAATACTATTATCTATCACGGTTTGTAGGGCTTTTCAGGGAAAATCTGAGACCTAGAGCTACTAATATTTTTTGAGGACCTTCAAAATTCAAAACTCATATGGACAAGAAAATGAAAAGAATTTTCGGGTCTCAAGCCACCCGGTATCAGCGAGTCATTTGTTACGGTTTCTAGCTTTTTACATTTTCTTAAAAACTAATCAAATAATTTCGTTCAAAATTGAATATAATTATTAATAATAGATTGTTTTATAAATAATTTCATATTTTAAAAATTATTTCAATGTTGTAATTAGTGTTTTTTCAAATTAGACTTCAAATAAACTACCCTTTAAAATGCAAATATTCTAATAAAAATTATTTGATATAAAAGATAAAAGAAAATATTTAATAGATATGAAATTTCAATAGATTTAATTGAATATTTGATGAGGAAAAATTAAGCTCTTTTGGCATTTCTATATTACCAGTCGACTCACTGCCCCAATAAAGAAACTGAATGTTTTCATACATTTCATATAAACTACAAAATTCTTAATTGAAATGATATTTTCTTATATTATAATCATTACCTGTAACTTCACGTAGATTAAATCGATAAAATAAGATTGTTTTCTTTCTCATTTATAAATCTATATGTCTGTTTTATCGTGAGGTTGAGACACAAGAATCTCGGCATAGATATCTTGTCATTTCATCAATCCCATTCAACATACCCTAGTGAAATATCTTTTAATATATTTAAATGTGAGAATATTTAATACAATAAATAAATAAAATAATTTAAATATTCAATCGAATATATAAATTATATTATATGTTTTTATATATAAACTTCCGTAGGATTGCCAACCACCGACCCAGGACAGAGGAAAGCTATTTTCATATTATTAGTATTTGATTGAAATTATTTATTATTTTATTATGTTATTATAAAAGCAGAAGGTGTAGTTAATTTACTTTTAATTGAAATTGATTAAATAAGATCGCTTTCTTTCTTAGGTATCAAGACAGTCGGTAGGGAAATCTCTTTTGGGACTTTATACCCATTGAAATTTAAGGATTATTTTCTGATTATTATAAATTTACTAAAAATTACTGGTACCGTCGTTTTGAAATAAATTAATCTTTTCAGATATTCAAATTTAATATGCCTATATAACAACATGGGACTGTCGACAAGTGCTCACTCCAGGGGCCCAAGACTCCTTGTAGTTTAAGCTGTTCTCAGATCAGTTTGAGAGATATTTTCAAGACTGGGGAGCCTCTCTGTAAAGAAATCTACTGATTTTCTTCAGAAAGCAATTTCGTAGAATGTTGTCTTGGGATTGTAATTCACTATCTTAATGCAAAAATTCTTGTTGATTTTTTTTTAATAGAAAAACATCTCAAAAAGAATTTTTAACATCCACTAATCTCTCATTAAAAACGTAAGCCTCAAGCTTTTCGTATCTTCAAAAGATTCAATTTCAATTTTTTCTTATTTTTTAATATTATGTTAGCCAAGAAGTAAAGATTATCCACGTTAGTTTAAGAAAATACAGAAGGAAGTCTGCATTTTGTTTCAATATATGAAACTAAATGGCTTTAAGAATTCAGTCTTTATAATTTAACATATAAATTAATTGCTAAATCCGAATCTATATTTGCATAACATATGATCAATATCTATTTGCATAAGTACAATTCAAGATTATTCTTATAATTTAACATTATATTATCTTTATTTTTGATCGCTTTCTGGTAAAAAATACAATTTAATTATTAATTTATTTTTATTAACATGCTATAAGTAATATAAAAAATGCTTATTTATTTATTATTGTTTTATTTATTTGTATTGGATTGTTAACCCCTACATTTTTTTAACCAACCTCCTCCTTTATGCCACTGTATTTAAAGTGAAGTTATACAACCTTAAGCCTGACTAATTAATAGAAACACTAAAAATGATTTAATGATTGATATATGTGACTAACGAAATAAAATATGAATTGAATAGAGAATTTACTCAGGTTACAAATATGCCTCTTTACTGAGAAAAGTCACTTCTGTACATTTAGGACTGTGATGTCCAACCTTCGGCACGCGCCCAGCTCTGCAATGAATGTGACCCGACATAAATTATAAACTTCCTTGAAACATTAAGACTTTTATGTACTTACTGGAAACATATCAGATACAATCTGATAATTTTTTTTTATCTAAAATAAGAAAAAATTGGAAAATCATCGCAAAAGTTTTCGATGAATAAATGGACAGATTTTCAATTTTTAATGTGATAAAATATATCAAGATTTCGGAAAAAATAATAGTAATTGTGGCATATTTTGTCTCCATTTTTATTAGATATAAATACCTGCAAACTTTCGGATTGAAAATAAATCCAATCAGAGAATGAACTGAAAAAAAATTTGATGTCTCTTTATTAAAATTTTATAAAAAATTATCTAACCAGTAACAAATACTCCTGGCTTCACAATACTTTTTCACTTTTTGGAAATAATAATTTATATATATAGTATAGGTATCTAATGCTATTTTCAAGAATAAAATTCATTAAAAGCAAAGTTATAAGCTCAGGTTTCAGGTAAAAAAATAATGAAGTTTCGAATATTTAAAAACCATTCTTCATATTTACATTTTCTAAAATATTTATTATTTCAGTAATTAAAACTTTTGAAGTGCTAAATGATTTAAAAAACAATATTCTGAAGGAAAAGAACTCATTGATTATTGTTTCGCTTCTGTCATGGTGGATTACATTATTCTACATTATAACTATTCTTTTTTTATTGAGAAATATTAATAGAATTAGTATATTTTATATGCGGACCGAAGCATTAATTTTTTCATCAAATGCTGCCATTGTAAACCAAAAGGTTGGACACCTCCGCTTTAGTAGTTGAGTTGTATATCGAAAGAGAAGTTCAAGTTCAAACCATCTATATTGTAGATTTTTGTAGAAAATCTCATCAAAATGGACGACGTTTCGACATATAGTATTTTTCAAATTTGGGTGGCAGCTCAAAAAGTTTAAGACTGGTTTAGAATATGAGTTATTAAATGTTAATTTTAGTTAAGAATTTGAAAAAGTAGTAGAAATCAAAATATTAATATTGAGATAATTTATTTTTTTAACTGTGAAATAAATATATAAATAAAGAATGTGTAGAATGAAGAAAATTCAGAAAATTATGAAAAAAAATCTGACCTGGAAGACGCGTGGGTGCACCCAGAATCACTGGAGAGTCCGCAAAGCGCGACTCCTTGCTGGAAAGCGTTGATTTTGGCCTGGGGGTTCAAAATTCAAATCGCATATGCTCAAGGGTGCATGAAGTCGTGGTGGGGATGTGAACTTTGGACCCTGCAATAGAGAGTACTAGTTATTGTACAAGCACCTAATAGTTAAAAGCGAAATCCTAGAAGTATCGAATTGAAAAAATCCAATTTGAGCAAACAGGTCGGGGCTTGTTTACGAACAAGTCTGAGCTTGTTTTCGGACCTCTCGCAATATACAATTAAATCTATTCTAATTCCAATATTATGAACTCTAATTAAATACGTGTATTAAAAAGAAATTCTCTTTTAAGATATGTTTTATAAACGATTTCTTTCTCTACTTACAAGCATTGTAAAATGTATACGAGTAAATAAAATATAAATCTTAATTTAAAAAATAATTTGAACACAAATCAATCTATTTATTATTATAATTACTGAATCCGAGCTGTTGTGCATGATTTTCTTACATGTCAGAAATGTTATATTCAGCCTCTCGGCATTATTACTATTCTTTTTTATTTGGAAATATCAATAGAATTGGTATATTTTATATGCGTCCCGCAGAATTTGTTTTTTCATCAAATGCGCCCGTGTAAGCCAAAAGGTTGGACATTAACTAAAGTTCGATTCAAAAACAATAATTCTATTATTGATTAGATATAGAAATTATTCGAGGATGCCGTTAAAAGAAAGAAATTATTTCAAAAAGGTTTTTTTAAGGAGCGCATCGACTGCCAGGGACCCATTAGCTCAGAAAACCTATCTATCCATTCAATTATCCAATATTTCAAAATGTTTAAATAAATAATCAGTAGGGTGACTATCAATTAAAAATGTTTAAATTATATGTGGGTGAACAGTTTGAACTAAAATGTTGAAACTTGGCATATATGTGAAGCATATTAATATAAATATTTATCAAATAATTATTTGCGCCAAATACAGCCGAAGATCTATAAAAATAAAATCAAATTATTAAAACAACTTTTTCATCGCAGACCTGGGCTGTTTTCGAACGAAATGGATGATGCGTTAACCTCCCGACGCGGATTAACTGGTGATATTCTTTTGAAAATATATTTTTTTTCAATAATTTCAATTAAGCTATTTTTCAAAATTGCAAAAATTCAAGAAGTCTTTGAAACTTGGAATATAAGTCATTAAAAGCATAATAAACACACTGTTAAAATTTGAAGACGATTTACCACACCAAACATGAAATAATTGGAATTAAAATGAAATTTTTTACATATGGTAGATTGGGAAAGGGTGGGAAAATAATCATTATTTTATTTTTTTTTTCATTGAAGGACTCTCACCATCTTGATGAAAAACTAATATTTGTTAGAATAATATATTTCTAGTAACTTAAAAAAAATTGAAATTATTTACCTCCTAGTTTTGATTAAAAAAAATATATATATTTGGGCGATTATTTTTAGTGGAGGGGATATAAGATCAATTTGGCTTGGAAACTATCCATTCATAAAGAGAATATAGTGGTGTAAAAAGAACAGTCACGTTAAAAAAACATAACCTAAAATTTTAGCACGGTTCATATTTATAGAGTAGTTACGAGGCTAAAACTTTTTGTATAGATTGTCGCGAAAGAACCTCCTTAATTGAAAAAATCTTAAGTAATTAGAATATTATGAGGATAATAAATAGAATGAGTATTGAATAACTCTTATTAGTGACTTGGAAGCAATTAATTACTTCATTTTTTTACTAGATGTCCTGAAATAGATCTTCAGTATTTAAAAACAGAATCGAACTTGCACTCAGGATGTCTCACTTGGAACTGAAAAGAAATTTGATAAATCGGCCGACGACGCGACGTTTTTATCTTTATCGAATTCGAAGAAAATTATAAATTGAAAGAAAAAGGAAATAATAGAAATCGGTGCCACCAAGAAGTCACACTAAATAACAATCAATTAATCAAATACCATTATATATTGGTATTAATTAAGATTCTTAAAGGCTGTATAGAGAATTGAGATTCATTTTGAAGAAATATTAATTTGTTTTCTTTTTCAGTTTTCTGAAATTTCAGTCGATTTTGGAGAAATTTTTTAGCAGCACAAGGTTTCAATTTCGGATAATCCGATTAGAGATCAACTAAATTTTTATTTGAATCAAACAATTTTTGGAAATAACGAAATATTTTAATGAGAAACGATACGATATTTTAAAGCAAATCTTTTTTAAACATATCTATTATACAGGGGAGCCCACTAACCCCTTGCTTCATGACCCCCCCACAGTTTCATGAAAAGAAACACCCCCTCCCATACTTTCATTAAAATTACCCCCTCCCTCCATTTTATTCACTTCTAAAGAATTAGAATTTTTTTATTAAACAAGTAATTTTGCATCGTTTTTGAAAATATTTCAAAAACTGCTCAAACTATTTTGATAAAGTCAATTGAGCGAAACCAAGTCGTTTTTATCTACAAAAAATCTTGAATGAAAGTCAAAAAATTATATTTTTTGAGATATTAATTGTTTTGTCTGTTAGTAAGTACGTATGTTACCAAATTTTGTGTACCTACGTACTCTCTAGCTCAAAAACTAGTGTGATTAACAAAACGAAATTTCACATGTAGTTTTTGTACATTGAGATTAAGAATTGATTAATTTTTTTTAAATCATATCA
Source organism: Forficula auricularia (assembly GCA_024734495.1). Classification (NCBI taxonomy): domain Eukaryota; kingdom Metazoa; phylum Arthropoda; class Insecta; order Dermaptera; family Forficulidae; genus Forficula; species Forficula auricularia. The sequence continues at coordinate 18,783,956 of JALMQS010000070.1, forward strand.
AAAATTAAGGGAGAGTTTATAAAATTATAAGAATTTTAAACTAAAAACAAACAAACAAGAAAAATGAAATTACTGTAAAAGGTCTAAAATAAAAAAATCGTGTAACTTATTTTTCGATTGACTAAATATGGGGGGGGCTCAAAAAATTAAAACTATAAATATAGGTCCAAGCTATATTTAATATAAATTTTATTGTCATTGTCGTTTTATTTTTGGACCCCAAAATTTAGTTAGTGATTCAAAATGTGGTGGTCGCGACCATTGTTACTATGGTGTTTTCCTCAGGTGAGGGGGGGGGCAGCTGGTAACGTGATTAGCACACAAGGTTTCAATTTCGGTTATTATCCAAAAATTAAGGGAGGTGGGCGTGGGTTTAAAAAATTGAAATTATAAAATTTTTAAACTAAAAAACAACCTAAAGTATAAATTACTATAAAACGGTCCTCAAATAAAAAAGAGCGTAATTATTTTTTCTGATGACTAAAATTGGGGGACGGGGCTCAAAAATTAGATCTCATAAATATAGGTCCTAGCTGCCTAATATACATTGTTTCATTGTTATTGTCGTTTAATTTTTTCGATATCAAAATTTAGTTAGGTGATTCAAAATGGGGTGTTCGCGACCATTGGCGTAATTACGGAGTTTTCCTAGGGGTGGGGTGGCAGCCGTCTAGGTGATTAGCACACTGATTTTCAATTTCGGTAATTCCGATTAGAGATCAGCTAACTTATTAGTATAATTGAGCAAAGTTTTGGAAGTAACGAAATAATTTAATGGAAATGCCGAACATAAGTGATGCCTCGTAATAATGGAGTTCGATTATTATAGGCGGAACAATGAGTTTGTAGGGTTCCACTCAAATTTCACCATTATTGCCTAACCCTTTGAGGTAAACAAATTCATTACTAAAAGTACATTGTAATTTCCTTCGAAAAGTTAATATGAAAGAAATGTCTAAAATCAATAGATTACGAGTTATGTAAATGTATAATATTTTCAAAAGCTAAAGATTCAAGCCATTTTAATTCAATAAATATGGAATTTGGATGATGAGCCTGATTTCAATAAAAATTTTCATATTCAATCTAAGGACAGCCTTTCACTGAAGTCTTTATCTAAAACCTATTTAATTTTGTAAAATAATTTTTATTTTCTCAGAAAAAAAATAATTAATTTTGAATGTATATCCTCTCTAGATATTTAAATATACCGTATAGTCATCAGGAGCTAGATATATATAAAAGAACTTTTTTTTAGCAAATTAAATTATCAACATGTTTCTTTATTTGCAACGAAATTTTCTCTGGAGAGAGACAGGACTGGTAGAAATTTAAATTGAATGCAAAGCAGGCAAGCCAGAGTAGTGAGGAAATAAAAAATTAACACATATAAAATAGGGTGTACTTTATTGAATCTTATTACACCTTATTTTGACAGTGGTACTTTTTCTCTCCAAGCTGCCTTCCATTACATTCAATTAATGTTTAACTCTATTATAATTTTCACTTTATCCTACGCGAAGCATGGGAGAAAGATTGCAATCGGTCGTGGCAAGCTGACGGAGTTCTCAGGTAAGGCTGCCCTGCAGACTACGGGAACTCATGTGACCTAGATTAAGGTCATGCAAGTGCCGGCTATTCATTGAGATTGAATTTTGCACGTATTTGCTGGATTGCTGCAAAGAATTGTCTGGGAATCTCGTCTGGGCCAAAAAAGTGCCGTTGCCTTTGGAAGCAGTGGGGATAAAGGTCTGTAGTGTATGTGCACGTGTGTTTGTCCATGATAATTTTCCAATATCATAAAATCGATTGAATTTGAAATTTGAAACCAAAATTTGTTCGTCACGTGTGTCTCATTGTTTTTTTGCCAAAAAAAGACATTATGTTGCTGTAGAATGCTAGGACAGTGGTAATCTTGCAGTATTGCAGCCTCTATATAACCGTACAACTATGCCTGCCGAGTTTTGAAGAGCATTTGTTTTACTCAAATGCTGCAAATACAGACCTGATAAAATAAGTTAGCTGAGCTGGAAAAGCTTCCATACACAGAGCCTCAAAAGGTGCCTCTTATTTAAAATGATGTTAATCTTCAAATCACACTTAAAGTGGCCCGTTTTAACATGAAAATTGCTCATGGAGTGTGAAGCAATTCCTGTAAAGATCTCTTAAAGTTGAATTAACCTATTTTTTTTTTTTTTTTTTTTTTTTTTTATTTAATTCACTTTAAAATGATGATGTGAAAGAGCCCATTTTTAGTTGGTTATTATACTTGTTGGCGTGCGGAAGTGGTTTAACTTAAGGTGGTTGTTTCGCGACAATACTAGCAAAAAGTTAATGCTAGATTATATAGAACAGACAATAAGGATTCATAATTCATAAGCACAAAACTTTTTGCTGTTTATGTACCACTACTAGCCAATCCCGTGCTCGTTTGACAAATCTGGCAAAATTGTCCGAGCTAGAATATTTTTATCATAGAAATTTCAGATAAAGTACTTTATAAAGGTCGATTTATAAAACAAAAAGTTCTTAATAAGCGATTGAAAGCTGTTGCGACAATGGCTGAAGCAAAAAAACGTCAAAAAAGTACTAAAATTAACTCACTTTTTAGGTTAAATACATGCGATGTTGCCAGGTTGTTTTTAGTGTAAATTTTTCATTATTTATTCCTTATTATCTCAGAAACTGTGTTGTAACTATGAATTGAATTGTCTTAAAATATGTATTAGTTATTGTTTAATGTTGGTTTAGTTTTTTATAACAATGGTAAGGACAGTTTTTTAATTATAATTAAATATGTATGTAAACTTTCCGATATCCCGTAGTGCAATGTATAAGAGTCTGAAAAACTCTATCTTTAGAATTTAATATCTCCGGAACTATATTGTTCATAAATTTCGTTTTGCCACCAATCGACGCAGAAGTATTTAAATAATAATCTCTCTAAATCTCAAAAAATCCTAAGAAAAGCCCATATGGTGAAACAAATATCTTAAAATTATAAACAAATTTCACAAACTCTCTCTCTCATTCTCTCCTTATCAACGGCTCGAGGCCTCAATCAACCTAAATCCGCCTCTGCCATTGAGCATAAACTAATGAAAATATTCTACAAATATATCCATTTTCTTCTTATTATCAATAAATAATAGACAAATTTGATATCTCAAGTATTTTGGAAATTACTTAAATAAGTTAGGGAACTCTCGGTATGCGACACTTGGCCAGCTTTTATTTGATTTCAAATTTATGTTTTTAGTGAAATTCATTATTTGTTTATTTTTTTATGAAAATGATGAGAGAAGGAGTTACACCAAAAAGGTGCAACCCCTAAAGGCCTGGGTTGGCCACTCCATCGTGAAAAGAAGAAGAAAGAATTTTATGGGCTGGGCGAGGGTCGAAGGTATCTGTGGATACGGGTCATAAATAGCTTAAGGTTATAAGTCGCGGGAAAGGTGGTGGCAGGGAGCGAGTTCCAGTCTCTGGAGGTCATAGGGATAAAAAAGTTGGCGAAAGCGCTTGTTCGATTTTTATCCATTTTGACAGTGAAGGGGTGTTGAGCGTTGGAAAACCGCGTGTTTCTTGTAAAGAGGTATTTAGGGCGATAATTGATTTCAGTCTCGACTGAACAGACACCATGATAGTATCTGTAGTACAGGGAAAGGGTAGAGGTTTTACGGAAATCACTCTACATTATGAATTTATAGTAATCTAAAAGGGGAGGAGGGGTCAAAAATAATTAAAATGATAAATTTTTAAAGCAAAAATCACAGGAAGTTGACAATAGAAGTTTAATGATATATTATTAATTGCTAACGTGATCCTAAAATTGAAGGGGGGGGGGCTCATTTAAAAAATTGAAATATTAAATATAATAGAGGGAACAGGTATATGGTAAAGTTATGTGGATGGTCGCTTGAGTTTATTTATTTAATATTTTCAATTTAAGCGCTTTCTTTCAGCCACAGTGAATCCCACAACGTCTGCACTCGGAATTCTAGTGTCATTTTTAAAAGACTTAGAAATTATAACATATCTATAAGAATAACTTGGATTAAAATATTAACTACATTCTAGGTAGATTTCATATAAATATACATATGTGAAATCCACCTAGAATATTAATCCATTCTTATTTAAAATGTTTCACTTAGAACTGACACCTAATTTCTTAAAAATTAATGAATAACATCCACTACTTTTAAATGGAATTTTAAGTCTTATACTGTAAATTATCTATTGCTATTATATAATACAAATCTATTTATTTTTTCAGATGTATCATTTCTTAAGATATATTTTTTCATAGTGAAAATTAAATAAATCTTAGTAAGAACAACAAGACGAGATCCTCACCATAGAATAAGAAAATATTTGTATATTCATAAGAAATACATGATCGTCAATTCATTTAAGGTAAGATTATTTTTTTAATCTATTTCTCCTAATTATTTCTAGATTAGAATTATCTGCTTAAATATATTTATTTGTTTATATTATCAGTAAAATCAATTTTCATCAAACTCATAATCGGTGTCAAAAGAGGACCTGTCGCTGGTCTCCTGTGACATCAACCCTAATTCCCGGAGACGTCTTCTGATAGTCCAAACACTTAGGTTGACTTGTCGAGTTTGAAGAAGGCCCTGTTGAATTTGAGATTCTGCATAATCCCAATCTAATTCAGACCAGATTCCGGTCTCCTGGCATAAGAGTTTGTTTCTCTATATTGTTTTACAGTTCTATGAATACTTCCAATCGATGCTTTAAGGCCGGATTGTATGTCGCAAGTAAATGCTTTTACCACTAAACAATATGTAGATGGTAAATGGAGGGACTGGGATGGCCAATCAGATGACAGGCACTGAAAATTCCTGTCATCTGATTGGCACCTTAAAAATGTTTAAAAGTATTTGTACAATCACAGAATGTATTAAAAGTTTAAATAAAATATGTTTTCTGAAATTTATTTGAAAAAGTTAAATTTTTCTAGTGTTCCACTTTTTTACATTGCTAGCTGTAATAATGTACAAAGGGGGGGGTTACTTTTCATGAAAATGGGGAGTAATGAAGCTAGTGGGAATGAGCACCTCAATATATAATAATTTGGGCAAAAACTAATCTATGACATTCCTTATTTATAGGAGCATTCATCGGGCTGTAAAAATGTCCATCCATCATCTCTCTGGCGCCAATCGGAAGGCACTGTATGTATCTGAGAAGAAGATATTTGTCGATTCTACCCAAAAACTAACAAAGGAAATAAATAAATTCAGTAGTTTGAATTTCAAGCAAGTGATTGGGTTTCTAACCAGTCTACTCCTCTGAGGAAACACTTATACCCTGTTGTATACCGGTTGGTAAAGCCTTTGTAAAAGTTGACGAGGGTAAATCCTTCGAATTCACCTTGTGCCCGGTGACATGCCAACCAGATGCGCCACTTCATCTGACTGCACCCACCGGGCACAAGGTGAATTCGAAGGTTTACCCTTTGTAAACTTACAAAGACTTTGACGCTGACGTACAACTGGCCCTTAGTGATGGAGATACATAAAAAATCGACACTATATAGTTTATGTGAGATGAAGGATGGCTACACTCTCTTGTGGGAATGATTAAATCTTTCTATTTCTCTGGAGGGATAAACGAATTAATTGATTGGTAGGATTTTTTTTCTATTTTAATTATTTCTGACATGAAATTTCAGGTTCTTTATATTTAATTTTATTAGAACGAATACCAAATTTGTTTATTCTTTGTCAAACATTAAAACTAATATGAAATAACTGTTTATAGAAAAGAGCGATGCAACATTTTGAATAAATTCTTAAATTTGCCAATTCATCTCTTCATATTTATTTTTCAGTACCTCTCTTCTTCCTGGTCTATGTTTGAACATCTGCTGCATGCACCTTCCTAGATACGAGACTTGCAGAAGAAACTGCGACACTCAATTTTGAATTGATCTACGAGTTAGACGTACCTATATAGATGAAAATAAGAAGAAAAAACAAATCATTCAATGTATTCCTGAATTTAATGAATGTGAATAGGACCTGACCGTTAAAAATTTTATTTAAATGGAAAAATAAGACAAAGAAACACAAGGTATAATAAATCTAAAAAAAAATTCACTACATTCTTCTGCTAATATTAATAGTAATATATGTATTTTATTAAAACATTTATAAAGTTTTACAATAAGCATACAAACGATGATATAAATACGTGGATATAAAACGTACAATTCTCAGTCAACTTTGGGCGAAAGATTCTCATCTGACTTCCTATCTTTAATAATAAATAACACAGGTTTGCGATGAGAAAGTTGTTAATAATTTTATGTGATTCTTATACAGGGTGTTTCAGGGTTCTATTAACAGTTCCATTGCTTAAAATGACATATTATATTTTCTAATCGTAAAATAACTCTTTTTGCGTTCACGATCAACTTTTTTACACGCTATCTGAGACCTAATGAAGGTAAAGGTTATGGACTCACCATATTATTTTTGACTTCTACCATATAAGTATGTGTCAAGTATTGTAATCGTTCACGAAAAAAGTTATTTTCCTTCTTTTTCAGAAATATTCAAAAACGGCTGAAAGCTATTTTGATAAAAAAATTGAGCAGAGCCATGGCATTTCGTCTACAAGCTCAATAGTGGAACATCGAAAATTGTATTTTCGGATATAATTGTTTTGTCAAAATGTCTGTTAGTCTTGTCTGCATATTGTTCTGGTTGTCCACCTGGATAGTCTGTTAGCTCTGGTGTCTGATTACCGGATTTTAGTTGCGATCAGGCAGATTCAAGAAACTAGTGGAATATCGAAACCAAATTTCACACGTTGTTTTGCCGCGACCAAAAATTAAGGAGGGTGGGGGGGGTTAAAATAAAAAATCGAAAGGGCTATTTGAGCAAGCTCCGCCAAATTTCTGCACACCATCCTCGATGGACCCAAGAAGTCCAGAAAAACGCCTATTCATAAGGGGGGCGTGGGGTCCAAAAATGAAATTCTTGGACATTTGTCAAACTCAACCAATTTGGTATGGGCTATAATCAGTGGGGACCTCGTAAGTCTGTGTGCTTAAAGGTTTTAGCCTCCCCCTTTAAATGGAATTGTATAAATAGTTTATTCAATGTTAAACATCATGTTAGAGGTATTGTGTTGCTTAAGTTCACCATGGTAAAGTCAAAAGTGGATGGCCACATTAGGATGTCAGCTAAACATTTTTTAAAGTTTTTAAAATCATATCTTTTTGCTGTAAGCACTTGAATAATAAAAGAAAAGCCAATAGCGTGTCTTTTTTGCGAGATTCATATTCAGTGATGGAGGACCTGGAACCGAGATCATTCTCAGTGGATTTATTACCTGGCATATGAAAAATAGCATCAAATGTTATTTTCTATGTTGTAAAAATACTACTTGGGGTCGTGGGTCACGCATGTTCCACCATCATAAATGGTCTGGAGTGAATATATTATGTTTATAATTGACCATCAAATTGTACCTTTGTACTTGCATGGGTAACAAAAATATTTTTCAACACAAACACATCTTTTGCAAAAGCATTACACCATGCGCAGTACTTCGGTCCACCTGCTGCTGCCAGTCGCAGACTGGCCATTCCCTGTACAACTATCATAGACGGTACTATTACGCATTATTTCTAGTTGAGTCAAATCCGTAGTCAAAAATGTGTCACCAGCTCTTGGACTATAATACAAATTCTCTTACTGACCAAATTACCTTTAATTCAAATAAAAACGAATTAAAATTTGAATTTTTATTTAAATCAACATATAACTAATTATAATTATTTATGAAAAAGTATTTTTCTTTAAAAACTGTTTCCATATCTAACACCACCACCCGATCAAACTTTGATCCATGGACTGATTTCGTGACTATGAAAATTTTGATTTCTGGAGTCAATGATTGTATTGATTTTATTTAATTATATAAATTAAATAGGAAATCCTCTGCGTTTTTCTGTTTGGTAATTGATTTGTATGCACATATAAGATATAAACCAATTTGATTATAGGAATTAAATTATTAAAAATTGATTTTAAATTACCAATATTTGAAATAATTCTCATTTGAAAATAATTAATACTCCTTTATGTCAATATTATTATATGCTTTCAACAATTTCATGTATTTTGTTCTCGTAAATAAATTTATTATTAAAATATTTTATTTTATATTCTAATGCCCCTTGATATACAAAAGCAATGAACACACTGCTTATAGAAATACATAGAATCAACGTCTATTGTTCGAAATACAGCTGTTTGAAAATATATAAAGCCTCTTTGTTTAACAATATGAAATCTGGATGAGTTCATTTCATATTTTCTAACGAAGGTACATCAATAATAATTGCAAGCTGTAATTTTTAACATACATTTATATTTTCAAAACTGAAAACCAAACTCAACAAAGTGTTTTTAAACGGAATTTTGACAATTGCTCTAAACAGGAGGCAATTTAAAAAATAGTGCATTGATAACTGTAGGTATGAGAAATATCAAGCTCAAGCTATTCTCCTTCTGCATCCATATCGCCTTTTAAGAAGGTTCTTTCGCGACAATCCACAACAAAGAAGTTCAGCCTCAGCGCTGCACTCATAAATACTGAACCCGGACTTAAAATTTTAGGTTATGTTTTTAACACGTGTACCATGTACTTATCAAAATCTCTATAGATCCTACATACGCATGAACGGATCGTTTCCAAGCCATTGGTACTTTTATATCCCCTCCACTAAAAATAATCGCCCAAATAGTGTTTTTTTGTTTTTTTATCAAAACTAAAAGGTAAATAATTTCAATTTTTTTAGGTTACTACCAGAATATATTATTCTCAATAAATAATAGTTTTTCATCAAGATGGTGAAACTCCTTCAATGAAAAAAATAAAATAATGATCATATCCCCTGTTCCCATATCTCCACATGAAAACAAATGCTGTTTCAATTGCAATTATTGTCATGTTTGGTGAGGTAAATCGTCTTCAAATTGTAACCGGCTTTAGGTATGTATGCTTTTAAATGACTATTAGTTTCAAAGACTTTGAATTCTTGCATTTGTTGCAACTACTGGCGAAACGCCATAGAATTAACATGACTGATCTAGTAATCATCATCGCTTTCACAATCGTAGTATCGGGTTCATTAAAGCAGAATCGGCTTGAATCAATCTTGTGCTCTAACTAGTGTTGTATAGATCTCTTATGTTTGTTTCGACGCAAAAAGATTTGACTTCCTGAAAATCAAAGACGGAATTAGTAAGTCAGCTATATCAGAAGAGTTGCTGTCAAAATTGAGCCGAATTAACTAGATTTTTATAGATTTGCGTACGTTTTAACGAAAAAGTAACCAAACTATAGTAAGGTTTCTCTAAAAAGCATTGTGACGCATTACGAATAAAATTTAAAAAGAAACCATTTTAGGTGGGTATTTTGAAAAAAAATCTTGTTGGATACACTTGAAAAAAAAAAAAAAATTAAGTTATGCATCATGAGTTCAAAGCTACACGCAAGTGACATTGCCTACACCAACAATCTGCATCCATCTGTGAGTTAGTTGAAATTTTGAGGCGATTTAAACCGATATAAAGTGCTTGCGGGTAAAGTGGGCGACATGCCTGGCAACAAATATTTTGCGAAGCACTTCGCAATACAAGGCGATTTTGGCGATTCAAGCCGCGATGCCGTTAGTACAGTAACATCGGCTCGGGCTTGAGCAACACGCTCGGCCGACATTCACACCTCAGTTGGTCGATCAGCACTTTCAACGAAACATCTTGAATAACCTGCACACCAACTTTCTTGATTAATGGGGCAGACATCGGCGAAATGGTGCTATTATTTATGAGAAAAGGCCCAACTAGTCAACGTCAGGCTCCATGACCAAACATGTATTTAAAATCTGTGCTTCCTAAGGAATTGCAGGATTAATTGAATGTAACATAACTGGAACGACATATCGTTGTATCAATAGAATAAGATTATAAAAACAATCTTGTGGCTTGAAGTTAATATACTTGTGCAATAATGGAAAATAATTTGAACATACTTGACCAACACGCTGGTTCAAGGTACATAATGACGATTATTTATAATGCGTAATTAACAAAATTAACAAACATATTAATGAATTTAAAAATTACATAAAATGAATCGGTAAAAGAACATTTTTCTTGGAAGAGTATTCAGTTGAAGGCGATTGATTCAATAACTGCAATGGCAAGATTTTAATTGACGGATCCAGAACGATTTGGTGGTGGCTTATGGTGACACTTGGTTTGATCCATCACCATTCATCTATTGTGATTGTTCATCTGTAGATGCTAGATCGGAGATCTCTTGTTACCCACGACGTTAGCTAAAGAGTTAAACATTGAAAAGAATAAAAAGATTCAAATAGATTCGTAGTCCCAAAAAGATAGGATGTAAAAAATAAGAGAATCTCAAAAATATTAGTAGACAGCAGATGGCAGCTATGACTTGGATGATTTGGTAAGACTGGGATTTTCCAGAGAATCCACTGTACTCTCGATTTATCACGCACCGAATTGTTTTGGTATTGTACAAGAAATTTGGGCAGATATTAAGTGAAATTGGAAAATGAAATTAAATAATAAAGCAATTATAATAGAAACAAAACAAGATAAGAAGAAAAATTAATGGTTAAAGAAATTTTATAAATAAATAAAAGCCTATTTGAAAATTTCAAGAAATGTTTGTTTGTTTTGTTTTATTCCATTTGAATTATAGAAGTTTGAAATAAAGTCTGTGTTGATTTAGTAATCACTAAATGAAAATAATCAACTAGATATATTGTTTGAAAAAATGTTAGGAAAATATTAGTTAACTATTAAAACAATAATAAAATAATATTTGTCGATCAAAAATTTATAATTTAAAACCTAGTGACTTAAGCTTTTGAATGAAATCGGTTTGGTAAAAATATTTCAAGATTGAAATACTAATTAAGAAAGCTTAGACCATCTACTCAACAACAATTAAAAAAAGAAGACGACATTCTATAATATCATTAAAATCAGATTTAAAAATGAGACAGGTATCTGTTAGACTAAAATATAAATGTAACACTTACCAATTCGTCATAATATAACTGAATCAAAAACCATTCCAAAAACAAATGGGTATATAGTTGTCATGTCCAGCATTATAAAATATTCTGTTCAGTAAAATCCAAGTAAAAATAAATAAACTTTTAGACATTTATTTATAAGATCGAAGTTAAAAAAGGTGTAAAATTTGGACAAAAAATTATTTATAAAGTCCAGGTTAAAAATAAAAATGAATAAAGTATGGAGAAGTTATTTTATAAAACAAGTTAAAAAATGATGATATATGACTTGTAAAATTTATTTATAGAAAATTATTTATAAACAAAGCTAAATAAAATAAAGTTATTATAGAGTGATTATGCGTAAGAATTTAAAAATTAATAATAAAAACTGTAATCTCAAAGAGACTATTGTCTCTCCATGACTCTCATTGGCATTTCTGTGCCTAAAGTTATAAGACCAAAATTTCATTACAACGTTATGAAAATTTAATAACAAATTTGTAACAAATGAAAAATAAAATTTCTCAACAATGAAGTTCTGAAATTTATAATCTTTGAAAGTCTAAATTAAAGAATACGATTGATGCCTGTAAATAGATTCCGATATAACAGAATCGCTCAACAATCGATAAATTTTGTTTTATTAAAATTTGAATCCGCAGTTTGCACAATCTATTAATAGGATTTTTCGATTAGCAATTTTACTAACATGTTTTTCTTTTCTATAGCAAATGGCAAAATAAAGTTGACCTATTATAGATAGGCTATATTTATAGAAATTTCTATCAATAGTAATTTACAAATATAAAATAATAATTGCTGTGATCTGTTGTTAAAAGTTGCTCCATAAGTTGCACAATAGTTTAGGACACAATGGTTTTACAAAATTGTTTTTTTATACAAAGGTTATAAAATTCATCAACAAATCTTTGTATCAATTTTGGTTCTATCCAATTTTGCTCAATTAAAACCCTTGAATACCGCTCGAAGCAATTAAACAAAAATCGTGGCATTGCTTTTCTATTCGAATAAAACCATCCACTTCTGCATTTCCCATCGAGTAAAACAGATCAAGAAGAGATTCATTGTCATGCTAAATAACTTAATAAACATAAATTTTACTTTGTATCTGTCATATCGTTCGATAGCCTTACCGGCAACTTGCATTCCGTATATAGGGGGTAACAGTTCCACGGTTGCTGGCATATTTAACATCTGATTTAGGCGGATAGGTAGCCATCAAATCAATTGTTTGAGATCAACAGTAATTACGTGAGCTTATTAAAATGTGCTGTCGAGGTTAGAGTCATGTGCGTACAATACATATCTATACACATTATAAAAACACAAATATAAATCGAACGCTCCAACGATTTCTTCGATATCATCGAGAGAAAACGAAAGCGCAGCACAAACCTCAAATACGGAACCAAATAAGATCACGATTGTGAACAATATGCACCTCTCGCAACGGCCATCTTGAAAACGGACTATAATTGCTGCTGGACAACATATACGTAATTCCTTACTGTTTTTTTCTAATTGTTGTGAGGCGAGGTGTCCATCTTTATCTACTCCTGTTTCTTTGATTTAGCTACTGCGAATATTAAATGCTTATAATATTGATATATGAGCAATCCCCATTGCCATTGAGATATTTCCAATTTTTTATCACATATATTTGTTTAATATTGATTTTTCTTTCCGCCATTAATAAATTGTCGCGATATTTCCATAGGAATAATTTTTGTTCAGTTAACATAACTTGAACGAAGTAATA